>CAWLCU010000220.1:600000-908846 GCA_963855975.1 Andrena chrysosceles | reverse complement strand
TTTTGGATTTTATATAAATTTTTAATCAAATTGTAATAAAGTAATTTGAAACCAACTTCGATTTTTTTGGATTTTGATGGGTTTTTTGTTGGAGTTAAATTTGAGTGAATTTAGTAGAAATTTACTTCTATTTTTTTGATTTCATATAAATTTTTTAGTCAAATTGTAATAAAGTACTTTGAAACCAACTTCGATTTTTTTGGATTTTGATGAATTTTTTTGTTGGAGGAGCTAAATTTGAGTGAATTTAGATGAAATTTACTTTTATTTTTTGTATTTTATATAAATTTTTAGTCAAATAGTAATAAAGGAATTTGAACCAACTTCGATTTTTTTGGATTTTGATGGGTTTTTTGTTGGAGTTAAATTTGAGTGAATTTAGTAGAAATTTACTTCTATTTTTTTGATTTCATATAAATTTTAGTCAAATTGTAATAAAGTACTTTGAAACCAACTTCGATTTTTTGGATTTTGATGAATTTTTTTGTTGGAGGAGCTAAATTTGAGTGAATTTAGATGAAATTTACTTTTATTTTTTGTATTTTATATAAATTTTTAGTCAAATAGTAATAAAGGAATTTGAACCAACTTCGATTTTTTTGGATTTTGATGAGTTTTTTGTTGGAGGAGTTAAATTTGAGTGAATTTAGATGAAATTTACTTCTATTTTTTTTGATTTCATATAAATTTTTAGTCAAATAGTAATAAAGGAATTTGAACCAACTTCGATTTTTTTGGATTTTGATGATTTTGGTTGTTGGAGGAGTTAAATTTGATTGAATTTAGATGAAATTTACATTCATTTTTTTGGATTTTATATAAATTTTTAGTCAAATTGTAATAAAGTACATTGAAACCAACTTCGATTTTTTTTGGATTTTGATGAGTTTTATTGTTGGAGGAGTTAAATTTGAGTGAATTTAGATGAAATTTACTTTATTTTTTTGTATTTTATATAAATTTTTAATCAAATTGTAATAAAGTAATTTGAAACCAACTTCGATTTTTTGGATTTTGATGAGTTTTTTGTTGGAGTTAAATTTGAGTGAATTTAGTAGAAATTTACTTCTATTTTTTTGATTTCATATAAATTTTTAGTCAAATTGTAATAAAGTACATTGAAACCAACTTCGATTTTTTTTGGATTTTGATGAGTTTTATTGTTGGAGGAGTTAAATTTGAGTGAATTTAGATGAAATTTACTTTTATTTTTTTGTATTTTATATAAATTTTTAATCAAATTGTAATAAAGTAATTTGAAACCAACTTCGATTTTTTTGGATTTTGATGAGTTTTTTGTTGGAGTTAAATTTGAGTGAATTTAGTAGAAATTTACTTCTATTTTTTGATTTCATATAAATTTTTAGTCAAATTGTAATAAAGTACTTTGAAACCAACTTCGATTTTTTTGGATTTTGATGAATTTTTTTGTTGGAGGAGCTAAATTTGAGTGAATTTAGATGAAATTTACTTTTATTTTTTTGTATTTTATATAAATTTTTAGTCAAATTGTAATAAAGCAATTTGAACCAACTTCGATTTTTTTGGATTTTGATGAGTTTTTTTGTTTGGAGGAGCTAAATTTGAGTGAATTTAGATGAAATTTACTTTTATTTTTTGTATTTTATATAAATTTTTAGTCAAATTGTAATAAAGCAATTTGATCCAACTACGATTTTTTTGGATTTTGATGAGTTTTTTTGTTTGGAGGAGCTAAATTTGAGTGAATTTAGATGAAATTTACTTTAATTTTTTTGGATTTCATATAAATTTTTAGTCAAATTGTAATAAAGGAATTTGAACCAACTTCGATTTATTTGAATTTTGATGAATTTTTTTTGTTGGAGGAGCTAAATTTGTGTGAATTTAGATGAAATTTACTTTCATTTTTTGGATTTTATATAAATTTTTAGTCAAATTGTAATAATGGAATTTGAACCAACTTGGATTTTTTTGGATTTTGATGAATTTTTTTGTTGGAGGAGCTAAATTTGAGTGAATTTAGATGAAATTTACTTTTATTTTTTTTGGATTTTATATAAATTTTTAATCAAATTGTAATAAAGTAATTTGAAACCAACTTCGATTTTTTTGGATTTTGATGGGTTTTTTGTTGGAGTTAAATTTGAGTGAATTTAGTAGAAATTTACTTCTATTTTTTTGATTTCATATAAATTTTTAGTCAAATTGTAATAAAGTACTTTGAAACCAACTTCGATTTTTTTGGATTTTGATGAATTTTTTTGTTGGAGGAGCTAAATTTGAGTGAATTTAGATGAAATTTACTTTTATTTTTTGTATTTTATATAAATTTTTAGTCAAATAGTAATAAAGGAATTTGAACCAACTTCGATTTTTTTGGATTTTGATGAGTTTTTTTGTTGGAGGAGTTAAATTTGAGTGAATTTAGATGAAATTTACTTCTATTTGTTTTGATTTCATATAAATTTTTAGTCAAATAGTAATAAAGGAATTTGAACCAACTTCGATTTTTTTGGATTTTGATGATTTTGGTTGTTGGAGGAGTTAAATTTGAGTAAATATAGATGAAATTAACACCTTATTTTTGGATTTTATATAAATTTTTAGTCAAATTGTAATAAAGGAATTTGAAACCAACTTCGATTTTTTTGGATTTTGATGAATTTTTTTGTTGGAGGAGCTAAATTTGTGTGAATTTAGATGAAATTTACTTTTATTTTTTGTATTTTATATAAATTTTTAGTCAAATAGTAATAAAGGAATTTGAACCAACTTCGATTTTTTTGGATTTTGATGTGTTTTATTGTTGGAGGAGTTAAATTTGAGTAAATCTAGATGAAATTAACACCTATTTTTTTGGATTTTATATAAATTTTTAGTCAAATTGTAATAAAGTAATTTGAAAGTAACTTCGATTTTTTTTTGATTTTGATGAGTTTTTTTGTTGGAGGAGTTAAATTTTTAGTGAATTTAGTAGAAATTTATTTCTATTTTTTTTGATTTCATATAAATTTTTAGTCAAACTGTAATAAAGTACTTAGAAACCAACTTCGATTTTTTTGAATTTTGATGAATTTTTTTGTTGGAGGAGCTAAATTTGAGTGAATTTAGATGAAATTTACTTTTATTTTTTGTATTTTATATAAATTTTTAGTCAAATTGTAATAAAGGGAAATGAAATAACTTCGATTTTTTTTGGATTTTGATGAGTTTTTTTGTTGGAGGAGTTAAATTTGAGTGAATTTAGATGAAATTTACTTCTATTTTTTTGATTTCATATAAATTTTTAGTCAAATAGTAATAAAGGAATTTGAAACAACTTCGATTTTTTTGGATTTTGATGATTTTGGTTGTTGGAGGAGTTAAATTTGTGTAAATTTAGATGAAATTAACACCTTATTTTTGGATTTTATATAAATTTTTAGTCAAATTGTAATAAAGGGATTTGAAACAACTTCGATTTTTTTGGATTTTGATGAATTTTTTGTAGGAGGAGCTAAATTTGATTGAATTTAGATGAAATTTACTTTCATCTTTTTGGATTTTATATAAATTTTTAGTCAAATTGTAATAAAGTACATTGAAACCAACTTCGATTTTTTTGGATTTTGATGAATTTTTTTGTTGGAGGAGCTAAATTTGAGTGAATTTAGATGAAATTTACTTTTATTTTTTTGTATTTTATATAAATTTTTAGTCAAATTGTAATAAAGCAATTTGAACCAACTTCGATTTTTTTGATTTTGATGAGTTTTTTTGTTTGGAGGAGCTAAATTTGAGTGAATTTAGATGAAATTTACTTTTACTTTTTTGGATTTTATATAAATTTTTAGTCAAATTGTAATAAAGGAATTTGAACCAACTTCGATTTTTTTGGATTTTGATGAGTTTTTTTGTTGGAGGAGTTAAATTTGAGTGAATTTAGTAGAAATTTATTTGTATTTTTTTTTATTTCTTTTAAATTTTTAGTCAAACTGTAATAAAGTACTTAGAAACCAACTTCGATTTTTTTGAATTTTGATGAATTTTTTTGTTGGAGGAGCTAAATTTGAGTGAATTTAGATGAAATTTACTTTTATTTTTTGTATTTTATATAAATTTTTAGTCAAATTGTAATAAAGCAATTTGATCCAACTACGATTTTTTTGGATTTTGATGAGTTTTTTTGTTTGGAGGAGCTAAATTTGAGTGAATTTAGATGAAATTTACTTTAATTTTTTTGGATTTCATATAAATTTTTAGTCAAATTGTAATAAAGGTATATGAACCAACTTCGATTTATTTGAATTTTGATGAATTTTTTTGTTGGAGGAGCTAAATTTGTGTGAATTTAGATGAAATTTACTTTCATTTTTTGGATTTTATATAAATTTTTAGTCAAATTGTAATAATGGAATTTGAACCAACTTGGATTTTTTTGGATTTTGATGAATTTTTTTGTTGGAGGAGCTAAATTTGAGTGAATTTAGATGAAATTTACTTTCATTTTTTTTGTATTTTATATAAATTTTTAATCAAATTGTAATAAAGTAATTTGAAACCAACTTCGATTTTTTTGGATTTTGATGGGTTTTTTGTTGGAGTTAAATTTGAGTGAATTTAGTAGAAATTTACTTCTATTTTTTTGATTTCATATAAATTTTTAGTCAAATTGTAATAAAGTACTTTGAAACCAACTTCGATTTTTTTGGATTTTGATGAATTTTTTTGTTGGAGGAGCTAAATTTGAGTGAATTTAGATGAAATTTACTTTTATTTTTTGTATTTTATATAAATTTTTAGTCAAATAGTAATAAAGGAATTTGAACCAACTTCGATTTTTTTGGATTTTGATGGGTTTTTTGTTGGAGTTAAATTTGAGTGAATTTAGTAGAAATTTACTTCTATTTTTTTGATTTCATATAAATTTTTAGTCAAATTGTAATAAAGTACTTTGAAACCAACTTCGATTTTTTTGGATTTTGATGAATTTTTTTGTTGGAGGAGCTAAATTTGAGTGAATTTAGATGAAATTTACTTTTATTTTTTGTATTTTATATAAATTTTTAGTCAAATAGTAATAAAGGAATTTGAACCAACTTCGATTTTTTTGGATTTTGATGAGTTTTTTTGTTGGAGGAGTTAAATTTGAGTGAATTTAGATGAAATTTACTTCTATTTTTTTTGATTTCATATAAATTTTTAGTCAAATAGTAATAAAGGAATTTGAACCAACTTCGATTTTTTTGGATTTTGATGATTTTGGTTGTTGGAGGAGTTAAATTTGATTGAATTTAGATGAAATTTACATTCATTTTTTTGGATTTTATATAAATTTTTAGTCAAATTGTAATAAAGTACATTGAAACCAACTTCGATTTTTTTTGGATTTTGATGAGTTTTATTGTTGGAGGAGTTAAATTTGAGTGAATTTAGATGAAATTTACTTTAATTTTTTTGTATTTTATATAAATTTTTAATCAAATTGTAATAAAGTAATTTGAAACCAACTTCGATTTTTTTGGATTTTGATGAGTTTTTTGTTGGAGTTAAATTTGAGTGAATTTAGTAGAAATTTACTTCTATTTTTTTGATTTCATATAAATTTTTAGTCAAATTGTAATAAAGTACATTGAAACCAACTTCGATTTTTTTTGGATTTTGATGAGTTTTATTGTTGGAGGAGTTAAATTTGAGTGAATTTAGATGAAATTTACTTTTATTTTTTTGTATTTTATATAAATTTTTAATCAAATTGTAATAAAGTAATTTGAAACCAACTTCGATTTTTTTGGATTTTGATGAGTTTTTTGTTGGAGTTAAATTTGAGTGAATTTAGTAGAAATTTACTTCTATTTTTTTGATTTCATATAAATTTTTAGTCAAATTGTAATAAAGTACTTTGAAACCAACTTCGATTTTTTTGGATTTTGATGAATTTTTTTGTTGGAGGAGCTAAATTTGAGTGAATTTAGATGAAATTTACTTTTATTTTTTTGTATTTTATATAAATTTTTAGTCAAATTGTAATAAAGCAATTTGAACCAACTTCGATTTTTTTGGATTTTGATGAGTTTTTTTGTTTGGAGGAGCTAAATTTGAGTGAATTTAGATGAAATTTACTTTTATTTTTTGTATTTTATATAAATTTTTAGTCAAATTGTAATAAAGCAATTTGATCCAACTACGATTTTTTTGGATTTTGATGAGTTTTTTTGTTGGAGGAGCTAAATTTGAGTGAATTTAGATGAAATTTACTTTAATTTTTTTGGATTTCATATAAATTTTTAGTCAAATTGTAATAAAGGAATTTGAACCAACTTCGATTTATTTGAATTTTGATGAATTTTTTTGTTGGAGGAGCTAAATTTGTGTGAATTTAGATGAAATTTACTTTCATTTTTTGGATTTTATATAAATTTTTAGTCAAATTGTAATAATGGAATTTGAACCAACTTGGATTTTTTTGGATTTTGATGAATTTTTTTGTTGGAGGAGCTAAATTTGAGTGAATTTAGATGAAATTTACTTTTATTTTTTTTGGATTTTATATAAATTTTTAATCAAATTGTAATAAAGTAATTTGAAACCAACTTCGATTTTTTTGGATTTTGATGGGTTTTTTGTTGGAGTTAAATTTGAGTGAATTTAGTAGAAATTTACTTCTATTTTTTTGATTTCATATAAATTTTTAGTCAAATTGTAATAAAGTACTTTGAAACCAACTTCGATTTTTTTGGATTTTGATGAATTTTTTTGTTGGAGGAGCTAAATTTGAGTGAATTTAGATGAAATTTACTTTTATTTTTTGTATTTTATATAAATTTTTAGTCAAATAGTAATAAAGGAATTTGAACCAACTTCGAGTTTTTTGGATTTTGATGAGTTTTTTTGTTGGAGGAGTTAAATTTGAGTGAATTTAGATGAAATTTACTTCTATTTTTTTTGATTTCATATAAATTTTTAGTCAAATAGTAATAAAGGAATTTGAACCAACTTCGATTTTTTTGGATTTTGATGATTTTGGTTGTAGGAGGAGTTAAATTTGAGTAAATATAGATGAAATTAACACCTTATTTTTGGATTTTATATAAATTTTTAGTCAAATTGTAATAAAGGAATTTGAAACCAACTTCGATTTTTTTGGATTTTGATGAATTTTTTTGTTGGAGGAGCTAAATTTGTGTGAATTTAGATGAAATTTACTTCTATTTTTTTTGATTTCATATAAATTTTTAGTCAAATAGTAATAAAGGAATTTGAACCAAATTCGATTTTTTTGGATTTGATGAGTTTTTTTGTTGGAGGAGTTAAATTTGAGTGAATTTAGATGAAATTTACTTCTATTTTTTTTGATTTCATATAAATTTTTAGTCAAATAGTAATAAAGGAATTTGAATCAACTTCGATTTTTTTGGATTTTGATGATTTTGGTTGTTGGAGGAGTTAAATTTGAGTAAATTTAGATGAAATTAACACCTTATTTTTGGATTTTATATAAATTTTTAGTCAAATAGTAATAAAGGAATTTGAACCAACTTCGATTTTTTTGGATTTTGATGAATTTTTTTGTAGGAGGAGCTAAATTTGATTGAATTTAGATGAAATTTACTTTCATCTTTTTGGATTTTATATAAATTTTTAGTCAAATTGTAATAAAGTACATTGAAACCAACTTGGATTTTTTTGGATTTTGATGAATTTTTTTGTTGGAGGAGCTAAATTTGAGTGAATTTAGTTGAAATTTACTTTTATTTTTTTTGGATTTTATATAAATTTTTAATCAAATTGTAATGAAGTAATTTGAAACCAACTTCGATTTCTTTGGATTTTGATGAGTTTTTTGTTGGAGTTAAATTTGAGTGAATTTAGTAGAAATTTACTTCTATTTTTTTGATTTCATATAAATTTTTAGTCAAATTGTAATAAAGTACTTTGAAACCAACTTCGATTTTTTGGATTTTGATGAATTTTTTTGTTGGAGGAGCTAAATTTGAGTGAATTTAGATGAAATTTACTTTTACTTTTTTGGATTTTATATAAATTTTTAGTCAAATTGTAATAAAGGAATTTGAACCAACTTCGTTTTTTTTGGATTTTGGTGATTTTGGTTGTTGGAGGAGTTAAATTTGAGTAAATCTAGATGAAATTAACACCTATTTTTTGGATTATATATAAATTTTTAGTCAAATTGTAATAAAGGAATTTGAAACCAACTTCGATTTTTTTGGATTTTGATGAATTTTTTTGTTGGAGGAGTTAAATTTGAGTGAATTTAGATGAAATTTACTTCTATTTTTTTTTATTTCATATAAATTTTTAGTCAAATAGTAATAAAGGAATTTGAACCAACTTCGATTTTTTTGGATTTTGATGAGTTTTTTTGTTGGAGGAGTTAAATTTGAGTGAATTTAGATGAAATTTACTTCTATTTTTTTTTATTTCATATAAATTTTTAGTCAAATAGTAATAAAGGAATTTGAACCAACTTCGATTTTTTTGGATTTTGATGAGTTTTTTTGTTGGAGGAGTTAAATTTGAGTGAATTTAGATGAAATTTACTTCTATTTTTTTGATTTCATATAAATTTTTAGTCAAATAGTAATAAAGGAATTTGAAACAACTTCGATTTTTTTGGATTTTGATGATTTTGGTTGTTGGAGGAGTTAAATTTGTGTAAATTTAGATGAAATTAACACCTTATTTTTGGATTTTATATAAATTTTTAGTCAAATTGTAATAAAGGAATTTGAAACCAACTTCGATTTTTTTGGATTTTGATGAATTTTTTTGTTGGAGGAGCTAAATTTGTGTGAATTTAGATGAAATTTACTTTCATTTTTTGGATTTTATATAAATTTTTAGTCAAATTGTAATAATGGAATTTGAACCAACTTCGATTTTTTTTGGATTTTGATGAGTTTTTTTGTTGGAGTTAAATTTGAGTGAATTTAGATGAAATTTACTTCTATTTTTTTTGATTTCATATAAATTTTTAGTCAAATAGTAATAAAGGAATTTGAACCAAATTCGATTTTTATGGATTTTGATGAGTTTTTTTGTTGGAGGAGTTAAATTTGAGTGAATTTAGATGAAATTTACTTCTATTTTTTTTGATTTCATATAAATTTTTAGTCAAATAGTAATAAAGGAATTTGAACCAACTTCGATTTTTTTGGATTTTGATGATTTTGGTTGTTGGAGGAGTTAAATTTGAGTAAATTTAGATGAAATTAACACCTTATTTTTGGATTTTATATAAATTTTTAGTCAAATTGTAATAAAGGGATTTGAAACAACTTCGATTTTTTTGGATTTTGATGAATTTTTTGTAGGAGGAGCTAAATTTGATTGAATTTAGATGAAATTTACTTTCATCTTTTTGGATTTTATATAAATTTTTAGTCAAATTGTAATAAAGTACATTGAAACCAACTTGGATTTTTTTGAATTTTGATGAATTTTTTTGTTGGAGGAGCTAAATTTGAGTGAATTTAGATGAAATTTACTTTCATCTTTTTGGATTTTATATAAATTTTTAGTCAAATTGTAATAAAGTACATTGAAACCAACTTGGATTTTTTTGAATTTTGATGAATTTTTTTGTTGGAGGAGCTAAATTTTAGTGAATTTAGATGAAATTTACTTTTATTTTTTTTGATTTTATATAAATTTTTAATCAAATTGTAATAAAGTAATTTGAAAACAACTTCGATTTTTTTGGATTTTGATGATTTTGGTTGTTGGAGGAGTTAAATTTGATTGAATTTAGATGAAATAAACTTTCATTTTTTTGGATTTTATATAAATTTTTAGTCAAATTGTAATAAAGTACATTGAAACCAAATTCGATTTTTTTTGGATTTTGATGAGTTTTATTGTTGGAGGAGTTAAATTTGAGTAAATCTAGATGAAATTAACACCTATTTTTTTGGATTTTATATAAATTTTAAGTCAAATTGTAATAAAGTAATTTGAAACCAACTTCGATTTTTTTTGGATTTTGATGAGTTTTTTTGTTGGAGGAGTTAAATTTGAGTGAATTTAGATGAAATTTACTTCTATTTTTTTGATTTCATATAAATTTTTAGTCAAATAGTAATAAAGGAATTTGAAACAACTTCGATTTTTTTGGATTTTGATGATTTTGGTTGTTGGAGGAGTTAAATTTGTGTAAATTTAGATGAAATTAACACCTTATTTTTGGATTTTATATAAATTTTTAGTCAAATTGTAATAAAGGGATTTGAAACAACTTCGATTTTTTTGGATTTTGATGAATTTTTTGTAGGAGGAGCTAAATTTGATTGAATTTAGATGAAATTTACTTTCATCTTTTTGGATTTTATATAAATTTTTAGTCAAATTGTAATAAAGTACATTGAAACCAACTTGGATTTTTTTGAATTTTGATGAATTTTTTTGTTGGAGGAGCTAAATTTGAGTGAATTTAGATGAAATTTACTTTCATCTTTTTGGATTTTATATAAATTTTTAGTCAAATTGTAATAAAGTACATTGAAACCAACTTGGATTTTTTTGAATTTTGATGAATTTTTTTGTTGGAGGAGCTAAATTTTAGTGAATTTAGATGAAATTTACTTTTATTTTTTTTGATTTTATATAAATTTTTAATCAAATTGTAATAAAGTAATTTGAAAACAACTTCGATTTTTTTGGATTTTGATGAGTTTTTTGTTGGAGTTAAATTTGAGTGAATTTAGTAGAAATTTACTTCTATTTTTTTGATTTCATATAAATTTTTAGTCAAATTGTAATAAAGTACTTTGAAACCAACTTCGATTTTTTTGGATTTTGATGAATTTTTTTGTTGGAGGAGCTAAATTTGAGTGAATTTAGATGAAATTTACTTTTATTTTTTTGTATTTTATATAAATTTTTAGTCAAATTGTAATAAAGCAATTTGAACCAACTTCGATTTTTTTGATTTTGATGAGTTTTTTTGTTTGGAGGAGCTAAATTTGAGTGAATTTAGATGAAATTTACTTTTACTTTTTTGGATTTTATATAAATTTTTAGTCAAATTGTAATAAAGGAATTTGAACCAACTTCGATTTTTTTGGATTTTGATGAGTTTTTTTGTTGGAGGAGTTAAATTTGAGTGAATTTAGTAGAAATTTATTTGTATTTTTTTTTATTTCTTTTAAATTTTTAGTCAAACTGTAATAAAGTACTTAGAAACCAACTTCGATTTTTTTGAATTTTGATGAATTTTTTTGTTGGAGGAGCTAAATTTGAGTGAATTTAGATGAAATTTACTTTTATTTTTTGTATTTTATATAAATTTTTAGTCAAATTGTAATAAAGCAATTTGATCCAACTACGATTTTTTTGGATTTTGATGAGTTTTTTTGTTTGGAGGAGCTAAATTTGAGTGAATTTAGATGAAATTTACTTTAATTTTTTTGGATTTCATATAAATTTTTAGTCAAATTGTAATAAAGGAATATGAATCAACTTCGATTTATTTGAATTTTGATGAATTTTTTTGTTGGAGGAGCTAAATTTGTGTGAATTTAGATGAAATTTACTTTCATTTTTTGGATTTTATATAAATTTTTAGTCAAATTGTAATAATGGAATTTGAACCAACTTGGATTTTTTTGGATTTTGATGAATTTTTTTGTTGGAGGAGCTAAATTTGAGTGAATTTAGATGAAATTTACTTTTATTTTTTTTGGATTTTATATAAATTTTTAATCAAATTGTAATAAAGTAATTTGAAACCAACTTCGATTTTTTTGGATTTTGATGGGTTTTTTGTTGGAGTTAAATTTGAGTGAATTTAGTAGAAATTTACTTCTATTTTTTTGATTTCATATAAATTTTTAGTCAAATTGTAATAAAGTACTTTGAAACCAACTTCGATTTTTTTGGATTTTGATGAATTTTTTTGTTGGAGGAGCTAAATTTGAGTGAATTTAGATGAAATTTACTTTTATTTTTTTTGATTTTATATAAATTTTTAATCAAATTGTAATAAAGTAATTTGAAAACAACTTCGATTTTTTTGGATTTTGATGATTTTGGTTGTTGGAGGAGTTAAATTTGATTGAATTTAGATGAAATAAACTTTCATTTTTTTGGATTTTATATAAATTTTTAGTCAAATTGTAATAAAGTACATTGAAACCAAATTCGATTTTTTTTGGATTTTGATGAGTTTTATTGTTGGAGGAGTTAAATTTGAGTAAATCTAGATGAAATTAACACCTATTTTTTTGGATTTTATATAAATTTTAAGTCAAATTGTAATAAAGTAATTTGAAACCAACTTCGATTTTTTTTGGATTTTGATGAGTTTTTTTGTTGGAGGAGTTAAATTTGAGTGAATTTAGATGAAATTTACTTCTATTTTTTTGATTTCATATAAATTTTTAGTCAAATAGTAATAAAGGAATTTGAAACAACTTCGATTTTTTTGGATTTTGATGATTTTGGTTGTTGGAGGAGTTAAATTTGTGTAAATTTAGATGAAATTAACACCTTATTTTTGGATTTTATATAAATTTTTAGTCAAATTGTAATAAAGGGATTTGAAACAACTTCGATTTTTTTGGATTTTGATGAATTTTTTGTAGGAGGAGCTAAATTTGATTGAATTTAGATGAAATTTACTTTCATCTTTTTGGATTTTATATAAATTTTTAGTCAAATTGTAATAAAGTACATTGAAACCAACTTGGATTTTTTTGAATTTTGATGAATTTTTTTGTTGGAGGAGTTAAATTTGAGTGAATTTAGTAGAAATTTATTTGTATTTTTTTTTATTTCTTTTAAATTTTTAGTCAAACTGTAATAAAGTACTTAGAAACCAACTTCGATTTTTTTGAATTTTGATGAATTTTTTTGTTGGAGGAGCTAAATTTGAGTGAATTTAGATGAAATTTACTTTTATTTTTTGTATTTTATATAAATTTTTAGTCAAATTGTAATAAAGCAATTTGATCCAACTACGATTTTTTTGGATTTTGATGAGTTTTTTTGTTTGGAGGAGCTAAATTTGAGTGAATTTAGATGAAATTTACTTTAATTTTTTTGGATTTCATATAAATTTTTAGTCAAATTGTAATAAAGGAATATGAACCAACTTCGATTTATTTGAATTTTGATGAATTTTTTTGTTGGAGGAGCTAAATTTGTGTGAATTTAGATGAAATTTACTTTCATTTTTTGGATTTTATATAAATTTTTAGTCAAATTGTAATAATGGAATTTGAACCAACTTGGATTTTTTTGGATTTTGATGAATTTTTTTGTTGGAGGAGCTAAATTTGAGTGAATTTAGATGAAATTTACTTTTATTTTTTTTGGATTTTATATAAATTTTTAATCAAATTGTAATAAAGTAATTTGAAACCAACTTCGATTTTTTTGGATTTTGATGGGTTTTTTGTTGGAGTTAAATTTGAGTGAATTTAGTAGAAATTTACTTCTATTTTTTTGATTTCATATAAATTTTTAGTCAAATTGTAATAAAGTACTTTGAAACCAACTTCGATTTTTTTGGATTTTGATGAATTTTTTTGTTGGAGGAGCTAAATTTGAGTGAATTTAGATGAAATTTACTTTTATTTTTTGTATTTTATATAAATTTTTAGTCAAATAGTAATAAAGGAATTTGAACCAACTTCGATTTTTTTGGATTTTGATGGGTTTTTTGTTGGAGTTAAATTTGAGTGAATTTAGTAGAAATTTACTTCTATTTTTTTGATTTCATATAAATTTTTAGTCAAATTGTAATAAAGTACTTTGAAACCAACTTCGATTTTTTTGGATTTTGATGAATTTTTTTGTTGGAGGAGCTAAATTTGAGTGAATTTAGATGAAATTTACTTTTATTTTTTGTATTTTATATAAATTTTTAGTCAAATAGTAATAAAGGAATTTGAACCAACTTCGATTTTTTTGGATTTTGATGAGTTTTTTTGTTGGAGGAGTTAAATTTGAGTGAATTTAGATGAAATTTACTTCTATTTTTTTTGATTTCATATAAATTTTTAGTCAAATAGTAATAAAGGAATTTGAACCAACTTCGATTTTTTTGGATTTTGATGATTTTGGTTGTTGGAGGAGTTAAATTTGATTGAATTTAGATGAAATTTACATTCATTTTTTTGGATTTTATATAAATTTTTAGTCAAATTGTAATAAAGTACATTGAAACCAACTTCGATTTTTTTTGGATTTTGATGAGTTTTATTGTTGGAGGAGTTAAATTTGAGTGAATTTAGATGAAATTTACTTTTATTTTTTTGTATTTTATATAAATTTTTAATCAAATTGTAATAAAGTAATTTGAAACCAACTTCGATTTTTTTGGATTTTGATGAGTTTTTTGTTGGAGTTAAATTTGAGTGAATTTAGTAGAAATTTACTTCTATTTTTTTGATTTCATATAAATTTTTAGTCAAATTGTAATAAAGTACTTTGAAACCAACTTCGATTTTTTTGGATTTTGATGAATATTTTTGTTGGAGGAGCTAAATTTGAGTGAATTTAGATGAAATTTACTTTTATTTTTTTGTATTTTATATAAATTTTTAGTCAAATTGTAATAAAGCAATTTGAACCAACTTCGATTTTTTTGGATTTTGATGAGTTTTTTTGTTTGGAGGAGCTAAATTTGAGTGAATTTAGATGAAATTTACTTTTATTTTTTGTATTTTATATAAATTTTTAGTCAAATTGTAATAAAGCAATTTGATCCAACTACGATTTTTTTGGATTTTGATGAGTTTTTTTGTTTGGAGGAGCTAAATTTGAGTGAATTTAGATGAAATTTACTTTAATTTTTTTGGATTTCATATAAATTTTTAGTCAAATTGTAATAAAGGAATTTGAACCAACTTCGATTTATTTGAATTTTGATGATTTTTTTTGTTGGAGGAGCTAAATTTGTGTGAATTTAGATGAAATTTACTTTCATTTTTTGGATTTTATATAAATTTTTAGTCAAATTGTAATAATGGAATTTGAACCAACTTGGATTTTTTTGGATTTTGATGAATTTTTTTGTTGGAGGAGCTAAATTTGAGTGAATTTAGATGAAATTTACTTTTATTTTTTTTGGATTTTATATAAATTTTTAATCAAATTGTAATAAAGTAATTTGAAACCAACTTCGATTTTTTTGGATTTTGATGGGTTTTTTGTTGGAGTTAAATTTGAGTGAATTTAGTAGAAATTTACTTCTATTTTTTTGATTTCATATAAATTTTTAGTCAAATTGTAATAAAGTACTTTGAAACCAACTTCGATTTTTTTGGATTTTGATGAATTTTTTTGTTGGAGGAGCTAAATTTGAGTGAATTTAGATGAAATTTACTTTTATTTTTTGTATTTTATATAAATTTTTAGTCAAATAGTAATAAAGGAATTTGAACCAACTTCGATTTTTTTGGATTTTGATGAGTTTTTTTGTTGGAGGAGTTAAATTTGAGTGAATTTAGATGAAATTTACTTCTATTTTTTTTGATTTCATATAAATTTTTAGTCAAATAGTAATAAAGGAATTTGAACCAACTTCGATTTTTTTGGATTTTGATGATTTTGGTTGTTGGAGGAGTTAAATTTGAGTAAATATAGATGAAATTAACACCTTATTTTTGGATTTTATATAAATTTTTAGTCAAATTGTAATAAAGGAATTTGAAACCAACTTCGATTTTTTTGGATTTTGATGAATTTTTTTGTTGGAGGAGCTAAATTTGTGTGAATTTAGATGAAATTTACTTTCATTTTTTGGATTTTATATAAATTTTTAGTCAAATTGTAATAATGAAATTTGAACCAACTTCGATTTTTTTGGATTTTGATGAGTTTTTTTGTTGGAGTTAAATTTGAGTGAATTTAGATGAAATTTACTTCTATTTTTTTTGATTTTATATAAATTTTTAGTCAAATAGTAATAAAGGAATTTGAACCAACTTCGATTTTTTTGGATTTTGATGAGTTTTTTTGTTGGAGGAGTTAAATTTGAGTGAATTTAGATGAAATTTACTTCTATTTTTTTTGATTTCATATAAATTTTTAGTCAAATAGTAATAAAGGAATTTGAACCAACTTCGATTTTTTTGGATTTTGATGATTTTGGTTGTTGGAGGAGTTAAATTTGATTGAATTTAGATGAAATTTACATTCATTTTTTTGGATTTTATATAAATTTTTAGTCAAATTGTAATAAAGTACATTGAAACCAACTTCGATTTTTTTTGGATTTTGATGAGTTTTATTGTTGGAGGAGTTAAATTTGAGTGAATTTAGATGAAATTTACTTTTATTTTTTTGTATTTTATATAAATTTTTAATCAAATTGTAATAAAGTAATTTGAAACCAACTTCGATTTTTTTGGATTTTGATGAGTTTTTTGTTGGAGTTAAATTTGAGTGAATTTAGTAGAAATTTACTTCTATTTTTTTGATTTCATATAAATTTTTAGTCAAATTGTAATAAAGTACTTTGAAACCAACTTCGATTTTTTTGGATTTTGATGAATATTTTTGTTGGAGGAGCTAAATTTGAGTGAATTTAGATGAAATTTACTTTTATTTTTTTGTATTTTATATAAATTTTTAGTCAAATTGTAATAAAGCAATTTGAACCAACTTCGATTTTTTTGGATTTTGATGAGTTTTTTTGTTTGGAGGAGCTAAATTTGAGTGAATTTAGATGAAATTTACTTTTATTTTTTGTATTTTATATAAATTTTTAGTCAAATTGTAATAAAGCAATTTGATCCAACTACGATTTTTTTGGATTTTGATGAGTTTTTTTGTTTGGAGGAGCTAAATTTGAGTGAATTTAGATGAAATTTACTTTAATTTTTTTGGATTTCATATAAATTTTTAGTCAAATTGTAATAAAGGAATTTGAACCAACTTCGATTTATTTGAATTTTGATGAATTTTTTTGTTGGAGGAGCTAAATTTGTGTGAATTTAGATGAAATTTACTTTCATTTTTTGGATTTTATATAAATTTTTAGTCAAATTGTAATAATGGAATTTGAACCAACTTGGATTTTTTTGGATTTTGATGAATTTTTTTGTTGGAGGAGCTAAATTTGAGTGAATTTAGATGAAATTTACTTTTATTTTTTTTGGATTTTATATAAATTTTTAATCAAATTGTAATAAAGTAATTTGAAACCAACTTCGATTTTTTTGAATTTTGATGGGTTTTTTGTTGGAGTTAAATTTGAGTGAATTTAGTAGAAATTTACTTCTATTTTTTTGATTTCATATAAATTTTTAGTCAAATTGTAATAAAGTACTTTGAAACCAACTTCGATTTTTTTGGATTTTGATGAATTTTTTTGTTGGAGGAGCTAAATTTGAGTGAATTTAGATGAAATTTACTTTTATTTTTTGTATTTTATATAAATTTTTAGTCAAATAGTAATAAAGGAATTTGAACCAACTTCGATTTTTTTGGATTTTGATGAGTTTTTTTGTTGGAGGAGTTAAATTTGAGTGAATTTAGATGAAATTTACTTCTATTTTTTTTGATTTCATATAAATTTTTAGTCAAATAGTAATAAAGGAATTTGAACCAACTTCGATTTTTTTGGATTTTGATGATTTTGGTTGTTGGAGGAGTTAAATTTGAGTAAATATAGATGAAATTAACACCTTATTTTTGGATTTTATATAAATTTTTAGTCAAATTGTAATAAAGGAATTTGAAACCAACTTCGATTTTTTTGGATTTTGATGAATTTTTTTGTTGGAGGAGCTAAATTTGTGTGAATTTAGATGAAATTTACTTTCATTTTTTGGATTTTATATAAATTTTTAGTCAAATTGTAATAATGAAATTTGAACCAACTTCGATTTTTTTGGATTTTGATGAGTTTTTTTGTTGGAGTTAAATTTGAGTGAATTTAGATGAAATTTACTTCTATTTTTTTTTATTTCATATAAATTTTTAGTCAAATAGTAATAAAGGAATTTGAACCAAATTCGATTTTTTTGGATTTGATGAGTTTTTTTGTTGGAGGAGTTAAATTTGAGTGAATTTAGATGAAATTTACTTCTATTTTTTTTTATTTCATATAAATTTTTAGTCAAATAGTAATAAAGGAATTTGAACCAACTTCGATTTTTTTGGATTTTGATGAATTTTTTTGTTGGAGGAGTTAAATTTGAGTGAATTTAGATGAAATTTACTTCTATTTTTTTTGATTTCATATAAATTTTTAGTCAAATAGTAATAAAGGAATTTGAACCAACTTCGATTTTTTTGGATTTTGATGATTTTGGTTGTTGGAGGAGTTAAATTTGATTGAATTTAGATGAAATTTACATTCATTTTTTTGGATTTTATATAAATTTTTAGTCAAATTGTAATAAAGTACATTGAAACCAACTTCGATTTTTTTTGGATTTTGATGAGTTTTATTGTTGGAGGAGTTAAATTTGAGTGAATTTAGATGAAATTTACTTTTATTTTTTTGTATTTTATATAAATTTTTAATCAAATTGTAATAAAGTAATTTGAAACCAACTTCGATTTTTTTGGATTTTGATGAGTTTTTTGTTGGAGTTAAATTTGAGTGAATTTAGTAGAAATTTACTTCTATTTTTTTGATTTCATATAAATTTTTAGTCAAATTGTAATAAAGTACTTTGAAACCAACTTCGATTTTTTTGGATTTTGATGAATATTTTTGTTGGAGGAGCTAAATTTGAGTGAATTTAGATGAAATTTACTTTTATTTTTTTGTATTTTATATAAATTTTTAGTCAAATTGTAATAAAGCAATTTGAACCAACTTCGATTTTTTTGGATTTTGATGAGTTTTTTTGTTTGGAGGAGCTAAATTTGAGTGAATTTAGATGAAATTTACTTTTATTTTTTGTATTTTATATAAATTTTTAGTCAAATTGTAATAAAGCAATTTGATCCAACTACGATTTTTTTGGATTTTGATGAGTTTTTTTGTTTGGAGGAGCTAAATTTGAGTGAATTTAGATGAAATTTACTTTAATTTTTTTGGATTTCATATAAATTTTTAGTCAAATTGTAATAAAGGAATTTGAACCAACTTCGATTTATTTGAATTTTGATGAATTTTTTTGTTGGAGGAGCTAAATTTGTGTGAATTTAGATGAAATTTACTTTCATTTTTTGGATTTTATATAAATTTTTAGTCAAATTGTAATAATGGAATTTGAACCAACTTGGATTTTTTTGGATTTTGATGAATTTTTTTGTTGGAGGAGCTAAATTTGAGTGAATTTAGATGAAATTTACTTTTATTTTTTTTGGATTTTATATAAATTTTTAATCAAATTGTAATAAAGTAATTTGAAACCAACTTCGATTTTTTTGGATTTTGATGGGTTTTTTGTTGGAGTTAAATTTGAGTGAATTTAGTAGAAATTTACTTCTATTTTTTTGATTTCATATAAATTTTTAGTCAAATTGTAATAAAGTACTTTGAAACCAACTTCGATTTTTTTGGATTTTGATGAATTTTTTTGTTGGAGGAGCTAAATTTGAGTGAATTTAGATGAAATTTACTTTTATTTTTTGTATTTTATATAAATTTTTAGTCAAATAGTAATAAAGGAATTTGAACCAACTTCGATTTTTTTGGATTTTGATGAGTTTTTTTGTTGGAGGAGTTAAATTTGAGTGAATTTAGATGAAATTTACTTCTATTTTTTTTGATTTCATATAAATTTTTAGTCAAATAGTAATAAAGGAATTTGAACCAACTTCGATTTTTTTGGATTTTGATGATTTTGGTTGTTGGAGGAGTTAAATTTGAGTAAATATAGATGAAATTAACACCTTATTTTTGGATTTTATATAAATTTTTAGTCAAATTGTAATAAAGGAATTTGAAACCAACTTCGATTTTTTTGGATTTTGATGAATTTTTTTGTTGGAGGAGCTAAATTTGTGTGAATTTAGATGAAATTTACTTTCATTTTTTGGATTTTATATAAATTTTTAGTCAAATTGTAATAATGAAATTTGAACCAACTTCGATTTTTTTGGATTTTGATGAGTTTTTTTGTTGGAGTTAAATTTGAGTGAATTTAGATGAAATTTACTTCTATTTTTTTTGATTTCATATAAATTTTTAGTCAAATAGTAATAAAGGAATTTGAACCAAATTCGATTTTTTTGGATTTGATGAGTTTTTTTGTTGGAGGAGTTAAATTTGAGTGAATTTAGATGAAATTTACTTCTATTTTTTTTTATTTCATATAAATTTTTAGTCAAATAGTAATAAAGGAATTTGAACCAACTTCGATTTTTTTGGATTTTGATGATTTTGGTTGTTGGAGGAGTTAAATTTGAGTAAATTTAGATGAAATTAACACCTTATTTTTGGATTTTATATAAATTTTTAGTCAAATTGTAATAAAGGGATTTGAAACAACTTCGATTTTTTTGGATTTTGATGAATTTTTTTGTAGGAGGAGCTAAATTTGATTGAATTTAGATGAAATTTACTTTCATCTTTTTGGATTTTATATAAATTTTTAGTCAAATTGTAATAAAGTACATTGAAACCAACTTGGATTTTTTTGGATTTTGATGAATTTTTTTGTTGGAGGAGCTAAATTTGAGTGAATTTAGTTGAAATTTACTTTTATTTTTTTTGGATTTTATATAAATTTTTAATCAAATTGTAATGAAGTAATTTGAAACCAACTTCGATTTCTTTGGATTTTGATGAGTTTTTTGTTGGAGTTAAATTTGAGTGAATTTAGTAGAAATTTACTTCTATTTTTTTGATTTCATATAAATTTTTAGTCAAATTGTAATAAAGTACTTTGAAACCAACTTCGATTTTTTTGGATTTTGATGAATTTTTTTGTTGGAGGAGCTAAATTTGAGTGAATTTAGATGAAATTTACTTTTATTTTTTTGTTTTTTATATAAATTTTTAGTCAAACTGTAATAAAGCAATTTGAACCAACTTCGATTTTTTTGGATTTTGATGAGTTTTTTTGTTTGGAGGAGCTAAATTTGAGTGAATTTAGATGAAATTTACTTTTACTTTTTTGGATTTTATATAAATTTTTAGTCAAATTGTAATAAAGGAATTTGAACCAACTTCGTTTTTTTTGGATTTTGGTGATTTTGGTTGTTGGAGGAGTTAAATTTGAGTAAATCTAGATGAAATTAACACCTATTTTTTGGATTATATATAAATTTTTAGTCAAATTGTAATAAAGGAATTTGAAACCAACTTCGATTTTTTTGGATTTTGATGAATTTTTTTGTTGGAGGAGCTAAATTTGTGTGAATTTAGATGAAATTTACTTTCATTTTTTGGATTTTATATAAATTTTTAGTCAAATTGTAATAAAGGAATTTGAACCAACTTCGATTTTTTTGGATTTTGATGAGTTTTTTTGTTGGAGGAGTTAAATTTGTGTGAATTTAGATGAAATTTACTTTCATTTTTTGGATTTTATATAAATTTTTAGTCAAATTGTAATAAAGGAATTTGAACCAACTTCGATTTTTTGGATTTTGATGAGTTTTTTTGTTGGAGGAGTTAAATTTGAGTGAATTTAGATGAAATTTACTTCTATTTTTTTTTATTTCATATAAATTTTTAGTCAAATAGTAATAAAGGAATTTGAACCAACTTCGATTTTTTTGGATTTTGATGAGTTTTTTTGTTGGAGGAGTTAAATTTGAGTGAATTTAGATGAAATTTACTTCTATTTTTTTGATTTCATATAAATTTTTAGTCAAATAGTAATAAAGGAATTTGAAACAACTTCGATTTTTTTGGATTTTGATGATTTTGGTTGTTGGAGGAGTTAAATTTGTGTAAATTTAGATGAAATTAACACCTTATTTTTGGATTTTATATAAATTTTTAGTCAAATTGTAATAAAGGAATTTGAAACCAACTTCGATTTTTTTGGATTTTGATGAATTTTTTTGTTGGAGGAGCTAAATTTGTGTGAATTTAGATGAAATTTACTTTCATTTTTTGGATTTTATATAAATTTTTAGTCAAATTGTAATAATGGAATTTGAACCAACTTCGATTTTTTTTGGATTTTGATGAGTTTTTTTGTTGGAGCTAAATTTGAGTGAATTTAGATGAAATTTACTTCTATTTTTTTTGATTTCATATAAATTTTTAGTCAAATAGTAATAAAGGAATTTGAACCAAATTCGATTTTTTTGGATTTGATGAGTTTTTTTGTTGGAGGAGTTAAATTTGAGTGAATTTAGATGAAATTTACTTCTATTTTTTTTTATTTCATATAAATTTTTAGTCAAATAGTAATAAAGGAATTTGAACCAACTTCGATTTTTTTGGATTTTGATGATTTTGGTTGTTGGAGGAGTTAAATTTGAGTAAATTTAGATGAAATTAACACCTTATTTTTGGATTTTATATAAATTTTTAGTCAAATTGTAATAAAGGGATTTGAAACAACTTCGATTTTTTTGGATTTTGATGAATTTTTTTGTAGGAGGAGCTAAATTTGATTGAATTTAGATGAAATTTACTTTCATCTTTTTGGATTTTATATAAATTTTTAGTCAAATTGTAATAAAGTACATTGAAACCAACTTGGATTTTTTTGGATTTTGATGAATTTTTTTGTTGGAGGAGCTAAATTTGAGTGAATTTAGTTGAAATTTACTTTTATTTTTTTTGGATTTTATATAAATTTTTAATCAAATTGTAATGAAGTAATTTGAAACCAACTTCGATTTCTTTGGATTTTGATGAGTTTTTTGTTGGAGTTAAATTTGAGTGAATTTAGTAGAAATTTACTTCTATTTTTTTGATTTCATATAAATTTTTAGTCAAATTGTAATAAAGTACTTTGAAACCAACTTCGATTTTTTTGGATTTTGATGAATTTTTTTGTTGGAGGAGCTAAATTTGAGTGAATTTAGATGAAATTTACTTTTATTTTTTTGTATTTTATATAAATTTTTAGTCAAACTGTAATAAAGCAATTTGAACCAACTTCGATTTTTTTGGATTTTGATGAGTTTTTTTGTTTGGAGGAGCTAAATTTGAGTGAATTTAGATGAAATTTACTTTTACTTTTTTGGATTTTATATAAATTTTTAGTCAAATTGTAATAAAGGAATTTGAACCAACTTCGTTTTTTTTGGATTTTGGTGATTTTGGTTGTTGGAGGAGTTAAATTTGAGTAAATCTAGATGAAATTAACACCTATTTTTTGGATTATATATAAATTTTTAGTCAAATTGTAATAAAGGAATTTGAAACCAACTTCGATTTTTTTGGATTTTGATGAATTTTTTTGTTGGAGGAGCTAAATTTGTGTGAATTTAGATGAAATTTACTTTCATTTTTTGGATTTTATATAAATTTTTAGTCAAATTGTAATAAAGGAATTTGAACCAACTTCGATTTTTTTGGATTTTGATGAGTTTTTTTGTTGGAGGAGTTAAATTTGTGTGAATTTAGATGAAATTTACTTTCATTTTTTGGATTTTATATAAATTTTTAGTCAAATTGTAATAAAGGAATTTGAACCAACTTCGATTTTTTTGGATTTTGATGAGTTTTTTTGTTGGAGGAGTTAAATTTGAGTGAATTTAGATGAAATTTACTTCTATTTTTTTTTATTTCATATAAATTTTTAGTCAAATAGTAATAAAGGAATTTGAACCAACTTCGATTTTTTTGGATTTTGATGAGTTTTTTTGTTGGAGGAGTTAAATTTGAGTGAATTTAGATGAAATTTACTTCTATTTTTTTGATTTCATATAAATTTTTAGTCAAATAGTAATAAAGGAATTTGAAACAACTTCGATTTTTTTGGATTTTGATGATTTTGGTTGTTGGAGGAGTTAAATTTGTGTAAATTTAGATGAAATTAACACCTTATTTTTGGATTTTATATAAATTTTTAGTCAAATTGTAATAAAGGAATTTGAAACCAACTTCGATTTTTTTGGATTTTGATGAATTTTTTTGTTGGAGGAGCTAAATTTGTGTGAATTTAGATGAAATTTACTTTCATTTTTTGGATTTTATATAAATTTTTAGTCAAATTGTAATAATGGAATTTGAACCAACTTCGATTTTTTTTGGATTTTGATGAGTTTTTTTGTTGGAGTTAAATTTGAGTGAATTTAGATAAAATTTACTTCTATTTTTTTTGATTTCATATAAATTTTTAGTCAAATAGTAATAAAGGAATTTGAACCAAATTCGATTTTTTTGGATTTGATGAGTTTTTTTGTTGGAGGAGTTAAATTTGAGTGAATTTAGATGAAATTTACTTTCATCTTTTTGGATTTTATATAAATTTTTAGTCAAATTGTAATAAAGTACATTGAAACCAACTTGGATTTTTTTGGATTTTGATGAATTTTTTTGTTGGAGGAGCTAAATTTGAGTGAATTTAGTTGAAATTTACTTTTATTTTTTTTGGATTTTATATAAATTTTTAATCAAATTGTAATGAAGTAATTTGAAACCAACTTCGATTTCTTTGGATTTTGATGAGTTTTTTGTTGGAGTTAAATTTGAGTGAATTTAGTAGAAATTTACTTCTATTTTTTTGATTTCATATAAATTTTTAGTCAAATTGTAATAAAGTACTTTGAAACCAACTTCGATTTTTTTGGATTTTGATGAATTTTTTTGTTGGAGGAGCTAAATTTGAGTGAATTTAGATGAAATTTACTTTTATTTTTTTGTATTTTATATAAATTTTTAGTCAAACTGTAATAAAGCAATTTGAACCAACTTCGATTTTTTTGGATTTTGATGAGTTTTTTTGTTTGGAGGAGCTAAATTTGAGTGAATTTAGATGAAATTTACTTTTACTTTTTTGGATTTTATATAAATTTTTAGTCAAATTGTAATAAAGGAATTTGAACCAACTTCGTTTTTTTTGGATTTTGGTGATTTTGGTTGTTGGAGGAGTTAAATTTGAGTAAATCTAGATGAAATTAACACCTATTTTTTGGATTATATATAAATTTTTAGTCAAATTGTAATAAAGGAATTTGAAACCAACTTCGATTTTTTTGGATTTTGATGAATTTTTTTGTTGGAGGAGCTAAATTTGTGTGAATTTAGATGAAATTTACTTTCATTTTTTGGATTTTATATAAATTTTTAGTCAAATTGTAATAAAGGAATTTGAACCAACTTCGATTTTTTTGGATTTTGATGAGTTTTTTTGTTGGAGGAGTTAAATTTGTGTGAATTTAGATGAAATTTACTTTCATTTTTTGGATTTTATATAAATTTTTAGTCAAATTGTAATAAAGGAATTTGAACCAACTTCGATTTTTTTGGATTTTGATGAGTTTTTTTGTTGGAGGAGTTAAATTTGAGTGAATTTAGATGAAATTTACTTCTATTTTTTTTTATTTCATATAAATTTTTAGTCAAATAGTAATAAAGGAATTTGAACCAACTTCGATTTTTTTGGATTTTGATGAGTTTTTTTGTTGGAGGAGTTAAATTTGAGTGAATTTAGATGAAATTTACTTCTATTTTTTTGATTTCATATAAATTTTTAGTCAAATAGTAATAAAGGAATTTGAAACAACTTCGATTTTTTTGGATTTTGATGATTTTGGTTGTTGGAGGAGTTAAATTTGTGTAAATTTAGATGAAATTAACACCTTATTTTTGGATTTTATATAAATTTTTAGTCAAATTGTAATAAAGGAATTTGAAACCAACTTCGATTTTTTTGGATTTTGATGAATTTTTTTGTTGGAGGAGCTAAATTTGTGTGAATTTAGATGAAATTTACTTTCATTTTTTGGATTTTATATAAATTTTTAGTCAAATTGTAATAATGGAATTTGAACCAACTTCGATTTTTTTTGGATTTTGATGAGTTTTTTTGTTGGAGTTAAATTTGAGTGAATTTAGATGAAATTTACTTCTATTTTTTTTGATTTCATATAAATTTTTAGTCAAATAGTAATAAAGGAATTTGAACCAAATTCGATTTTTATGGATTTTGATGAGTTTTTTTGTTGGAGGAGTTAAATTTGAGTGAATTTAGATGAAATTTACTTCTATTTTTTTTGATTTCATATAAATTTTTAGTCAAATAGTAATAAAGGAATTTGAACCAACTTCGATTTTTTTGGATTTTGATGATTTTGGTTGTTGGAGGAGTTAAATTTGAGTAAATTTAGATGAAATTAACACCTTATTTTTGGATTTTATATAAATTTTTAGTCAAATTGTAATAAAGGGATTTGAAACAACTTCGATTTTTTTGGATTTTGATGAATTTTTTGTAGGAGGAGCTAAATTTGATTGAATTTAGATGAAATTTACTTTCATCTTTTTGGATTTTATATAAATTTTTAGTCAAATTGTAATAAAGTACATTGAAACCAACTTGGATTTTTTTGAATTTTGATGAATTTTTTTGTTGGAGGAGCTAAATTTGAGTGAATTTAGATGAAATTTACTTTCATCTTTTTGGATTTTATATAAATTTTTAGTCAAATTGTAATAAAGTACATTGAAACCAACTTGGATTTTTTTGAATTTTGATGAATTTTTTTGTTGGAGGAGCTAAATTTTAGTGAATTTAGATGAAATTTACTTTTATTTTTTTTGATTTTATATAAATTTTTAATCAAATTGTAATAAAGTAATTTGAAAAAAACTTCGATTTTTTTGGATTTTGATGATTTTGGTTGTTGGAGGAGTTAAATTTGATTGAATTTAGATGAAATAAACTTTCATTTTTTTGGATTTTATATAAATTTTTAGTCAAATTGTAATAAAGTACATTGAAACCAAATTCGATTTTTTTTGGATTTTGATGAGTTTTATTGTTGGAGGAGTTAAATTTGAGTAAATCTAGATGAAATTAACACCTATTTTTTTGGATTTTATATAAATTTTTAGTCAAATTGTAATAAAGTAATTTGAAACCAACTTCGATTTTTTTTTGGATTTTGATGAGTTTTTTTGTTGGAGGAGTTAAATTTGAGTGAATTTAGATGAAATTTACTTCTATTTTTTTGATTTCATATAAATTTTTAGTCAAATAGTAATAAAGGAATTTGAAACAACTTCGATTTTTTTGGATTTTGATGATTTTGGTTGTTGGAGGAGTTAAATTTGTGTAAATTTAGATGAAATTAACACCTTATTTTTGGATTTTATATAAATTTTTAGTCAAATTGTAATAAAGGGATTTGAAACAACTTCGATTTTTTTGGATTTTGATGAATTTTTTGTAGGATTAGCTAAATTTGATTGAATTTAGATGAAATTTACTTTCATCTTTTTGGATTTTATATAAATTTTTAGTCAAATTGTAATAAAGTACATTGAAACCAACTTGGATTTTTTTGAATTTTGATGAATTTTTTTGTTGGAGGAGCTAAATTTGAGTGAATTTAGATGAAATTTACTTTCATCTTTTTGGATTTTATATAAATTTTTAGTCAAATTGTAATAAAGTACATTGAAACCAACTTGGATTTTTTTGAATTTTGATGAATTTTTTTGTTGGAGGAGCTAAATTTTAGTGAATTTAGATGAAATTTACTTTTATTTTTTTTGATTTTATATAAATTTTTAATCAAATTGTAATAAAGTAATTTGAAAACAACTTCGATTTTTTTGGATTTTGATGAGTTTTTTTGTTGGAGGAGTTAAATTTGAGTGAATTTAGATGAAATTTACTTCTATTTTTTTTTATTTCATATAAATTTTTAGTCAAATAGTAATAAAGGAATTTGAACCAACTTCGATTTTTTTGGATTTTGATGATTTTGGTTGTTGGAGGAGTTAAATTTGATTGAATTTAGATGAAATAAACTTTCATTTTTTTGGATTTTATATAAATTTTTAGTCAAATTGTAATAAAGTACATTGAAACCAAATTCGATTTTTTTTGGATTTTGATGAGTTTTATTGTGGGAGGAGTTAAATTTGAGTAAATCTAGATGAAATTAACACCTATTTTTTTGGATTTTATATAAATTTTTAGTCAAATTGTAATAAAGTAATTTGAAACCAACTTCGATTTTTTTTGGATTTTGATGAGTTTTTTTGTTGGAGGAGTTAAATTTGAGTGAATTTAGATGAAATTTACTTCTATTTTTTTGATTTCATATAAATTTTTAGTCAAATAGTAATAAAGGAATTTGAAACAACTTCGATTTTTTTGGATTTTGATGATTTTGGTTGTTGGAGGAGTTAAATTTGTGTAAATTTAGATGAAATTAACACCTTATTTTTGGATTTTATATAAATTTTTAGTCAAATTGTAATAAAGGAATTTGAAACCAACTTCGATTTTTTTGGATTTTGATGAATTTTTTTGTTGGAGGAGCTAAATTTGTGTGAATTTAGATGAAATTTACTTTCATTTTTTGGATTTTATATAAATTTTTAGTCAAATTGTAATAAAGGAATTTGAACCAACTTCGATTTTTTTGGATTTTGATGAGTTTTTTTGTTGGAAGAGTTAAATTTGAGTGAATTTAGATGAAATTTACTTCTATTTTTTTTGATTTCATATAAATTTTTAGTCAAATAGTAATAAAGGAATTTGAACCAACTTCGATTTTTTTGGATTTTGATGAGTTTTTTTGTTGGAGGAGTTAAATTTGAGTGAATTTAGATGAAATTTACTTCTATTTTTTTGATTTCATATAAATTTTTAGTCAAATAGTAATAAAGGAATTTGAAACAACTTCGATTTTTTTGGATTTTGATGATTTTGGTTGTTGGAGGAGTTAAATTTGTGTAAATTTAGATGAAATTAACACCTTATTTTTGGATTTTATATAAATTTTTAGTCAAATTGTAATAAAGTACATTGAAACCAACTTGGATTTTTTTGAATTTTGATGAATTTTTTTGTTGGAGGAGCTAAATTTGAGTGAATTTAGATGAAATTTACTTTCATCTTTTTGGATTTTATATAAATTTTTAGTCAAATTGTAATAAAGTACATTGAAACCAACTTGGATTTTTTTGAATTTTGATGAATTTTTTTGTTGGAGGAGCTAAATTTTAGTGAATTTAGATGAAATTTACTTTTATTTTTTTTGATTTTATATAAATTTTTAATCAAATTGTAATAAAGTAATTTGAAAAAAACTTCGATTTTTTTGGATTTTGATGATTTTGGTTGTTGGAGGAGTTAAATTTGATTGAATTTAGATGAAATAAACTTTCATTTTTTTGGATTTTATATAAATTTTTAGTCAAATTGTAATAAAGTACATTGAAACCAAATTCGATTTTTTTTGGATTTTGATGAGTTTTATTGTTGGAGGAGTTAAATTTGAGTAAATCTAGATGAAATTAACACCTATTTTTTTGGATTTTATATAAATTTTTAGTCAAATTGTAATAAAGTAATTTGAAACCAACTTCGATTTTTTTTTGGATTTTGATGAGTTTTTTTGTTGGAGGAGTTAAATTTGAGTGAATTTAGATGAAATTTACTTCTATTTTTTTGATTTCATATAAATTTTTAGTCAAATAGTAATAAAGGAATTTGAAACAACTTCGATTTTTTTGGATTTTGATGATTTTGGTTGTTGGAGGAGTTAAATTTGTGTAAATTTAGATGAAATTAACACCTTATTTTTGGATTTTATATAAATTTTTAGTCAAATTGTAATAAAGGGATTTGAAACAACTTCGATTTTTTTGGATTTTGATGAATTTTTTGTAGGATTAGCTAAATTTGATTGAATTTAGATGAAATTTACTTTCATCTTTTTGGATTTTATATAAATTTTTAGTCAAATTGTAATAAAGTACATTGAAACCAACTTGGATTTTTTTGAATTTTGATGAATTTTTTTGTTGGAGGAGCTAAATTTGAGTGAATTTAGATGAAATTTACTTTCATCTTTTTGGATTTTATATAAATTTTTAGTCAAATTGTAATAAAGTACATTGAAACCAACTTGGATTTTTTTGAATTTTGATGAATTTTTTTGTTGGAGGAGCTAAATTTTAGTGAATTTAGATGAAATTTACTTTTATTTTTTTTGATTTTATATAAATTTTTAATCAAATTGTAATAAAGTAATTTGAAAACAACTTCGATTTTTTTGGATTTTGATGAGTTTTTTTGTTGGAGGAGTTAAATTTGAGTGAATTTAGATGAAATTTACTTCTATTTTTTTTTATTTCATATAAATTTTTAGTCAAATAGTAATAAAGGAATTTGAACCAACTTCGATTTTTTTGGATTTTGATGATTTTGGTTGTTGGAGGAGTTAAATTTGATTGAATTTAGATGAAATAAACTTTCATTTTTTTGGATTTTATATAAATTTTTAGTCAAATTGTAATAAAGTACATTGAAACCAAATTCGATTTTTTTTGGATTTTGATGAGTTTTATTGTGGGAGGAGTTAAATTTGAGTAAATCTAGATGAAATTAACACCAATTTTTTTGGATTTTATATAAATTTTTAGTCAAATTGTAATAAAGTAATTTGAAACCAACTTCGATTTTTTTTGGATTTTGATGAGTTTTTTTGTTGGAGGAGTTAAATTTGAGTGAATTTAGATGAAATTTACTTCTATTTTTTTGATTTCATATAAATTTTTAGTCAAATAGTAATAAAGGAATTTGAAACAACTTCGATTTTTTTGGATTTTGATGATTTTGGTTGTTGGAGGAGTTAAATTTGTGTAAATTTAGATGAAATTAACACCTTATTTTTGGATTTTATATAAATTTTTAGTCAAATTGTAATAAAGGAATTTGAAACCAACTTCGATTTTTTTGGATTTTGATGAATTTTTTTGTTGGAGGGGCTAAATTTGTGTGAATTTAGATGAAATTTACTTTCATTTTTTGGATTTTATATAAATTTTTAGTCAAATTGTAATAAAGGAATTTGAACCAACTTCGATTTTTTTGGATTTTGATGAGTTTTTTTGTTGGAAGAGTTAAATTTGAGTGAATTTAGATGAAATTTACTTCTATTTTTTTTGATTTCATATAAATTTTTAGTCAAATAGTAATAAAGGAATTTGAACCAACTTCGATTTTTTTGGATTTTGATGAGTTTTTTTGTTGGAGGAGTTAAATTTGAGTGAATTTAGATGAAATTTACTTCTATTTTTTTGATTTCATATAAATTTTTAGTCAAATAGTAATAAAGGAATTTGAAACAACTTCGATTTTTTTGGATTTTGATGATTTTGGTTGTTGGAGGAGTTAAATTTGTGTAAATTTAGATGAAATTAACACCTTATTTTTGGATTTTATATAAATTTTTAGTCAAATTGTAATAAAGGAATTTGAAACCAACTTCGATTTTTTTGGATTTTGATGAATTTTTTTGTTGGAGGAGCTAAATTTGTGTGAATTTAGATGAAATTTACTTTCATTTTTTGGATTTTATATAAATTTTTAGTCAAATTGTAATAATGGAATTTGAACCAACTTCGATTTTTTTGGATTTTGATGAGTTTTTTTGTTGGAGTTAAATTTGAGTGAATTTAGATGAAATTTACTTCTATTTTTTTTGATTTCATATAAATTTTTAGTCAAATAGTAATAAAGGAATTTGAACCAAATTCGATTTTTATGGATTTTGATGAGTTTTTTTGTTGGAGGAGTTAAATTTGAGTGAATTTAGATGAAATTTACTTCTATTTTTTTTGATTTCATATAAATTTTTAGTCAAATAGTAATAAAGGAATTTGAACCAACTTCGATTTTTTTGGATTTTGATGATTTTGGTTGTTGGAGGAGTTAAATTTGTGTAAATTTAGTTGAAATTAACACCTTATTTTTGGATTTTATATAAATTTTTAGTCAAATTGTAATAAAGGAATTTGAAACCAACTTCGATTTTTTTGGATTTTGATGAATTTTTTTGTTGGAGGAGCTAAATTTGTGTGAATTTAGATGAAATTTACTTTCATTTTTTGGATTTTATATAAATTTTTAGTCAAATTGTAATAAAGGAATTTGAACCAACTTCGATTTTTTTGGATTTTGATGAGTTTTTTTGTTGGAAGAGTTAAATTTGAGTGAATTTAGATGAAATTTACTTCTATTTTTTTTGATTTCATATAAATTTTTAGTCAAATAGTAATAAAGGAATTTGAACCAACTTCGATTTTTTTGGATTTTGATGAGTTTTTTTGTTGGAGGAGTTAAATTTGAGTGAATTTAGATGAAATTTACTTCTATTTTTTTGATTTCATATAAATTTTTAGTCAAATGGTAATAAAGGAATTTGAAACAACTTCGATTTTTTTGGATTTTGATGATTTTGGTTGTTGGAGGAGTTAAATTTGTGTAAATTTAGATGAAATTAACACCTTATTTTTGGATTTTATATAAATTTTTAGTCAAATTGTAATAAAGGAATTTGAAACCAACTTCGATTTTTTTGGATTTTGATGAATTTTTTTGTTGGAGGAGCTAAATTTGTGTGAATTTAGATGAAATTTACTTTCATTTTTTGGATTTTATATAAATTTTTAGTCAAATTGTAATAATGGAATTTGAACCAACTTCGATTTTTTTGGATTTTGATGAGTTTTTTTGTTGGAGTTAAATTTGAGTGAATTTAGATGAAATTTACTTCTATTTTTTTTGATTTCATATAAATTTTTAGTCAAATAGTAATAAAGGAATTTGAACCAAATTCGATTTTTATGGATTTTGATGAGTTTTTTTGTTGGAGGAGTTAAATTTGAGTGAATTTAGATGAAATTTACTTCTATTTTTTTTGATTTCATATAAATTTTTAGTCAAATAGTAATAAAGGAATTTGAACCAACTTCGATTTTTTTGGATTTTGATGATTTTGGTTGTTGGAGGAGTTAAATTTGAGTAAATTTAGATGAAATTAACACCTTATTTTTGGATTTTATATAAATTTTTAGTCAAATTGTAATAAAGGGATTTGAAACAACTTCGATTTTTTTGGATTTTGATGAATTTTTTGTAGGAGGAGCTAAATTTGATTGAATTTAGATGAAATTTACTTTCATCTTTTTGGGTTTTATATAAATTTTTAGTCAAATTGTAATAAAGTACATTGAAACCAACTTGGATTTTTTTGAATTTTGATGAATTTTTTTGTTGGAGGAGCTAAATTTGAGTGAATTTAGATGAAATTTACTTTCATCTTTTTGGATTTTATATAAATTTTTAGTCAAATTGTAATAAAGTACATTGAAACCAACTTGGATTTTTTTGAATTTTGATGAATTTTTTTGTTGGAGGAGCTAAATTTTAGTGAATTTAGATGAAATTTACTTTTATTTTTTTTGATTTTATATAAATTTTTAATCAAATTGTAATAAAGTAATTTGAAAACAACTTCGATTTATTTGGATTTTGATGAGTTTTTTTGTTGGAGGAGTTAAATTTGAGTGAAATTAGATGAAATTTACTTCTATTTTTTTTTATTTCATATAAATTTTTAGTCAAATAGTAATAAAGGAATTTGAACCAACTTCGATTTTTTTGGATTTTGATGATTTTGGTTGTTGGAGGAGCTAAATTTGAGTGAATTTAGATGAAATTTACTTTTATTTTTTTGTATTTTATATAAATTTTTAGTCAAATTGTAATAAAGTACATTGAAACCAACTTCGATTTTTTTTGGATTTTGATGAGTTTTTTTGTTTGGAGGAGCTAAATTTGAGTGAATTTAGATGAAATTTACTTTCACTTTTTTGGATTTTATATAAATTTTTAGTCAAATTGTAATAAAGGAATTTGAACCAACTTCGATTTTTTTGGATTTTGATGAGTTTTTTTGTTGGAGGAGTTAAATTTGAGTGAATTTAGTAGAAATTTATTTGTATTTTTTTTTATTTCTTTTAAATTTTTAGTCAAACTGTAATAAAGTACTTAGAAACCAACTTCGATTTTTTTGAATTTTGATGAATTTTTTTGTTGGAGGAGCTAAATTTGAGTGAATTTAGATGAAATTTACTTTTATTTTTTGTATTTTATATAAATTTTTAGTCAAATTGTAATAAAGCAATTTGATCCAACTACGATTTTTTTGGATTTTGATGAGTTTTTTTGTTTGTAGGAGCTAAATTTGAGTGAATTTAGATGAAATTTACTTTAATTTTTTTGGATTTCATATAAATTTTTAGTCAAATTGTAATAAAGGAATTTGAACCAACTTCGATTTTTTTGGATTTTGATGATTTTGGTTGTTGGAGGAGTTAAATTTGAGTAAATTTAGATGAAATTAACACCTTATTTTTGGATTTTATATAAATTTTTAGTCAAATTGTAATAAAGGGATTTGAAACAACTTCGATTTTTTTGGATTTTGATGAATTTTTTTGTAGGAGGAGCTAAATTTGATTGAATTTAGATGAAATTTACTTTCATTTTTTTGGATTTTATATAAATTTTTAGTCAAATTGTAATAAAGTATATTGAAACCAACTTGGATTTTTTTGGATTTTGATGAATTTTTTTGTTGGAGGAGCTAAATTTGAGTGAATTTAGATGAAATTTACTTTTATTTTTTTGGATTTTATATAAATTTTTAATCAAATTGTAATAAAGTAATTTGAAACCAACTTCGATTTTTTTGGATTTTGATGAATTTTTTTGTTGGAGGAGCTAAATTTGTGTAAATTTAGATGAAATTAACACCTTATTTTTGGATTTTATATAAATTTTTAGTCAAATTGTAATAAAGGAATTTGAAACCAACTTCGATTTTTTTGGATTTTGATGAATTTTTTTGTTGGAGGAGCTAAATTTGTGTGAATTTAGATGAAATTTACTTTCATTTTTTGGATTTTATATAAATTTTTAGTCAAATTGTAATAATGGAATTTGAACCAACTTCGATTTTTTCGGATTTTGATGAGTTTTTTTGTTGGAGTTAAATTTGAGTGAATTTAGATGAAATTTACTTCTATTTTTTTTGATTTCATATAAATTTTTAGTCAAATAGTAATATAGGAATTTGAACCAAATTCGATTTTTATGGATTTTGATGAGTTTTTTTGTTGGAGGAGTTAAATTTGAGTGAATTTAGATGAAATATACTTCTATTTTTTTTTATTTCATATAAATTTTTAGTCAAATAGTAATAAAGGAATTTGAACCAACTTCGATTTTTTTGGATTTAGATGATTTTGGTTGTTGGAGGAGTTAAATTTGAGTAAATTTAGATGAAATTAACACCTTATTTTTGGATTTTATAGAAATTTTTAGTCATATTGTAATAAAGGGATTTGAAACAACTTCGATTTTTTTGGATTTTGATGAATTTTTTGTAGGAGGAGCTAAATTTGATTGAATTTAGATGAAATTTACATTCATCTTTTTGGATTTTATATAAATTTTTAGTCAAATTGTAATAAAGTACATTGAAACCAACTTGGATTTTTTTGAATTTTGATGAATTTTTTTGTTGGAGGAGCTAAATTTGAGTGAATTTAGATGAAATTTACTTTCATCTTTTTGGATTTTATATAAATTTTTAGTCAAATTGTAATAAAGTACATTGAAACCAACTTGGATTTTTTTGAATTTTGATGAATTTTTTTGTTGGAGGAGCTAAATTTTAGTGAATTTAGATGAAATTTACTTTTATTTTTTTGATTTTATATAAATTTTTAATCAAATTGTAATAAAGTAATTTGAAAACAACTTCGATTTTTTTGGATTTTGATGAGTTTTTTTGTTGGAGGAGTTAAATTTGAGTGAATTTAGTAGAAATTTATTTGTATTTTTTTTTATTTCTTTTAAATTTTTAGTCAAACAGTAATAAAGTACTTAGAAACCAACTTCGATTTTTTTGAATTTTGATGAATTTTTTTGTTGGAGGAGCTAAATTTGAGTGAATTTAGATGAAATTTACTTTTATTTTTTGTATTTTATATAAATTTTTAGTCAAATTGTAATAAAGCAATTTGATCCAACTACGATTTTTTTGGATTTTGATGAGTTTTTTTGTTTGGAGGAGCTAAATTTGAGTGAATTTAGATGAAATTTACTTTAATTTTTTTGGATTTCATATAAATTTTTAGTCAAATTGTAATAAAGGAATTTGAACCAACTTCGATTTATTTGAATTTTGATGAATTTTTTTGTTGGAGGAGCTAAATTTGTGTGAATTTAGATGAAATTTACTTTCATTTTTTGGATTTTATATAAATTTTTAGTCAAATTGTAATAAAGGAATTTGAACCAACTTGGATTTTTTTGGATTTTGATGAATTTTTTTGTTGGAGGAGCTAAATTTGAGTGAATTTAGATGAAATTTACTTTTACTTTTTTGGATTTTATATAAATTTTTAGTCAAATTGTAATAAAGGAATTTGAACCAACTTCGTTTTTTTTGGATTTTGGTGATTTTGGTTGTTGGAGGAGTTAAATTTGAGTAAATCTAGATGAAATTAACACCTATTTTTTGGATTTTATATAAATTTTTAGTCAAATTGTAATAAAGGAATTTGAACCAACTTGGATTTTTTTGGATTTTGATGAATTTTTTTGTTGGAGGAGCTAAATTTGAGTGAATTTAGATGAAATTTACTTTTACTTTTTTGGATTTTATATAAATTTTTAGTCAAATTGTAATAAAGGAATTTGAACCAACTTCGTTTTTTTTGGATTTTGGTGATTTTGGTTGTTGGAGGAGTTAAATTTGAGTAAATCTAGATGAAATTAACACCTATTTTTTGGATTTTATATAAATTTTTAGTCAAATTGTAATAAAGGAATTTGAAACCAACTTCGATTTTTTTGGATTTTGATGAATTTTTTTGTTGGAGGAGCTAAATTTGTGTGAATTTAGATGAAATTTACTTTCATTTTTTGGATTTTATATAAATTTTTAGTCAAATTGTAATAAAGGAATTTGAACCAACTTCGATTTTTTTGGATTTTGATGAGTTTTTTTGTTGGAGGAGTTAAATTTGAGTGAATTTAGATGAAATTTACTTCTATTTTTTTTTATTTCATATAAATTTTTAGTCAAATAGTAATAAAGGAATTTGAACCAACTTCGATTTTTTTGGATTTTGATGAGTTTTTTTGTTGGCGGAGATAAATTTGAGTGAATTTAGATGAAATTTACTTCTATTTTTTTGATTTCATATAAATTTTTAGTCAAATAGTAATAAAGGAATTTGAAACAACTTCGATTTTTTTGGATTTTGATGATTTTGGTTGTTGGAGGAGTTAAATTTGTGTATATTTAGATGAAATTAACACCTTATTTTTGGATTTTATATAAATTTTTAGTCAAATTGTAATAAAGGAATTTGAAACCAACTTCGATTTTTTTGGATTTTGATGAATTTTTTTGTTGGAGGAGCTAAATTTGTGTGAATTTAGATGAAATTTACTTTCATTTTTTGGATTTTATATAAATTTTTAGTCAAATTGTAATAAAGGAATTTGAACCAACTTCGATTTTTTTGGATTTTGATGAGTTTTTTTGTTGGAGTTAAATTTGAGTGAATTTAGATGAAATTTACTTCTATTTTTTTGATTTCATATAAATTTTTAGTCAAATAGTAATAAAGGAATTTGAACCAAATTCGATTTTTATGGATTTTGATGAGTTTTTTTGTTGGAGGAGTTAAATTTGAGTGAATTTAGATGAAATTTACTTCTATTTTTTTTGATTTCATATAAATTTTTAGTCAAATAGTAATAAAGGAATTTGAACCAACTTCGATTTTTTTGGATTTGGATGATTTTGGTTGTTGGAGGAGTTAAATTTGAGTAAATTTAGATTAAATTAACACCTTATTTTTGGATTTTATATAAATTTTTAGTCAAATTGTAATAAAGGGATTTGAAACAACTTCGATTTTTTTGGATTTTGATGAATTTTTTGTAGGAGGAGCTAAATTTGATTGAATTTAGATGAAATTTACTTTCATCTTTTTGGATTTTATATAAATTTTTAGTCAAATTGTAATAAAGTACATTGAAACCAACTTGGATTTTTTTGAATTTTGATGAATTTTTTTGTTGGAGGAGCTAAATTTGAGTGAATTTAGATGAAATTTACTTTCATCTTTTTGGATTTTATATAAATTTTTAGTCAAATTGTAATAAAGTACATTGAAACCAACTTGGATTTTTTTGAATTTTGATGAATTTTTTTGTTGGAGGAGCTAAATTTTAGTGAATTTAGATGAAATTTACTTTTATTTTTTTTGATTTTATATAAATTTTTAATCAAATTGTAATAAAGTAATTTGAAAACAACTTCGATTTTTTTGGATTTTGATGAGTTTTTTTGTTGGAGGAGTTAAATTTGAGTGAATTTAGATGAAATTTACTTCTATTTTTTTTTATTTCATATAAATTTTTAGTCAAATAGTAATAAAGGAATTTGAACCAACTTCGATTTTTTTGGATTTTGATGATTTTGGTTGTTGGAGGAGTTAAATTTGATTGAATTTAGATGAAATAAACTTTCATTTTTTTGGATTTTATATAAATTTTTAGTCAAATTGTAATAAAGTACATTGAAACCAAATTCGATTTTTTTTGGATTTTGATGAGTTTTATTGTGGGAGGAGTTAAATTTGAGTAAATCTAGATGAAATTAACACCTATTTTTTTGGATTTTATATAAATTTTTAGTCAAATTGTAATAAAGTAATTTGAAACCAACTTCGATTTTTTTTGGATTTTGATGAGTTTTTTTGTTGGAGGAGTTAAATTTGAGTGAATTTAGATGAAATTTACTTCTATTTTTTTGATTTCATATAAATTTTTAGTCAAATAGTAATAAAGGAATTTGAAACAACTTCGATTTTTTTGGATTTTGATGATTTTGGTTGTTGGAGGAGTTAAATTTGTGTAAATTTAGATGAAATTAACACCTTATTTTTGGATTTTATATAAATTTTTAGTCAAATTGTAATAAAGGAATTTGAAACCAACTTCGATTTTTTTGGATTTTGATGAATTTTTTTGTTGGAGGGGCTAAATTTGTGTGAATTTAGATGAAATTTACTTTCATTTTTTGGATTTTATATAAATTTTTAGTCAAATTGTAATAAAGGAATTTGAACCAACTTCGATTTTTTTGGATTTTGATGAGTTTTTTTGTTGGAAGAGTTAAATTTGAGTGAATTTAGATGAAATTTACTTCTATTTTTTTTGATTTCATATAAATTTTTAGTCAAATAGTAATAAAGGAATTTGAACCAACTTCGATTTTTTTGGATTTTGATGAGTTTTTTTGTTGGAGGAGTTAAATTTGAGTGAATTTAGATGAAATTTACTTCTATTTTTTTGATTTCATATAAATTTTTAGTCAAATAGTAATAAAGGAATTTGAAACAACTTCGATTTTTTTGGATTTTGATGATTTTGGTTGTTGGAGGAGTTAAATTTGTGTAAATTTAGTTGAAATTAACACCTTATTTTTGGATTTTATATAAATTTTTAGTCAAATTGTAATAAAGGAATTTGAAACCAACTTCGATTTTTTTGGATTTTGATGAATTTTTTTGTTGGAGGAGCTAAATTTGTGTGAATTTAGATGAAATTTACTTTCATTTTTTGGATTTTATATAAATTTTTAGTCAAATTGTAATAAAGGAATTTGAACCAACTTCGATTTTTTTGGATTTTGATGAGTTTTTTTGTTGGAAGAGTTAAATTTGAGTGAATTTAGATGAAATTTACTTCTATTTTTTTTGATTTCATATAAATTTTTAGTCAAATAGTAATAAAGGAATTTGAACCAACTTCGATTTTTTTGGATTTTGATGAGTTTTTTTGTTGGAGGAGTTAAATTTGAGTGAATTTAGATGAAATTTACTTCTATTTTTTTGATTTCATATAAATTTTTAGTCAAATGGTAATAAAGGAATTTGAAACAACTTCGATTTTTTTGGATTTTGATGATTTTGGTTGTTGGAGGAGTTAAATTTGTGTAAATTTAGATGAAATTAACACCTTATTTTTGGATTTTATATAAATTTTTAGTCAAATTGTAATAAAGGAATTTGAAACCAACTTCGATTTTTTTGGATTTTGATGAATTTTTTTGTTGGAGGAGCTAAATTTGTGTGAATTTAGATGAAATTTACTTTCATTTTTTGGATTTTATATAAATTTTTAGTCAAATTGTAATAATGGAATTTGAACCAACTTCGATTTTTTTGGATTTTGATGAGTTTTTTTGTTGGAGTTAAATTTGAGTGAATTTAGATGAAATTTACTTCTATTTTTTTTGATTTCATATAAATTTTTAGTCAAATAGTAATAAAGGAATTTGAACCAAATTCGATTTTTATGGATTTTGATGAGTTTTTTTGTTGGAGGAGTTAAATTTGAGTGAATTTAGATGAAATTTACTTCTATTTTTTTTGATTTCATATAAATTTTTAGTCAAATAGTAATAAAGGAATTTGAACCAACTTCGATTTTTTTGGATTTTGATGATTTTGGTTGTTGGAGGAGTTAAATTTGAGTAAATTTAGATGAAATTAACACCTTATTTTTGGATTTTATATAAATTTTTAGTCAAATTGTAATAAAGGGATTTGAAACAACTTCGATTTTTTTGGATTTTGATGAATTTTTTGTAGGAGGAGCTAAATTTGATTGAATTTAGATGAAATTTACTTTCATCTTTTTGGGTTTTATATAAATTTTTAGTCAAATTGTAATAAAGTACATTGAAACCAACTTGGATTTTTTTGAATTTTGATGAATTTTTTTGTTGGAGGAGCTAAATTTGAGTGAATTTAGATGAAATTTACTTTCATCTTTTTGGATTTTATATAAATTTTTAGTCAAATTGTAATAAAGTACATTGAAACCAACTTGGATTTTTTTGAATTTTGATGAATTTTTTTGTTGGAGGAGCTAAATTTTAGTGAATTTAGATGAAATTTACTTTTATTTTTTTTGATTTTATATAAATTTTTAATCAAATTGTAATAAAGTAATTTGAAAACAACTTCGATTTATTTGGATTTTGATGAGTTTTTTTGTTGGAGGAGTTAAATTTGAGTGAAATTAGATGAAATTTACTTCTATTTTTTTTTATTTCATATAAATTTTTAGTCAAATAGTAATAAAGGAATTTGAACCAACTTCGATTTTTTTGGATTTTGATGATTTTGGTTGTTGGAGGAGCTAAATTTGAGTGAATTTAGATGAAATTTACTTTTATTTTTTTGTATTTTATATAAATTTTTAGTCAAATTGTAATAAAGTACATTGAAACCAACTTCGATTTTTTTTGGATTTTGATGAGTTTTTTTGTTTGGAGGAGCTAAATTTGAGTGAATTTAGATGAAATTTACTTTCACTTTTTTGGATTTTATATAAATTTTTAGTCAAATTGTAATAAAGGAATTTGAACCAACTTCGATTTTTTTGGATTTTGATGAGTTTTTTTGTTGGAGGAGTTAAATTTGAGTGAATTTAGTAGAAATTTATTTGTATTTTTTTTTATTTCTTTTAAATTTTTAGTCAAACTGTAATAAAGTACTTAGAAACCAACTTCGATTTTTTTGAATTTTGATGAATTTTTTTGTTGGAGGAGCTAAATTTGAGTGAATTTAGATGAAATTTACTTTTATTTTTTGTATTTTATATAAATTTTTAGTCAAATTGTAATAAAGCAATTTGATCCAACTACGATTTTTTTGGATTTTGATGAGTTTTTTTGTTTGTAGGAGCTAAATTTGAGTGAATTTAGATGAAATTTACTTTAATTTTTTTGGATTTCATATAAATTTTTAGTCAAATTGTAATAAAGGAATTTGAACCAACTTCGATTTTTTTGGATTTTGATGATTTTGGTTGTTGGAGGAGTTAAATTTGAGTAAATTTAGATGAAATTAACACCTTATTTTTGGATTTTATATAAATTTTTAGTCAAATTGTAATAAAGGGATTTGAAACAACTTCGATTTTTTTGGATTTTGATGAATTTTTTTGTAGGAGGAGCTAAATTTGATTGAATTTAGATGAAATTTACTTTCATTTTTTTGGATTTTATATAAATTTTTAGTCAAATTGTAATAAAGTATATTGAAACCAACTTGGATTTTTTTGGATTTTGATGAATTTTTTTGTTGGAGGAGCTAAATTTGAGTGAATTTAGATGAAATTTACTTTTATTTTTTTGGATTTTATATAAATTTTTAATCAAATTGTAATAAAGTAATTTGAAACCAACTTCGATTTTTTTGGATTTTGATGAATTTTTTTGTTGGAGGAGCTAAATTTGTGTAAATTTAGATGAAATTAACACCTTATTTTTGGATTTTATATAAATTTTTAGTCAAATTGTAATAAAGGAATTTGAAACCAACTTCGATTTTTTTGGATTTTGATGAATTTTTTTGTTGGAGGAGCTAAATTTGTGTGAATTTAGATGAAATTTACTTTCATTTTTTGGATTTTATATAAATTTTTAGTCAAATTGTAATAATGGAATTTGAACCAACTTCGATTTTTTCGGATTTTGATGAGTTTTTTTGTTGGAGTTAAATTTGAGTGAATTTAGATGAAATTTACTTCTATTTTTTTTGATTTCATATAAATTTTTAGTCAAATAGTAATATAGGAATTTGAACCAAATTCGATTTTTATGGATTTTGATGAGTTTTTTTGTTGGAGGAGTTAAATTTGAGTGAATTTAGATGAAATATACTTCTATTTTTTTTTATTTCATATAAATTTTTAGTCAAATAGTAATAAAGGAATTTGAACCAACTTCGATTTTTTTGGATTTAGATGATTTTGGTTGTTGGAGGAGTTAAATTTGAGTAAATTTAGATGAAATTAACACCTTATTTTTGGATTTTATAGAAATTTTTAGTCATATTGTAATAAAGGGATTTGAAACAACTTCGATTTTTTTGGATTTTGATGAATTTTTTGTAGGAGGAGCTAAATTTGATTGAATTTAGATGAAATTTACATTCATCTTTTTGGATTTTATATAAATTTTTAGTCAAATTGTAATAAAGTACATTGAAACCAACTTGGATTTTTTTGAATTTTGATGAATTTTTTTGTTGGAGGAGCTAAATTTGAGTGAATTTAGATGAAATTTACTTTCATCTTTTTGGATTTTATATAAATTTTTAGTCAAATTGTAATAAAGTACATTGAAACCAACTTGGATTTTTTTGAATTTTGATGAATTTTTTTGTTGGAGGAGCTAAATTTTAGTGAATTTAGATGAAATTTACTTTTATTTTTTTGATTTTATATAAATTTTTAATCAAATTGTAATAAAGTAATTTGAAAACAACTTCGATTTTTTTGGATTTTGATGAGTTTTTTTGTTGGAGGAGTTAAATTTGAGTGAATTTAGTAGAAATTTATTTGTATTTTTTTTTATTTCTTTTAAATTTTTAGTCAAACAGTAATAAAGTACTTAGAAACCAACTTCGATTTTTTTGAATTTTGATGAATTTTTTTGTTGGAGGAGCTAAATTTGAGTGAATTTAGATGAAATTTACTTTTATTTTTTGTATTTTATATAAATTTTTAGTCAAATTGTAATAAAGCAATTTGATCCAACTACGATTTTTTTGGATTTTGATGAGTTTTTTTGTTTGGAGGAGCTAAATTTGAGTGAATTTAGATGAAATTTACTTTAATTTTTTTGGATTTCATATAAATTTTTAGTCAAATTGTAATAAAGGAATTTGAACCAACTTCGATTTATTTGAATTTTGATGAATTTTTTTGTTGGAGGAGCTAAATTTGTGTGAATTTAGATGAAATTTACTTTCATTTTTTGGATTTTATATAAATTTTTAGTCAAATTGTAATAAAGGAATTTGAACCAACTTGGATTTTTTTGGATTTTGATGAATTTTTTTGTTGGAGGAGCTAAATTTGAGTGAATTTAGATGAAATTTACTTTTACTTTTTTGGATTTTATATAAATTTTTAGTCAAATTGTAATAAAGGAATTTGAACCAACTTCGTTTTTTTTGGATTTTGGTGATTTTGGTTGTTGGAGGAGTTAAATTTGAGTAAATCTAGATGAAATTAACACCTATTTTTTGGATTTTATATAAATTTTTAGTCAAATTGTAATAAAGGAATTTGAAACCAACTTCGATTTTTTTGGATTTTGATGAATTTTTTTGTTGGAGGAGCTAAATTTGTGTGAATTTAGATGAAATTTACTTTCATTTTTTGGATTTTATATAAATTTTTAGTCAAATTGTAATAAAGGAATTTGAACCAACTTCGATTTTTTTGGATTTTGATGAGTTTTTTTGTTGGAGGAGTTAAATTTGAGTGAATTTAGATGAAATTTACTTCTATTTTTTTTTATTTCATATAAATTTTTAGTCAAATAGTAATAAAGGAATTTGAACCAACTTCGATTTTTTTGGATTTTGATGAGTTTTTTTGTTGGCGGAGATAAATTTGAGTGAATTTAGATGAAATTTACTTCTATTTTTTTGATTTCATATAAATTTTTAGTCAAATAGTAATAAAGGAATTTGAAACAACTTCGATTTTTTTGGATTTTGATGATTTTGGTTGTTGGAGGAGTTAAATTTGTGTATATTTAGATGAAATTAACACCTTATTTTTGGATTTTATATAAATTTTTAGTCAAATTGTAATAAAGGAATTTGAAACCAACTTCGATTTTTTTGGATTTTGATGAATTTTTTTGTTGGAGGAGCTAAATTTGTGTGAATTTAGATGAAATTTACTTTCATTTTTTGGATTTTATATAAATTTTTAGTCAAATTGTAATAAAGGAATTTGAACCAACTTCGATTTTTTTGGATTTTGATGAGTTTTTTTGTTGGAGTTAAATTTGAGTGAATTTAGATGAAATTTACTTCTATTTTTTTGATTTCATATAAATTTTTAGTCAAATAGTAATAAAGGAATTTGAACCAAATTCGATTTTTATGGATTTTGATGAGTTTTTTTGTTGGAGGAGTTAAATTTGAGTGAATTTAGATGAAATTTACTTCTATTTTTTTTGATTTCATATAAATTTTTAGTCAAATAGTAATAAAGGAATTTGAACCAACTTCGATTTTTTTGGATTTGGATGATTTTGGTTGTTGGAGGAGTTAAATTTGAGTAAATTTAGATTAAATTAACACCTTATTTTTGGATTTTATATAAATTTTTAGTCAAATTGTAATAAAGGGATTTGAAACAACTTCGATTTTTTTGGATTTTGATGAATTTTTTGTAGGAGGAGCTAAATTTGATTGAATTTAGATGAAATTTACTTTCATCTTTTTGGATTTTATATAAATTTTTAGTCAAATTGTAATAAAGTACATTGAAACCAACTTGGATTTTTTTGAATTTTGATGAATTTTTTTGTTGGAGGAGCTAAATTTGAGTGAATTTAGATGAAATTTATTTCTATTTTTTTTGATTTCATATAAATTTTTAGTCAAACTGTAATAAAGTACTTAGAAACCAACTTCGATTTTTTTGAATTTTGATGAATTTTTTTGTTGGAGGAGCTAAATTTGAGTGAATTTAGATGAAATTTACTTTTATTTTTTGTATTTTATATAAATTTTTAGTCAAATTGTAATAAAGGGAAATGAAATAACTTCGATTTTTTTGGATTTTGATGAATTTTTTTGTAGGAGGAGCTAAATTTGATTGTATTTAGATGAAATTTACTTTCATTTTTTTGGATTTTATATAAATTTTTAGTCAAATTGTAATAAAGTATATTGAAACCAACTTGGATTTTTTTGGATTTTGATGAATTTTTTTGTTGGAGGAGCTAAATTTGAGTGAATTTAGATGAAATTTACTTTTATTTTTTTGGATTTTATATAAATTTTTAATCAAATTGTAATAAAGTAATTTGAAACCAACTTCGTTTTTTTTGGATTTTGATGATTTTTTTGTTGGAGTTAAATTTGAGTGAATTTAGTAGAAATTTACTTCTATTTTTTTGATTTCATGTAAATTTTTAGTCAAATTGTAATAAAGTACTTTGAAACCAACTTCGATTTTTTTGGATTTTGATGAATTTTTTTGTTGGAGGAGCTAAATTTGAGTGAATTTAGATGAAATTTACTTTTATTTTTTTGTATTTTATATAAATTTTTAGTCAAATTGTAATAAAGCAATTTGAACCATCTTCGATTTTTTTGGATTTTGATGAGTTTTTTTGTTTGGAGGAGCTAAATTTGAGTGAATTTAGATGAAATTTACTTTCACTTTTTTGGATTTTATATAAATTTTTAGTCAAATTGTAATAAAGGAATTTGAACCAACTTCGATTTTTTTGGATTTTGATGAGTTTTTTTGTTGGAGGAGTTAAATTTGAGTGAATTTAGTAGAAATTTATTTGTATTTTTTTTTATTTCTTTTAAATTTTTAGTCAAACTGTAATAAAGTACTTAGAAACCAACTTCGATTTTTTTGAATTTTGATGAATTTTTTTGTTGGAGGAGCTAAATTTGAGTGAATTTAGATGAAATTTACTTTTATTTTTTGTATTTTATATAAATTTTTAGTCAAATTGTAATAAAGCAATTTGATCCAACTACGATTTTTTTGGATTTTGATGAGTTTTTTTGTTTGGAGGAGCTAAATTTGAGTGAATTTAGATGAAATTTACTTTAATTTTTTTGGATTTCATATAAATTTTTAGTCAAAATGTAATAAAGGAATTTGAACCAACTTCGATTTATTTGAATTTTGATGAATTTTTTTGTTGGAGGAGCTAAATTTGTGTGAATTTAGATGAAATTTACTTTCATTTTTTGGATTTTATATAAATTTTTAGTCAAATTGTAATAAAGGAATTTGAACCAACTTGGATTTTTTTGGATTTTGATGAATTTTTTTGTTGGAGGAGCTAAATTTGAGTGAATTTAGATGAAATTTACTTTTACTTTTTTGGATTTTATATACATTTTTAGTCAAATTGTAATAAAGGAATTTGAACCAACTTCGATTTTTTTGGATTTTGATGAGTTTTTTTGTTGGAGGAGTTAAATTTGAGTGAATTTAGATGAAATTTACTTCTATTTTTTTTGATTTCATATAAATTTTTAGTCAAATAGTAATAAAGGAATTTGAACCAACTTCGATTTTTTTGGATTTTGATGAGTTTTTTTGTTGGAGGAGTTAAATTTGAGTGAATTTAGATGAAATTTACTTCTATTTTTTTGATTTCATATAAATTTTTAGTCAAATAGTAATAAAGGAATTTGAAACAACTTCGATTTTTTTGGATTTTGATGATTTTGGTTGTTGGAGGAGTTAAATTTGTGTAAATTTAGATGAAATTAACACCTTATTTTTGGATTTTATATAAATTTTTAGTCAAATTGTAATAAAGGAATTTGAAACCAACTTCGATTTTTTTGGATTTTGATGAATTTTTTTGTTGGAGGAGCTAAATTTGTGTGAATTTAGATGAAATTTACTTTCATTTTTTGGATTTTATATAAATTTTTAGTCAAATTGTAATAATGGAATTTGAACCAACTTCGATTTTTTTGGATTTTGATGAGTTTTTTTGTTGGAGTTAAATTTGAGTGAATTTAGATGAAATTTACTTCTATTTTTTTTGATTTCATATAAATTTTTAGTCAAATAGTAATAAAGGAATTTGAAACAACTTCGATTTTTTTGGATTTTGATGATTTTGGTTGTTGGAGGAGTTAAATTTGTGTAAATTTAGATGAAATTAACACCTTATTTTTGGATTTTATATAAATTTTTAGTCAAATTGTAATAAAGGAATTTGAAACCAACTTCGATTTTTTTGGATTTTGATGAATTTTTTTGTTGGAGGAGCTAAATTTGTGTGAATTTAGATGAAATTTACTTTCATTTTTTGGATTTTATATAAATTTTTAGTCAAATTGTAATAATGGAATTTGAACCAACTTCGATTTTTTTGGATTTTGATGAGTTTTTTTGTTGGAGTTAAATTTGAGTGAATTTTGATGAAATTTACTTCTATTTTTTTTGATTTCATATAAATTTTTAGTCAAATAGTAATAAAGGAATTTGAACCAAATTCGATTTTTATGGATTTTGATGAGTTTTTTTGTTGGAGGAGTTAAATTTGAGTGAATTTAGATGAAATTTACTTCTATTTTTTTTGATTTCATATAAATTTTTAGTCAAATAGTAATAAAGGAATTTGAACCAACTTCGATTTTTTTGGATTTTGATGATTTTGGTTGTTGGAGGAGTTAAATTTGAGTAAATTTAGATGAAATTAACACCTTATTTTTGGATTTTATATAAATTTTTAGTCAAATTGTAATAAAGGGATTTGAAACAACTTCGATTTTTTTGGATTTTGATGAATTTTTTGTAGGAGGAGCTAAATTTGATTGAATTTAGATGAAATTTACTTTCATCTTTTTGGATTTTATATAAATTTTTAGTCAAATTGTAATAAAGTACATTGAAACCAACTTGGATTTTTTTGAATTTTGATGAATTTTTTTGTTGGAGGAGCTAAATTTGAGTGAATTTAGATGAAATTTACTTTCATCTTTTTGGATTTTATATAAATTTTTAGTCAAATTGTAATAAAGTACATTGAAACCAACTTGAATTTTTTTGAATTTTGATGAATTTTTTTGTTGGAGGAGCTAAATTTTAGTGAATTTAGATGAAATTTACTTTTATTTTTTTTGATTTTATATAAATTTTTAATCAAATTGTAATAAAGTAATTTGAAAACAACTTCGATTTTTTTGGATTTTGATGAGTTTTTTTGTTGGAGGAGTTAAATTTGAGTGAATTTAGTAGAAATTTATTTGTATTTTTTTTTATTTCTTTTAAATTTTTAGTCAAACTGTAATAAAGTACTTAGAAACCAACTTCGATTTTTTTGAATTTTGATGAATTTTTTTGTTGGAGGAGCTAAATTTGAGTGAATTTAGATGAAATTTACTTTCATCTTTTTGGATTTTATATAAATTTTTAGTCAAATTGTAATAAAGTACATTGAAACCAACTTGGATTTTTTTGAATTTTGATGAATTTTTTTGTTGGAGGAGCTAAATTTTAGTGAATTTAGTTGAAATTTACTTTTATTTTTTTTGATTTTATATAAATTTTTAATCAAATTGTAATAAAGGAATTTGAAACCAACTTCGATTTTTTTGGATTTTGATGAATTTTTTTGTTGGAGGAGCTAAATTTGTGTGAATTTAGATGAAATTTACTTTCATTTTTTGGATTTTATATAAATTTTTAGTCAAATTGTAATAAAGGAATTTGAACCAACTTCGATTTTTTTGGATTTTGATGAGTTTTTTTGTTGGAGGAGTTAAATTTGAGTGAATTTAGATGAAATCTACTTCTATTTTTTTTGATTTCATATAAATTTTTAGTCAAATAGTAATAAAGGAATTTGAACCAACTTCGATTTTTTTGGATTTTGATGAGTTTTTTTGTTGGAGGAGTTAAATTTGAGTGAATTTAGATGAAATTTACTTCTATTTTTTTGATTTCATATAAATTTTTAGTCAAATAGTAATAAAGGAATTTGAAACAACTTCGATTTTTTTGGATTTTGATGATTTTGGTTGTTGGAGGAGTTAAATTTGTGTAAATATAGATGAAATTAACACCTTATTTTTGGATTTTATATAAATTTTTAGTCAAATTGTAATAAAGGAATTTGAAACCAACTTCGATTTTTTTGGATTTTGATGAATTTTTTTGTTGGAGGAGCTAAATTTGTGTGAATTTAGATGAAATTTACTTTCATTTTTTGGATTTTATATAAATTTTTAGTCAAATTGTAATAATGGAATTTGAACCAACTTCGATTTTTTTGGATTTTGATGAGTTTTTTTGTTGGAGTTAAATTTGAGTGAATTTAGATGAAATTTACTTCTATTTTTTTTGATTTCATATAAATTTTTAGTCAAACTGTAATAAAGTACTTAGAAACCTACTTCGATTTTTTTGAATATTGATGAATTTTTTTGTTGGAGGAGCTAAATTTGAGTGAATTTAGATGAAATTTACTTTTATTTTTTGTATTTTATATAAATTTTTAGTCAAATTGTAATAAAGGAATTTGAACCAACTTCGATTTTTTTGGATTTTGATGAGTTTTTTTGTTGGAGGAGTTAAATTTGAGTGAATTTAGATGAAATTTACTTCTATTTTTTTTGATTTCATATAAATTTTTAGTCAAATAGTAATAAAGGAATTTGAACCAACTTCGATTTTTTTGGATTTTGATGAGTTTTTTTGTTGGCGGAGATAAATTTGAGTGAATTTAGATGAAATTTACTTCTATTTTTTTGATTTCATATAAATTTTTAGTCAAATAGTAATAAAGGAATTTGAAACAACTTCGATTTTTTTGGATTTTGATGATTTTGGTTGTTGGAGGAGTTAAATTTGTGTATATTTAGATGAAATTAACACCTTATTTTTGGATTTTATATAAATTTTTAGTCAAATTGTAATAAAGGAATTTGAAACCAACTTCGATTTTTTTGGATTTTGATGAATTTTTTTGTTGGAGGAGCTAAATTTGTGTGAATTTAGATGAAATTTACATTCATTTTTTGGATTTTATATAAATTTTTAGTCAAATTGTAATAAAGGAATTTGAACCAACTTCGATTTTTTTGGATTTTGATGAGTTTTTTTGTTGGAGGAGTTAAATTTGAGTGAATTTAGATGAAATTTACTTCTATTTTTTTTGATTTCATATAAATTTTTAGTCAAATAGTAATAAAGGAATTTGAACCAACTTCGATTTTTTTGGATTTTGATGAGTTTTTTTGTTGGAGGAGTTAAATTTGAGTGAATTTAGATGAAATTTACTTCTATTTTTTGATTTCATATAAATTTTTAGTCAAATAGTAATAAAGGAATTTGAAACAACTTCGATTTTTTTGGATTTTGATGATTTTGGTTGTTGGAGGAGTTAAATTTGTGTAAATATAGATGAAATTAACACCTTATTTTTGGATTTTATATAAATTTTTAGTCAAATTGTAATAAAGGAATTTGAAACCAACTTCGATTTTTTTGGATTTTGATGAATTTTTTTGTTGGAGGAGCTAAATTTGTGTGAATTTAGATGAAATTTACTTTCATTTTTTGGATTTTATATAAATTTTTAGTCAAATTGTAATAATGGAATTTGAACCAACTTCGATTTTTTTGGATTTTGATGAGTTTTTTTGTTGGAGTTAAATTTGAGTGAATTTAGATGAAATTTACTTCTATTTTTTTTGATTTCATATAAATTTTTAGTCAAATAGTAATATAGGAATTTGAACCAAATTCGATTTTTATGGATTTTGATGAGTTTTTTTGTTGGAGGAGTTAAATTTGAGTGAATTTAGATGAAATATACTTCTATTTTTTTTTATTTCATATAAATTTTTAGTCAAATAGTAATAAAGGAATTTGAACCAACTTCGATTTTTTTGGATTTTGATGATTTTGGTTGTTGGAGGAGTTAAATTTGAGTAAATTTAGATGAAATTAACACCTTATTTTTGGATTTTATATAAATTTTTAGTCATATTGTAATAAAGGGATTTGAAACAACTTCGATTTTTTTGGATTTTGATGAATTTTTTGTAGGAGGAGCTAAATTTGATTGAATTTAGATGAAATTTACTTTCATCTTTTTGGATTTTATATAAATTTTTAGTCAAATTGTAATAAAGTACATTGAAACCAACTTGGATTTTTTTGAATTTTGATGAATTTTTTTGTTGGAGGAGCTAAATTTGAGTGAATTTAGATGAAATTTACTTTCATCTTTTTGGATTTTATATAAATTTTTAGTCAAATTGTAATAAAGTACATTGAAACCAACTTGGATTTTTTTGAATTTTGATGAATTTTTTTGTTGGAGGAGCTAAATTTTAGTGAATTTAGATGAAATTTACTTTTATTTTTTTTGATTTTATATAAATTTTTAATCAAATTGTAATAAAGTAATTTGAAAACAACTTCGATTTTTTTGGATTTTGATGAGTTTTTTTGTTGGAGGAGTTAAATTTGAGTGAATTTAGTAGAAATTTATTTGTATTTTTTTTTATTTCTTTTAAATTTTTAGTCAAACTGTAATAAAGTACTTAGAAACCAACTTCGATTTTTTTGAATTTTGATGAATTTTTTTGTTGGAGGAGCTAAATTTGAGTGAATTTAGATGAAATTTACTTTCATCTTTTTGGATTTTATATAAATTTTTAGTCAAATTGTAATAAAGTACATTGAAACCAACTTGGATTTTTTTGAATTTTGATGAATTTTTTTGTTGGAGGAGCTAAATTTTAGTGAATTTAGATGAAATTTACTTTTATTTTTTTTTATTTTATATAAATTTTTAATCAAATTGTAATAAAGTAATTTGAAAACAACTTCGATTTTTTTGGATTTTGATGAGTTTTTTTGTTGGAGGAGTTAAATTTGAGTGAATTTAGATGAAATTTACTTCTATTTTTTTTTATTTCATATAAATTTTTAGTCAAATAGTAATAAAGGAATTTGAACCAACTTCGATTTTTTTGGATTTTGATGATTTTGGTTGTTGGAGGAGTTAAATTTGATTGAATTTAGATGAAATTTACTTTCATTTTTTTGGATTTTATATAAATTTTTAGTCAAATTGTAATAAAGTACATTGAAACCAACTTCGATTTTTTTTGGATTTTGATGAGTTTTATTGTTGGAGGAGTTAAATTTGAGTAAATCTAGATGAAATTAACACCTATTTTTTTTGGATTTTATATAAATTTTTAGTCAAATTGTAATAAAGTAATTTGAAACCAACTTCGATTTTTTTTGGATTTTGATGAGATTTTTTGTTGGAGGAGTTAAATTTGAGTGAATTTAGTAGAAATTTATTTCTATTTTTTTTGATTTCATATAAATTTTTAGTCAAACTGTAATAAAGTACTTAGAAACCAACTTCGATTTTTTTGAATTTTGATGAATTTTTTTGTTGGAGGAGCTAAATTTGAGTGAATTTAGATGAAATTTACTTTTATTTTTTGTATTTTATATAAATTTTTAGTCAAATTGTAATAAAGGGAAATGAAATAACTTCGATTTTTTTGGATTTTGATGAATTTTTTTGTAGGAGGAGCTAAATTTGATTGAATTTAGATGAAATTTACTTTCATTTTTTTGGATTTTATATAAATTTTTAGTCAAATTGTAATAAAGTATATTGAAACCAACTTGGATTTTTTTGGATTTTGATGAATTTTTTTGTTGGAGGAGCTAAATTTGAGTGAATTTAGATGAAATTTACTTTTATTTTTTTGGATTTTATATAAATTTTTAATCAAATTGTAATAAAGTAATTTGAAACCAACTTCGTTTTTTTTGGATTTTGATGATTTTTTTGTTGGAGTTAAATTTGAGTGAATTTAGTAGAAATTTACTTCTATTTTTTTGATTTCATATAAATTTTTAGTCAAATTGTAATAAAGTACTTTGAAACCAACTTCGATTTTTTTGGATTTTGATGAATTTTTTTGTTGGAGGAGCTAAATTTGAGTGAATTTAGATGAAATTTACTTTTATTTTTTTGTATTTTATATAAATTTTTAGTCAAATTGTAATAAAGCAATTTGAACCATCTTCGATTTTTTTGGATTTTGATGAGTTTTTTTGTTTGGAGGAGCTAAATTTGAGTGAATTTAGATGAAATTTACTTTCACATTTTTGGATTTTATATAAATTTTTAGTCAAATTGTAATAAAGTAATTTGAAACCAACTTCGATTTTTTTTGGATTTTGATGAGATTTTTTGTTGGAGGAGTTAAATTTGAGTGAATTTAGTAGAAATTTATTTCTATTTTTTTTGATTTCATATAAATTTTTAGTCAAACTGTAATAAAGTACTTAGAAACCAACTTCGATTTTTTTGAATTTTGATGAATTTTTTTGTTGGAGGAGCTAAATTTGAGTGAATTTAGATGAAATTTACTTTTATTTTTTGTATTTTATATAAATTTTTAGTCAAATTGTAATAAAGGGAAATGAAATAACTTCGATTTTTTTGGATTTTGATGAATTTTTTTGTAGGAGGAGCTAAATTTGATTGAATTTAGATGAAATTTACTTTCATTTTTTTGGATTTTATATAAATTTTTAGTCAAATTGTAATAAAGTATATTGAAACCAACTTGGATTTTTTTGGATTTTGATGAATTTTTTTGTTGGAGGAGCTAAATTTGAGTGAATTTAGATGAAATTTACTTTTATTTTTTTGGATTTTATATAAATTTTTAATCAAATTGTAATAAAGTAATTTGAAACCAACTTCGTTTTTTTTGGATTTTGATGATTTTTTTGTTGGAGTTAAATTTGAGTGAATTTAGTAGAAATTTACTTCTATTTTTTTGATTTCATATAAATTTTTAGTCAAATTGTAATAAAGTACTTTGAAACCAACTTCGATTTTTTTGGATTTTGATGAATTTTTTTGTTGGAGGAGCTAAATTTGAGTGAATTTAGATGAAATTTACTTTTATTTTTTTGTATTTTATATAAATTTTTAGTCAAATTGTAATAAAGCAATTTGAACCATCTTCGATTTTTTTGGATTTTGATGAGTTTTTTTGTTTGGAGGAGCTAAATTTGAGTGAATTTAGATGAAATTTACTTTCACTTTTTTGGATTTTATATAAATTTTTAGTCAAATTGTAATAAAGGAATTTGAACCAACTTCGATTTTTTTGGATTTTGATGAGTTTTTTTGTTGGAGGAGTTAAATTTGAGTGAATTTAGTAGAAATTTATTTGTATTTTTTTTTATTTCTTTTAAATTTTTAGTCAAATTGTAATAAAGTACATTGAAACCAACTTGGATTTTTTTGAATTTTGATGAATTTTTTTGTTGGAGGAGCTAAATTTTAGTGAATTTAGATGAAATTTACTTTTATTTTTTTTGATTTTATATAAATTTTTAATCAAATTGTAATAAAGTAATTTGAAAACAACTTCGATTTTTTTGGATTTTGATGAGTTTTTTTGTTGGAGGAGTTAAATTTGAGTGAATTTAGTAGAAATTTATTTGTATTTTTTTTTATTTCTTTTAAATTTTTAGTCAAACTGTAATAAAGTACTTAGAAACCAACTTCGATTTTTTTGAATTTTGATGAATTTTTTTGTTGGAGGAGCTAAATTTGAGTGAATTTAGATGAAATTTACTTTCATCTTTTTGGATTTTATATAAATTTTTAGTCAAATTGTAATAAAGTACATTGAAACCAACTTGGATTTTTTTGAATTTTGATGAATTTTTTTGTTGGAGGAGCTAAATTTTAGTGAATTTAGATGAAATTTACTTTTATTTTTTTTGATTTTATATAAATTTTTAATCAAATTGTAATAAAGTAATTTGAAAACAACTTCGATTTTTTTGGATTTTGATGAGTTTTTTTGTTGGAGGAGTTAAATTTGAGTGAATTTAGATGAAATTTACTTCTATTTTTTTTTATTTCATATAAATTTTTAGTCAAATAGTAATAAAGGAATTTGAACCAACTTCGATTTTTTTGGATTTTGATGATTTTGGTTGTTGGAGGAGTTAAATTTGATTGAATTTAGATGAAATTTACTTTCATTTTTTTGGATTTTATATAAATTTTTAGTCAAATTGTAATAAAGTACATTGAAACCAACTTCGATTTTTTTTGGATTTTGATGAGTTTTATTGTTGGAGGAGTTAAATTTGAGTAAATCTAGATGAAATTAACACCTATTTTTTTGGATTTTATATAAATTTTTAGTCAAATTGTAATAAAGTAATTTGAAACCAACTTCGATTTTTTTTGGATTTTGATGAGATTTTTTGTTGGAGGAGTTAAATTTGAGTGAATTTAGTAGAAATTTATTTCTATTTTTTTTGATTTCATATAAATTTTTAGTCAAACTGTAATAAAGTACTTAGAAACCAACTTCGATTTTTTTGAATTTTGATGAATTTTTTTGTTGGAGGAGCTAAATTTGAGTGAATTTAGATGAAATTTACTTTTATTTTTTGTATTTTATATAAATTTTTAGTCAAATTGTAATAAAGGGAAATGAAATAACTTCGATTTTTTTGGATTTTGATGAATTTTTTTGTAGGAGGAGCTAAATTTGATTGAATTTAGATGAAATTTACTTTCATTTTTTTGGATTTTATATAAATTTTTAGTCAAATTGTAATAAAGTATATTGAAACCAACTTGGATTTTTTTGGATTTTGATGAATTTTATTGTTGGAGGAGCTAAATTTGAGTGAATTTAGATGAAATTTACTTTTATTTTTTTGGATTTTATATAAATTTTTAATCAAATTGTAATAAAGTAATTTGAAACCAACTTCGTTTTTTTTGGATTTTGATGATTTTTTTGTTGGAGTTAAATTTGAGTGAATTTAGTAGAAATTTACTTCTATTTTTTTGATTTCATATAAATTTTTAGTCAAATTGTAATAAAGTACTTTGAAACCAACTTCGATTTTTTTGGATTTTGATGAATTTTTTTGTTGGAGGAGCTAAATTTGAGTGAATTTAGATGAAATTTACTTTAATTTTTTTGTATTTTATATAAATTTTTAGTCAAATTGTAATAAAGCAATTTGCACCATCTTCGATTTTTTTGGATTTTGATGAGTTTTTTTGTTTGGAGGAGCTAAATTTGAGTGAATTTAGATGAAATTTACTTTCACTTTTTTGGATTTTATATAAATTTTTAGTCAAATTGTAATAAAGGAATTTGAACCAACTTCGATTTTTTTGGATTTTGATGAGTTTTTTTGTTGGAGGAGTTAAATTTGAGTGAATTTAGATGAAATTTACTTCTATTTTTTTGATTTCATATAAATTTTTAGTCAAATAGTAATAAAGGAATTTGAAACAACTTCGATTTTTTTGGATTTTGATGATTTTGGTTGTTGGAGGAGTTAAATTTGTGTAAATTTAGATGAAATTAACACCTTATTTTTGGATTTTATATAAATTTTTAGTCAAATTGTAATAAAGGAATTTGAAACCAACTACGATTTTTTTGGATTTTGATGAATTTTTTTGTTGGAGGAGCTAAATTTGTGTGAATTTAGATGAAATTTACTTTCATTTTTTGGATTTTATATAAATTTTTAGTCAAATTGTAATAATGGAATTTGAACCAACTTCGATTTTTTTGGATTTTGATGAGTTTTTTTGTTGGAGTTAAATTTGAGTGAATTTAGATGAAATTTACTTCTATTTTTTTTGATTTCATATAAATTTTTAGTCAAATAGTAATATAGGAATTTGAACCAAATTCGATTTTTATGGATTTTGATGAGTTTTTTTGTTGGAGGAGTTAAATTTGAGTGAATTTAGATGAAATATACTTCTATTTTTTTTTATTTCATATAAATTTTTAGTCAAATAGTAATAAAGGAATTTGAACCAACTTCGATTTTTTTGGATTTTGATGATTTTGGTTGTTGGAGGAGTTAAATTTGAGTAAATTTAGATGAAATTAACACCTTATTTTTGGATTTTATATAAATTTTTAGTCATATTGTAATAAAGGGATTTAAAACAACTTCGATTTTTTTGGATTTTGATGAATTTTTTGTAGGAGGAGCTAAATTTGATTGAATTTAGATGAAATTTACTTTCATCTTTTTGGATTTTATATAAATTTTTAGTCAAATTGTAATAAAGTACATTGAAACCAACTTGGATTTTTTTGAATTTTGATGAATTTTTTTGTTGGAGGAGCTAAATTTGAGTGAATTTAGATAAAATTTACTTTCATCTTTTTGGATTTTATATAAATTTTTAGTCAAATTGTAATAAAGTACATTGAAACCAACTTGGATTTTTTTGAATTTTGATGAATTTTTTTGTTGGAGGATCTAAATTTTAGTGAATTTAGATGAAATTTACTTTTATTTTTTTTGATTTTATATAAATTTTTAATCAAATTGTAATAAAGTAATTTGAAAACAACTTCGATTTTTTTGGATTTTGATGAGTTTTTTTGTTGGAGGAGTTAAATTTGAGTGAATTTAGTAGAAATTTATTTGTATTTTTTTTTATTTCTTTTAAATTTTTAGTCAAACTGTAATAAAGTACTTAGAAACCAACTTCGATTTTTTTGAATTTTGATGAATTTTTTTGTTGGAGGAGCTAAATTTGAGTGAATTTAGATGAAATTTACTTTTATTTTTTGTATTTTATATAAATTTTTAGTCAAATTGTAATAAAGCAATTTGATCCAACTACGATTTTTTTGGATTTTGATGAGTTTTTTTGTTTGGAGGAGCTAAATTTGAGTGAATTTAGATGAAATTTACTTTAATTTTTTTGGATTTCATATAAGTTTTTAGTCAAATTGTAATAAAGGAATTTGAACCAACTTCGATTTATTTGAATTTTGATGAATTTTTTTGTTGGAGGAGCTAAATTTGTGTGAATTTAGATGAAATTTACTTTCATTTTTCGGATTTTATATAAATTTTTAGTCAAATTGTAATAAAGGAATTTGAACCAACTTGGATTTTTTTGGATTTTGATGAATTTTTTTGTTGGAGGAGCTAAATTTGAGTGAATTTAGATGAAATTTACTTTTACTTTTTTGGATTTTATATAAATTTTTAGTCAAATTGTAATAATGGAATTTGAACCAACTTCGTTTTTTTTGGATTTTGGTGATTTTGGTTGTTGGAGGAGTTAAATTTGAGTAAATCTAGATGAAATTAACACCTATTTTTTGGATTTTATATAAATTTTTAGTCAAATTGTAATAAAGGAATTTGAAACCAACTTCGATTTTTTTGGATTTTGATGAATTTTTTTGTTGGAGGAGCTAAATTTGTGTGAATTTAGATGAAATTTACATTCATTTTTTGGATTTTATATAAATTTTTAGTCAAATTGTAATAAAGGAATTTGAACCAACTTCGATTTTTTTGGATTTTGATGAGTTTTTTTGTTCGAGGAGTTAAATTTGAGTGAATTTAGATGAAATTTACTTCTATTTTTTTTGATTTCATATAAATTTTTAGTCAAATAGTAATAAAGGAATTTGAACCAACTTCGATTTTTTTGGATTTTGATGAGTTTTTTTGTTGGCGGAGATAAATTTGAGTGAATTTAGATGAAATTTACTTCTATTTTTTTGATTTCATATAAATTTTTAGTCAAATAGTAATAAAGGAATTTGAAACAACTTCGATTTTTTTGGATTTTGATGATTTTGGTTGTTAGAGGAGTTAAATTTGTGTATATTTAGATGAAATTAACACCTTATTTTTGGATTTTATATAAATTTTTAGTCAAATTGTAATAAAGGAATTTGAAACCAACTTCGATTTTTTTGGATTTTGATGAATTTTTTTGTTGGAGGAGCTAAATTTGTGTGAATTTAGATGAAATTTACTTTCATTTTTTGGATTTTATATAAATTTTTAGTCAAATTGTAAAAAAGGAATTTGAACCAACTTCGATTTTTTTGGATTTTGATGAGTTTTTTTGTTGGAGGAGTTAAATTTGAGTGAATTTAGATGAAATTTACTTCTATTTTTTTTGATTTCATATAAATTTTTAGTCAAATAGTAATAAAGGAATTTGAACCAACTTCGATTTTTTTGGATTTTGATGAGTTTTTTTGTTGGAGGAGTTAAATTTGAGTGAATTTAGATGAAATTTACTTCTATTTTTTTGATTTCATATAAATTTTTAGTCAAATAGTAATAAAGGAATTTGAAACAACTTCGATTTTTTTGGATTTTGATGATTTTGGTTGTTGGAGGAGTTAAATTTGTGTAAATTTAGATGAAATTAACACCTTATTTTTGGATTTTATATAAATTTTTAGTCAAATTGTAATAAAGGAATTTGAAACCAACTTCGATTTTTTTGGATTTTGATGAATTTTTTTGTTGGAGGAGCTAAATTTGTGTGAATTTAGATGAAATTTACTTTCATTTTTTGGATTTTATATAAATTTTTAGTCAAATTGTAATAATGGAATTTGAACCAACTTCGATTTTTTTGGATTTTGATGAGTTTTTTTGTTGGAGTTAAATTTGAGTGAATTTAGATGAAATTTACTTCTATTTTTTTTGATTTCATATAAATTTTTAGTCAAATAGTAATAAAGGAATTTGAACCAAATTCGATTTTTATGGATTTTGATGAGTTTTTTTGTTGGAGGAGTTAAATTTGAGTGAATTTAGATGAAATTTACTTCTATTTTTTTTGATTTCATATAAATTTTTAGTCAAATAGTAATAAAGGAATTTGAACCAACTTCGATTTTTTTGGATTTTGATGATTTTGGTTGTTGGAGGAGTTAAATTTGAGTAAATTTAGATGAAATTAACACCTTATTTTTGGATTTTATATAAATTTTTAGTCAAATTGTAATAAAGTACATTGAAACCAACTTGGATTTTTTTGAATTTTGATGAATTTTTTTGTTGGAGGAGCTAAATTTGAGTGAATTTAGATGAAATTTACTTTCATCTTTTTGGATTTTATATAAATTTTTAGTCAAATTGTAATAAAGTACATTGAAACCAACTTGGATTTTTTGAATTTTGATGAATTTTTTTGTTGGAGGAGCTAAATTTTAGTGAATTTAGATGAAATTTACTTTTATTTTTTTTGATTTTATATAAATTTTTAATCAAATTGTAATAAAGTAATTTGAAAACAACTTCGATTTTTTTGGATTTTGATGAGTTTTTTTGTTGGAGGAGTTAAATTTGAGTGAATTTAGATGAAATTTACTTTTATTTTTTTGGATTTTATATAAATTTTTAATCAAATTGTAATAAAGTAATTTGAAACCAACTTCGTTTTTTTTGGATTTTGATGATTTTTTTGTTGGAGTTAAATTTGAGTGAATTTAGTAGAAATTTACTTCTATTTTTTTGATTTCATATAAATTTTTAGTCAAATTGTAATAAAGTACTTTGAAACCAACTTCGATTTTTTTGGATTTTGATGAATTTTTTGGTTGGAGGAGCTAAATTTGAGTGAATTTAGATGAAATTTACTTTTATTTTTTTGTATTTTATATAAATTTTTAGTCAAATTGTAATAAAGCAATTTGAACCATCTTCGATTTTTTTGGATTTTGATGAATTTTTTTGTTGGAGGAGCTAAATTTGTGTGAATTTAGATGAAATTTACATTCATTTTTTGGATTTTATATAAATTTTTAGTCAAATTGTAATAAAGGAATTTGAACCAACTTCGATTTTTTTGGATTTTGATGAATTTTTTTGTTGGAGGAGCTAAATTTGAGTGAATTTAGATGAAATTTACTTTTACTTTTTTGTATTTTATATAAATTTTTAGTCAAATTGTAATAAAGGGAAATGAAATAACTTCGATTTTTTTGGATTTTGATGAATTTTTTTGTAGGAGGAGCTAAATTTGATTGAATTTAGATGAAATTTACTTTCATTTTTTTGGATTTTATATAAATTTTTAGTCAAATTGTAATAAAGTATATTGAAACCAACTTGGATTTTTTTGGATTTTGATGAATTTTTTTGTTGGAGGAGCTAAATTTGAGTGAATTTAGATGAAATTTACTTTTATTTTTTTGGATTTTATATAAATTTTTAATCAAATTGTAATAAAGTAATTTGAAACCAACTTCGTTTTTTTTGGATTTTGATGATTTTTTTGTTGGAGTTAAATTTGAGTGAATTTAGTAGAAATTTACTTCTATTTTTTTGATTTCATATAAATTTTTAGTCAAATTGTAATAAAGTACTTTGAAACCAACTTCGATTTTTTTGGATTTTGATGAATTTTTTTGTTGGAGGAGCTAAATTTGAGTGAATTTAGATGAAATTTACTTTTATTTTTTTGTATTTTATATAAATTTTTAGTCAAATTGTAATAAAGCAATTTGAACCATCTTCGATTTTTTTGGATTTTGATGAGTTTTTTTGTTTGGAGGAGCTAAATTTGAGTGAATTTAGATGAAATTTACTTTCACTTTTTTGGATTTTATATAAATTTTTAGTCAAATTGTAATAAAGTAATTTGAAACCAACTTCGATTTTTTTTGGATTTTGATGAGATTTTTTGTTGGAGGAGTTAAATTTGAGTGAATTTAGTAGAAATTTATTTCTATTTTTTTTGATTTCATATAAATTTTTAGTCAAACTGTAATAAAGTACTTAGAAACCAACTTCGATTTTTTTGAATTTTGATGAATTTTTTTGTTGGAGGAGCTAAATTTGAGTGAATTTAGATGAAATTTACTTTTATTTTTTGTATTTTATATAAATTTTTAGTCAAATTGTAATAAAGGGAAATGAAATAACTTCGATTTTTTTGGATTTTGATGAATTTTTTTGTAGGAGGAGCTAAATTTGATTGAATTTAGATGAAATTTACTTTCATTTTTTTGGATTTTATATAAATTTTTAGTCAAATTGTAATAAAGTATATTGAAACCAACTTGGATTTTTTTGGATTTTGATGAATTTTTTTGTTGGAGGAGCTAAATTTGAGTGAATTTAGATGAAATTTACTTTTATTTTTTTGGATTTTATATAAATTTTTAATCAAATTGTAATAAAGTAATTTGAAACCAACTTCGTTTTTTTTGGATTTTGATGATTTTTTTGTTGGAGTTAAATTTGAGTGAATTTAGTAGAAATTTACTTCTATTTTTTTGATTTCATATAAATTTTTAGTCAAATTGTAATAAAGTACTTTGAAACCAACTTCGATTTTTTTGGATTTTGATGAATTTTTTTGTTGGAGGAGCTAAATTTGAGTGAATTTAGATGAAATTTACTTTTATTTTTTTGTATTTTATATAAATTTTTAGTCAAATTGTAATAAAGCAATTTGAACCATCTTCGATTTTTTTGGATTTTGATGAGTTTTTTTGTTTGGAGGAGCTAAATTTGAGTGAATTTAGATGAAATTTACTTTCACTTTTTTGGATTTTATATAAATTTTTAGTCAAATTGTAATAAAGGAATTTGAACCAACTTCGATTTTTTTGGATTTTGATGAGTTTTTTTGTTGGAGGAGTTAAATTTGAGTGAATTTAGTAGAAATTTATTTGTATTTTTTTTTATTTCTTTTAAATTTTTAGTCGAATTGTAATAAAGTACATTGAAACCAACTTGGATTTTTTTGAATTTTGATGAATTTTTTTGTTGGAGGAGCTAAATTTTAGTGAATTTAGATGAAATTTACTTTTATTTTTTTTGATTTTATATAAATTTTTAATCAAATTGTAATAAAGTAATTTGAAAACAACTTCGATTTTTTTGGATTTTGATGAGTTTTTTTGTTGGAGGAGTTAAATTTGAGTGAATTTAGTAGAAATTTATTTGTATTTTTTTTTATTTCTTTTAAATTTTTAGTCAAACTGTAATAAAGTACTTAGAAACCAACTTCGATTTTTTTGAATTTTGATGAATTTTTTTGTTGGAGGAGCTAAATTTGAGTGAATTTAGATGAAATTTACTTTCATCTTTTTGGATTTTATATAAATTTTTAGTCAAATTGTAATAAAGTACATTGAAACCAACTTGGATTTTTTTGAATTTTGATGAATTTTTTTGTTGGAGGAGCTAAATTTTAGTGAATTTAGATGAAATTTACTTTTATTTTTTTTGATTTTATATAAATTTTTAATCAAATTGTAATAAAGTAATTTGAAAACAACTTCGATTTTTTTGGATTTTGATGAGTTTTTTTGTTGGAGGAGTTAAATTTGAGTGAATTTAGATGAAATTAACTTCTATTTTTTTTTATTTCATATAAATTTTTAGTCAAATAGTAATAAAGGAATTTGAACCAACTTCGATTTTTTTGGATTTTGATGATTTTGGTTGTTGGAGGAGTTAAATTTGATTGAATTTAGATGAAATTTACTTTCATTTTTTTGGATTTTATATAAATTTTTAGTCAAATTGTAATAAAGTACATTGAAACCAACTTCGATTTTTTTTGGATTTTGATGAGTTTTATTGTTGGAGGAGTTAAATTTGAGTAAATCTAGATGAAATTAACACCTATTTTTTTGGATTTTATATAAATTTTTAGTCAAATTGTAATAAAGTAATTTGAAACCAACTTCGATTTTTTTTGGATTTTGATGAGATTTTTTGTTGGAGGAGTTAAATTTGAGTGAATTTAGTAGAAATTTATTTCTATTTTTTTTGATTTCATATAAATTTTTAGTCAAACTGTAATAAAGTACTTAGAAACCAACTTCGATTTTTTTGAATTTTGATGAATTTTTTTGTTGGAGGAGCTAAATTTGAGTGAATTTAGATGAAATTTACTTTTATTTTTTGTATTTTATATAAATTTTTAGTCAAATTGTAATAAAGGGAAATGAAATAACTTCGATTTTTTTGGATTTTGATGAATTTTTTTGTAGGAGGAGCTAAATTTGATTGAATTTAGATGAAATTTACTTTCATTTTTTTGGATTTTATATAAATTTTTAGTCAAATTGTAATAAAGTATATTGAAACCAACTTGGATTTTTTTGGATTTTGATGAATTTTTTTGTTGGAGGAGCTAAATTTGAGTGAATTTAGATGAAATTTACTTTTATTTTTTTGGATTTTATATAAATTTTTAATCAAATTGTAATAAAGTAATTTGAAACCAACTTCGATTTTTTTGGATTTTGATGAGTTTTTTTGTTTGGAGGAGCTAAATTTGAGTGAATTTAGATGAAATTTACTTTCACTTTTTTGGATTTTATATAAATTTTTAGTCAAATTGTAATAAAGGAATTTGAACCAACTTCGATTTTTTTGGATTTTGATGAGTTTTTTTGTTGGAGGAGTTAAATTTGAGTGAATTTAGTAGAAATTTATTTGTATTTTTTTTTATTTCTTTTAAATTTTTAGTCAAACTGTAATAAAGTACTTAGAAACCAACTTCGATTTTTTTGAATTTTGATGAATTTTTTTGTTGGAGGAGCTAAATTTGAGTGAATTTAGATGAAATTTACTTTTATTTTTTGTATTTTATATAAATTTTTAGTCAAATTGTAATAAAGCAATTTGATCCAACTACGATTTTTTTGGATTTTGATGAGTTTTTTTGTTTGGAGGAGCTAAATTTGAGTGAATTTAGATGAAATTTACTTTAATTTTTTTGGATTTCATATAAATTTTTAGTCAAAATGTAATAAAGGAATTTGAACCAACTTCGATTTATTTGAATTTTGATGAATTTTTTTGTTGGAGGAGCTAAATTTGTGTGAATTTAGATGAAATTTACTTTCATTTTTTGGATTTTATATAAATTTTTAGTCAAATTGTAATAAAGGAATTTGAACCAACTTGGATTTTTTTGGATTTTGATGAATTTTTTTGTTGGAGGAGCTAAATTTGAGTGAATTTAGATGAAATTTACTTTTACTTTTTTGGATTTTATATACATTTTTAGTCAAATTGTAATAAAGGAATTTGAACCAACTTCGATTTTTTTGGATTTTGATGAGTTTTTTTGTTGGAGGAGTTAAATTTGAGTGAATTTAGATGAAATTTACTTCTATTTTTTTTGATTTCATATAAATTTTTAGTCAAATAGTAATAAAGGAATTTGAACCAACTTCGATTTTTTTGGATTTTGATGAGTTTTTTTGTTGGCGGAGATAAATTTGAGTGAATTTAGATGAAATTTACTTCTATTTTTTTGATTTCATATAAATTTTTAGTCAAATAGTAATAAAGGAATTTGAAACAACTTCGATTTTTTTGGATTTTGATGATTTTGGTTGTTGGAGGAGTTAAATTTGTGTATATTTAGATGAAATTAACACCTTATTTTTGGATTTTATATAAATTTTTAGTCAAATTGTAATAAAGGAATTTGAAACCAACTTCGATTTTTTTGGATTTTGATGAATTTTTTTGTTGGAGGAGCTAAATTTGTGTGAATTTAGATGAAATTTACTTTCATTTTTTGGATTTTATATAAATTTTTAGTCAAATTGTAATAAAGGAATTTGAACCAACTTCGATTTTTTTGGATTTTGATGAGTTTTTTTGTTGGAGGAGTTAAATTTGAGTGAATTTAGATGAAATTTACTTCTATTTTTTTTGATTTCATATAAATTTTTAGTCAAATAGTAATAAAGGAATTTGAACCAACTTCGATTTTTTTGGATTTTGATGAGTTTTTTTGTTGGAGGAGTTAAATTTGAGTGAATTTAGATGAAATTTACTTCTATTTTTTTGATTTCATATAAATTTTTAGTCAAATAGTAATAAAGGAATTTGAAACAACTTCGATTTTTTTGGATTTTGATGATTTTGGTTGTTGGAGGAGTTAAATTTGTGTAAATTTAGATGAAATTAACACCTTATTTTTGGATTTTATATAAATTTTTAGTCAAATTGTAATAAAGGAATTTGAAACCAACTTCGATTTTTTTGGATTTTGATGAATTTTTTTGTTGGAGGAGCTAAATTTGTGTGAATTTAGATGAAATTTACTTTCATTTTTTGGATTTTATATAAATTTTTAGTCAAATTGTAATAATGGAATTTGAACCAACTTCGATTTTTTTGGAGTTAAATTTGAGTGAATTTAGATGAAATTTACTTCTATTTTTTTTGATTTCATATAAATTTTTAGTCAAATAGTAATATAGGAATTTGAACCAAATTCGATTTTTATGGATTTTGATGAGTTTTTTTGTTGGAGGAGTTAAATTTGAGTGAATTTAGATGAAATATACTTCTATTTTTTTTTATTTCATATAAATTTTTAGTCAAATAGTAATAAAGGAATTTGAACCAACTTCGATTTTTTTGGATTTTGATGATTTTGGTTGTTGGAGGAGTTAAATTTGAGTAAATTTAGATGAAATTAACACCTTATTTTTGGATTTTATATAAATTTTTAGTCATATTGTAATAAAGGGATTTAAAACAACTTCGATTTTTTTGGATTTTGATGAATTTTTTGTAGGAGGAGCTAAATTTGATTGAATTTAGATGAAATTTACTTTCATCTTTTTGGATTTTATATAAATTTTTAGTCAAATTGTAATAAAGTACATTGAAACCAACTTGGATTTTTTTGAATTTTGATGAATTTTTTTGTTGGAGGAGCTAAATTTGAGTGAATTTAGATAAAATTTACTTTCATCTTTTTGGATTTTATATAAATTTTTAGTCAAATTGTAATAAAGTACATTGAAACCAACTTGGATTTTTTTGAATTTTGATGAATTTTTTTGTTGGAGGATCTAAATTTTAGTGAATTTAGATGAAATTTACTTTTATTTTTTTTGATTTTATATAAATTTTTAATCAAATTGTAATAAAGTAATTTGAAAACAACTTCGATTTTTTTGGATTTTGATGAGTTTTTTTGTTGGAGGAGTTAAATTTGAGTGAATTTAGTAGAAATTTATTTGTATTTTTTTTTATTTCTTTTAAATTTTTAGTCAAACTGTAATAAAGTACTTAGAAACCAACTTCGATTTTTTTGAATTTTGATGAATTTTTTTGTTGGAGGAGCTAAATTTGAGTGAATTTAGATGAAATTTACTTTTATTTTTTGTATTTTATATAAATTTTTAGTCAAATTGTAATAAAGCAATTTGATCCAACTACGATTTTTTTGGATTTTGATGAGTTTTTTTGTTTGGAGGAGCTAAATTTGAGTGAATTTAGATGAAATTTACTTTAATTTTTTTGGATTTCATATAAGTTTTTAGTCAAATTGTAATAAAGGAATTTGAACCAACTTCGATTTATTTGAATTTTGATGAATTTTTTTGTTGGAGGAGCTAAATTTGTGTGAATTTAGATGAAATTTACTTTCATTTTTTGGATTTTATATAAATTTTTAGTCAAATTGTAATAAAGGAATTTGAACCAACTTGGATTTTTTTGGATTTTGATGAATTTTTTTGTTGGAGGAGCTAAATTTGAGTGAATTTAGATGAAATTTACTTTTACTTTTTTGGATTTTATATAAATTTTTAGTCAAATTGTAATAAAGGAATTTGAACCAACTTCGTTTTTTTTGGATTTTGGTGATTTTGGTTGTTGGAGGAGTTAAATTTGAGTAAATCTAGATGAAATTAACACCTATTTTTTGGATTTTATATAAATTTTTAGTCAAATTGTAATAAAGGAATTTGAAACCAACTTCGATTTTTTTGGATTTTGATGAATTTTTTTGTTGGAGGAGCTAAATTTGTGTGAATTTAGATGAAATTTACATTCATTTTTTGGATTTTATATAAATTTTTAGTCAAATTGTAATAAAGGAATTTGAACCAACTTCGATTTTTTTGGATTTTGATGAGTTTTTTTGTTGGAGGAGTTAAATTTGAGTGAATTTAGATGAAATTTACTTCTATTTTTTTTGATTTCATATAAATTTTTAGTCAAATAGTAATAAAGGAATTTGAACCAACTTCGATTTTTTTGGATTTTGATGAGTTTTTTTGTTGGCGGAGATAAATTTGAGTGAATTTAGATGAAATTTACTTCTATTTTTTTGATTTCATATAAATTTTTAGTCAAATAGTAATAAAGGAATTTGAAACAACTTCGATTTTTTTGGATTTTGATGATTTTGGTTGTTAGAGGAGTTAAATTTGTGTATATTTAGATGAAATTAACACCTTATTTTTGGATTTTATATAAATTTTTAGTCAAATTGTAATAAAGGAATTTGAAACCAACTTCGATTTTTTTGGATTTTGATGAATTTTTTTGTTGGAGGAGCTAAATTTGTGTGAATTTAGATGAAATTTACTTTCATTTTTTGGATTTTATATAAATTTTTAGTCAAATTGTAAAAAAGGAATTTGAACCAACTTCGATTTTTTTGGATTTTGATGAGTTTTTTTGTTGGAGGAGTTAAATTTGAGTGAATTTAGATGAAATTTACTTCTATTTTTTTTGATTACATATAAATTTTTAGTCAAATAGTAATAAAGGAATTTGAACCAACTTCGATTTTTTTGGATTTTGATGAGTTTTTTTGTTGGAGGAGTTAAATTTGAGTGAATTTAGATGAAATTTACTTCTATTTTTTTGATTTCATATAAATTTTTAGTCAAATAGTAATAAAGGAATTTGAAACAACTTCGATTTTTTTGGATTTTGATGATTTTGGTTGTTGGAGGAGTTAAATTTGTGTAAATTTAGATGAAATTAACACCTTATTTTTGGATTTTATATAAATTTTTAGTCAAATTGTAATAAAGGAATTTGAAACCAACTTCGATTTTTTTGGATTTTGATGAATTTTTTTGTTGGAGGAGCTAAATTTGTGTGAATTTAGATGAAATTTACTTTCATTTTTTGGATTTTATATAAATTTTTAGTCAAATAGTAATAAAGGAATTTGAACCAACTTCGATTTTTTTGGATTTTGATGAGTTTTTTTGTTGGAGGAGTTAAATTTGAGTGAATTTAGATGAAATTTACTTCTATTTTTTTGATTTCATATAAATTTTTAGTCAAATAGTAATAAAGGAATTTGAAACAACTTCGATTTTTTTGGATTTTGATGATTTTGGTTGTTGGAGGAGTTAAATTTGTGTAAATTTAGATGAAATTAACACCTTATTTTTGGATTTTATATAAATTTTTAGTCAAATTGTAATAAAGGAATTTGAAACCAACTTCGATTTTTTTGGATTTTGATGAATTTTTTTGTTGGAGGAGCTAAATTTGTGTGAATTTAGATGAAATTTACTTTCATTTTTTGGATTTTATATAAATTTTTAGTCAAATTGTAATAAAGGAATTTGAACCAACTTCGATTTTTTTGGATTTTGATGAATTTTTTTGTTGGAGGAGCTAAATTTGAGTGAATTTAGATGAAATTTACTTTTACTTTTTTGGATTTTATATAAATTTTTAGTCAAATTGTAATAAAGGAATTTGAACCAACTTCGTTTTTTTTGGATTTTGGTGATTTTGGTTGTTGGAGGAGTTAAATTTGAGTAAATCTAGATGAAATTAACACCTATTTTTTGGATTTTATATAAATTTTTAGTCAAATTGTAATAAAGGAATTTGAAACCAACTTCGATTTTTTTTTGATTTTGATGAATTTTTTTGTTGGAGGAGCTAAATTTGTGTGAATTTAGATGAAATTTACATTCATTTTTTGGATTTTATATAAATTTTTAGTCAAATTGTAATAAAGGAATTTGAAACAACTTCGATTTTTTTGGATTTTGATGATTTTGGTTGTTAGAGGAGTTAAATTTGTGTATATTTAGATGAAATTAACACCTTATTTTTGGATTTTATATAAATTTTTAGTCAAATTGTAATAAAGGAATTTGAAACCAACTTCGATTTTTTTGGATTTTGATGAATTTTTTTGTTGGAGGAGCTAAATTTGAGTGAATTTAGATGAAATTTACTTTCATCTTTTTGGATTTTATATAAATTTTTAGTCAAATTGTAATAAAGTACATTGAAACCAACTTGGATTTTTTTGAATTTTGATGAATTTTTTTGTTGGAGGAGCTAAATTTTAGTGAATTTAGATGAAATTTACTTTTATTTTTTTTGATTTTATATAAATTTTTAATCAAATTGTAATAAAGTAATTTGAAAACAACTTCGATTTTTTTGGATTTTGATGAGTTTTTTTGTTGGAGGAGTTAAATTTGAGTGAATTTAGATGAAATTTACTTTTATTTTTTTGGATTTTATATAAATTTTTAATCAAATTGTAATAAAGTAATTTGAAACCAACTTCGTTTTTTTTGGATTTTGATGATTTTTTTGTTGGAGTTAAATTTGAGTGAATTTAGTAGAAATTTACTTCTATTTTTTTGATTTCATATAAATTTTTAGTCAAATTGTAATAAAGTACTTTGAAACCAACTTCGATTTTTTTGGATTTTGATGAATTTTTTGGTTGGAGGAGCTAAATTTGAGTGAATTTAGATGAAATTTACTTTTATTTTTTTGTATTTTATATAAATTTTTAGTCAAATTGTAATAAAGCAATTTGAACCATCTTCGATTTTTTTGGATTTTGATGAGTTTTTTTGTTTGGAGGAGCTAAATTTGAGTGAATTTAGATGAAATTTACTTTCACTTTTTTGGATTTTATATAAATTTTTAGTCAAATTGTAATAAAGGAATTTGAACCAACTTCGATTTTTTTGGATTTTGATGAGTTTTTTTGTTGGAGGAGTTAAATTTGAGTGAATTTAGTAGAAATTTATTTGTATTTTTTTTTATTTCTTTTAAATTTTTAGTCAAACTGTAATAAAGTACTTAGAAACCAACTTCGATTTTTTTGAATATTGATGAATTTTTTTGTTGGAGGAGCTAAATTTGAGTGAATTTAGATGAAATTTACTTTTATTTTTTGTATTTTATATAAATTTTTAGTCAAATTGTAATAAAGCAATTTGATCCAACTACGATTTTTTTGGATTTTGATGAGTTTTTTTGTTTGGAGGAGCTAAATTTGAGTGAATTTAGATGAAATTTACTTTAATTTTTTTGGATTTCATATAAATTTTTAGTCAAATTGTAATAAAGGAATTTGAACCAACTTCGATTTATTTGAATTTTGATGAATTTTTTTGTTGGAGGAGCTAAATTTGTGTGAATTTAGATGAAATTTACTTTCATTTTTTGGATTTTATATAAATTTTTAGTCAAATTGTAATAAAGGAATTTGAACCAACTTGGATTTTTTTGGATTTTGATGAATTTTTTTGTTGGAGGAGCTAAATTTGAGTGAATTTAGATGAAATTTACTTTTACTTTTTTGGATTTTATATAAATTTTTAGTCAAATTGTAATAAAGGAATTTGAACCAACTTCGTTTTTTTTGGATTTTGGTGATTTTGGTTGTTGGAGGAGTTAAATTTGAGTAAATCTAGATGAAATTAACACCTGTTTTTTGGATTTTATATAAATTTTTAGTCAAATTGTAATAAAGGAATTTGAAACCAACTTCGATTTTTTTGGATTTTGATGAATTTTTTTGTTGGAGGAGCTAAATTTGTGTGAATTTAGATGAAATTTACTTTCATTTTTTTGATTTTATATAAATTTTTAGTCAAATTGTAATAATGGAATTTGAACCAACTTCGATTTTTTTGGATTTTGATGAGTTTTTTTGTTGGAGTTAAATTTGAGTGAATTTAGATGAAATTTACTTCTATTTTTTTTGATTTCATATAAATTTTTAGTCAAATAGTAATAAAGGAATTTGAACCAAATTCGATTTTTATGGATTTTGATGAGTTTTTTTGTTGGAGGAGTTAAATTTGAGTGAATTTAGATGAAATTTACTTCTATTTTTTTTGATTTCATATAAATTTTTAGTCAAATAGTAATAAAGGAATTTGAACCAACTTCGATTTTTTTGGATTTTGATGATTTTGGTTGTTGGAGGAGTTAAATTTGAGTAAATTTAGATGAAATTAACACCTTATTTTTGGATTTTATATAAATTTTTAGTCAAATTGTAATAAAGGGATTTGAAACAACTTCGATTTTTTTGGATTTTGATGAATTTTTAGTAGGAGGAGCTAAATTTGATTGAATTTAGATGAAATTTACTTTCATCTTTTTGGATTTTATATAAATTTTTAGTCAAATTGTAATAAAGTACATTGAAACCAACTTGGATTTTTTTGAATTTTGATGAATTTTTTTGTTGGAGGAGCTAAATTTGAGTGAATTTAGATGAAATTTACTTTCATCTTTTTGGATTTTATATAAATTTTTAGTCAAATTGTAATAAAGTACATTGAAACCAACTTGGATTTTTTTGAATTTTGATGAATTTTTTTGTTGGAGGAGCTAAATTTTAGTGAATTTAGATGAAATTTACTTTTATTTTTTTTGATTTTATATAAATTTTTAATCAAATTGTAATAAAGTAATTTGAAAACAACTTCGATTTTTTTGGATTTTGATGAGTTTTTTTGTTGGAGGAGTTAAATTTGAGTGAATTTAGATGAAATTTACTTCTATTTTTTTTTATTTCATATAAATTTTTAGTCAAATAGTAATAAAGGAATTTGAACCAACTTCGATTTTTTTGGATTTTGATGATTTTGGTTGTTGGAGGAGTTAAATTTGAGTGAATTTAGATGAAATTTACTTTTATTTTTTTGGATTTTATATAAATTTTTAATCAAATTGTAATAAAGTAATTTGAAACCAACTTCGTTTTTTTTGGATTTTGATGATTTTTTTGTTGGAGTTAAATTTGAGTGAATTTAGTAGAAATTTACTTCTATTTTTTTGATTTCATATAAATTTTTAGTCAAATTGTAATAAAGTACTTTGAAACCAACTTCGATTTTTTTGGATTTTGATGAATTTTTTTGTTGGAGGAGCTAAATTTGAGTGAATTTAGATGAAATTTACTTTTATTTTTTTGTATTTTATATAAATTTTTAGTCAAATTGTAATAAAGCAATTTGAACCATCTTCGATTTTTTTGGATTTTGATGAGTTTTTTTGTTTGGAGGAGCTAAATTTGAGTGAATTTAGATGAAATTTACTTTCACTTTTTTGGATTTTATATAAATTTTTAGTCAAATTGTAATAAAGGAATTTGAACCAACTTCGATTTTTTTGGATTTTGATGAGTTTTTTTGTTGGAGGAGTTAAATTTGAGTGAATTTAGTAGAAATTTATTTGTATTTTTTTTTATTTCTTTTAAATTTTTAGTCAAACTGTAATAAAGTACTTAGAAACCAACTTCGATTTTTTTGAATTTTGATGAATTTTTTTGTTGGAGGAGCTAAATTTGAGTGAATTTAGATGAAATTTACTTTTATTTTTTGTATTTTATATAAATTTTTAGTCAAATTGTAATAAAGCAATTTGATCCAACTACGATTTTTTTGGATTTTGATGAGTTTTTTTGTTTGGAGGAGCTAAATTTGAGTGAATTTAGATGAAATTTACTTTAATTTTTTTGGATTTCATATAAATTTTTAGTCAAATTGTAATAAAGGAATTTGAACCAACTTCGATTTATTTGAATTTTGATGAATTTTTTTGTAGGAGGAGCTAAATTTGTGTGAATTTAGATGAAATTTACTTTCATTTTTTGGATTTTATATAAATTTTTAGTCAAATTGTAATAAAGGAATTTGAACCAACTTGGATTTTTTTGGATTTTGATGAATTTTTTTGTTGGAGGAGCTAAATTTGAGTGAATTTAGATGAAATTTACTTTTACTTTTTTGGATTTTATATAAATTTTTAGTCAAATTGTAATAAAGGAATTTGAACCAACTTCGTTTTTTTTGGATTTTGGTGATTTTGGTTGTTGGAGGAGTTAAATTTGAGTAAATCTAGATGAAATTAACACCTATTTTTTGGATTTTATATAAATTTTTAGTCAAATTGTAATAAAGGAATTTGAAACCAACTTCGATTTTTTTGGATTTTGATGAATTTTTTTGTTGGAGGAGCTAAATTTGTGTGAATTTAGATGAAATTTACTTTCATTTTTTGGATTTTATATAAATTTTTAGTCAAATTGTAATAAAGGAATTTGAACCAACTTCGATTTTTTTGGATTTTGATGAGTTTTTTTGTTGGAGGAGTTAAATTTGAGTGAATTTAGATGAAATTTACTTCTATTTTTTTTGATTTCATATAAATTTTTAGTCAAATAGTAATAAAGGAATTTGAACCAACTTCGATTTTTTTGGATTTTGATGAGTTTTTTTGTTGGCGGAGATAAATTTGAGTGAATTTAGATGAAATTTACTTCCATTTTTTTGATTTCATATAAATTTTTAGTCAAATAGTAATAAAGGAATTTGAAACAACTTCGATTTTTTTGGATTTTGATGATTTTGGTTGTTGGAGGAGTTAAGTTTGTGTATATTTAGATGAAATTAACACCTTATTTTTGGATTTTATATAAATTTTTAGTCAAATTGTAATAAAGGAATTGAAACCAACTTCGATTTTTTTGGATTTTGATGAATTTTTTTGTTGGAGGAGCTAAATTTGTGTGAATTTAGATGAAATTTACTTTCATTTTTTGGATTTTATATAAATTTTTAGTCAAATTGTAATAAAGGAATTTGAACCAACTTCGATTTTTTTGGATTTTGATGAGTTTTTTTGTTGGAGGAGTTAAATTTGAGTGAATTTAGATGAAATTTACTTCTATTTTTTTTGATTTCATATAAATTTTTAGTCAAATAGTAATAAAGGAATTTGAACCAACTTCGATTTTTTTGGATTTTGATGAGTTTTTTTGTTGGAGGAGTTAAATTTGAGTGAATTTAGATGAAATTTACTTCTATTTTTTTGATTTCATATAAATTTTTAGTCAAATAGTAATAAAGGAATTTGAAACAACTTCGATTTTTTGGATTTTGATGATTTTGGTTGTTGGAGGAGTTAAATTTGTGTAAATTTAGATGAAATTAACACCTTATTTTTGGATTTTATATAAATTTTTAGTCAAATTGTAATAAAGGAATTTGAAACCAACTTCGATTTTTTTGGATTTTGATGAATTTTTTTGTTGGAGGAGCTAAATTTGTGTGAATTTAGATGAAATTTACTTTCATTTTTTGGATTTTATATAAATTTTTAGTCAAATTGTAATAATGGAATTTGAACCAACTTCGATTTTTTTGGATTTTGATGAGTTTTTTTGTTGGAGTTAAATTTGAGTGAATTTAGATGAAATTTACTTCTATTTTTTTTGATTTCATATAAATTTTTAGTCAAATAGTAATATAGGAATTTGAACCAAATTCGATTTTTATGGATTTTGATGAGTTTTTTTGTTGGAGGAGTTAAATTTGAGTGAATTTAGATGAAATATACTTCTATTTTTTTTTATTTCATATAAATTTTTAGTCAAATAGTAATAAAGGAATTTGAACCAACTTCGATTTTTTTGGATTTTGATGATTTTGGTTGTTGGAGGAGTTAAATTTGAGTAAATTTAGATGAAATTAACACCTTATTTTTGGATTTTATATAAATTTTTAGTCATATTGTAATAAAGGGATTTGAAACAACTTCGATTTTTTTGGATTTTGATGAATTTTTTGTAGGAGGAGCTAAATTTGATTGAATTTAGATGAAATTTACTTTCATCTTTTTGGATTTTATATAAATTTTTAGTCAAATTGTAATAAAGTACATTGAAACCAACTTGGATTTTTTTGAATTTTGATGAATTTTTTTGTTGGAGGAGCTAAATTTGAGTGAATTTAGATGAAATTTACTTTCATCTTTTTGGATTTTATATAAATTTTTAGTCAAATTGTAATAAAGTACATTGAAACCAACTTTTTTTTTTTGAATTTTGATGAATTTTTTTGTTGGAGGAGCTAAATTTTAGTGAATTTAGATGAAATTTACTTTTATTTTTTTTGATTTTATATAAATTTTTAATCAAATTGTAATAAAGTAATTTGAAAACAACTTCGATTTTTTTGGATTTTGATGAGTTTTTTTGTTGGAGGAGTTAAATTTGAGTGAATTTAGTAGAAATTAATTTGTATTTTTTTTTATTTCTTTTAAATTTTTAGTCAAACTGTAATAAAGTACTTAGAAACCAACTTCGATTTTTTTGAATTTTGATGAATTTTTTTGTTGGAGGAGCTAAATTTGAGTGAATTTAGATGAAATTTACTTTATTTTTTGTATTTTATATAAATTTTTAGTCAAATTGTAATAAAGCAATTTGATCCAACTACGATTTTTTTGGATTTTGATGAGTTTTTTTGTTTGGAGGAGTTAAATTTGAGTGAATTTAGATGAAATTTACTTTAATTTTTTTGGATTTCATATAAATTTTTAGTCAAATTGTAATAAAGGAATTTGAACCAACTTCGATTTATTTGAATTTTGATGAATTTTTTTGTTGGAGGAGCTAAATTTGTGTGAATTTAGATGAAATTTACTTTCATTTTTTGGATTTTATATAAATTTTTAGTCAAATTGTAATAAAGGAATTTGAACCAACTTGGATTTTTTTGGATTTTGATGAATTTTTTTGTTGGAGGAGCTAAATTTGAGTGAATTTAGATGAAATTTACTTTTACTTTTTTGGATTTTATATAAATTTTTAGTCAAATTGTAATAAAGGAATTTGAACCAACTTCGTTTTTTTTGGATTTTGGTGATTTTGGTTGTTGGAGGAGTTAAATTTGAGTAAATCTAGATGAAATTAACACCGATTTTTTGGATTTTATATAAATTTTTAGTCAAATTGTAATAAAGGAATTTGAAACCAACTTCGATTTTTTTGGATTTTGATGAATTTTTTTGTTGGAGGAGCTAAATTTGTGTGAATTTAGATGAAATTTACTTTCATTTTTTGGATTTTATATAAATTTTTAGTCAAATTGTAATAAAGGAATTTGAACCAACTTCGATTTTTTTGGATTTTGATGAGTTTTTTTGTTGGAGGAGTTAAATTTGAGTGAATTTAGATGAAATTTACTTCTATTTTTTTTTATTTCATATAAATTTTTAGTCAAATAGTAATAAAGGAATTTGAACCAACTTCGATTTTTTTGGATTTTGATGAGTTTTTTTGTTGGCGGAGATAAATTTGAGTGAATTTAGATGAAATTTACTTCTATTTTTTTGATTTCATATAAATTTTTAGTCAAATAGTAATAAAGGAATTTGAAACAACTTCGATTTTTTTGGATTTTGATGATTTTGGTTGTTGGAGGAGTTAAATTTGTGTATATTTAGATGAAATTAACACCTTATTTTTGGATTTTATATAAATTTTTAGTCAAATTGTAATAAAGGAATTTGAAACCAACTTCGATTTTTTTGGATTTTGATGAATTTTTTTGTTGGAGGAGCTAAATTTGTGTGAATTTAGATGAAATTTACTTTCATTTTTTGGATTTTATATAAATTTTTAGTCAAATTGTAATAAAGGAATTTGAACCAACTTCGATTTTTTTGGATTTTGATGAGTTTTTTTGTTGGAGGAGTTAAATTTGAGTGAATTTAGATGAAATTTACTTCTATTTTTTTTGATTTCATATAAATTTTTAGTCAAATAGTAATAAAGGAATTTGAACCAACTTCGATTTTTTTGGATTTTGATGAGTTTTTTTGTTGGAGGAGTTAAATTTGAGTGAATTTAGATGAAATTTACTTCTATTTTTTTGATTTCATATAAATTTTTAGTCAAATAGTAATAAAGGAATTTGAAACCAACTTGGATTTTTTTGAATTTTGATGAATTTTTTTGTTGGAGGAGCTAAATTTTAGTGATTTTAGATGAAATTTACTTTTATTTTTTTTGATTTTATATAAATTTTTAATCAAATTGTAATAAAGTAATTTGAAACCAACTTCGATTTTTTTGGATTTTGATGAATTTTTTTGTTGGAGGAGCTAAATTTGTGTGAATTTAGATGAAATTTACTTTCATTTTTTGGATTTTATATAAATTTTTAGTCAAATTGTAATAAAGGAATTTGAACCAACTTCGATTTTTTTGGATTTTGATGAGTTTTTTGTTGGAGGAGTTAAATTTGAGTGAATTTAGATGAAATTTACTTCTATTTTTTTTGATTTCATATAAATTTTTAGTCAAATAGTAATAAAGGAATTTGAACCAACTTCGATTTTTTTGGATTTTGATGAGTTTTTTTGTTGGAGGAGTTAAATTTGAGTGAATTTAGATGAAATTTACTTCTATTTTTTTGATTTCATATAAATTTTTAGTCAAATAGTAATAAAGGAATTTGAAACAACTTCGATTTTTTGGATTTTGATGATTTTGGTTGTTGGAGGAGTTAAATTTGTGTAAATTTAGATGAAATTAACACCTTATTTTTGGATTTTATATAAATTTTTAGTCAAATTGTAATAAAGGAATTTGAAACCAACTTCGATTTTTTTGGATTTTGATGAATTTTTTTGTTGGAGGAGCTAAATTTGTGTGAATTTAGATGAAATTTACTTTCATTTTTTGGATTTTATATAAATTTTTAGTCAAATTGTAATAATGGAATTTGAACCAACTTCGATTTTTTTGGATTTTGATGAGTTTTTTTGTTGGAGTTAAATTTGAGTGAATTTAGATGAAATTTACTTCTATTTTTTTTGATTTCATATAAATTTTTAGTCAAATAGTAATATAGGAATTTGAACCAAATTCGATTTTTATGGATTTTGATGAGTTTTTTTGTTGGAGGAGTTAAATTTGAGTGAATTTAGATGAAATATACTTCTATTTTTTTTTATTTCATATAAATTTTTAGTCAAATAGTAATAAAGGAATTTGAACCAACTTCGATTTTTTTGGATTTTGATGATTTTGGTTGTTGGAGGAGTTAAATTTGAGTAAATTTAGATGAAATTAACACCTTATTTTTGGATTTTATATAAATTTTTAGTCATATTGTAATAAAGGGATTTGAAACAACTTCGATTTTTTTGGATTTTGATGAATTTTTTGTAGGAGGAGCTAAATTTGATTGAATTTAGATGAAATTTACTTTCATCTTTTTGGATTTTATATAAATTTTTAGTCAAATTGTAATAAAGTACATTGAAACCAACTTGGATTTTTTTGAATTTTGATGAATTTTTTTGTTGGAGGAGCTAAATTTGAGTGAATTTAGATGAAATTTACTTTCATCTTTTTGGATTTTATATAAATTTTTAGTCAAATTGTAATAAAGTACATTGAAACCAACTTGGATTTTTTTGAATTTTGATGAATTTTTTTGTTGGAGGAGCTAAATTTTAGTGAATTTAGATGAAATTTACTTTTATTTTTTTTGATTTTATATAAATTTTTAATCAAATTGTAATAAAGTAATTTGAAAACAACTTCGATTTTTTTGGATTTTGATGAGTTTTTTTGTTGGAGGAGTTAAATTTGAGTGAATTTAGTAGAAATTTATTTGTATTTTTTTTTATTTCTTTTAAATTTTTAGTCAAACTGTAATAAAGTACTTAGAAACCAACTTCGATTTTTTTGAATTTTGATGAATTTTTTTGTTGGAGGAGCTAAATTTGAGTGAATTTAGATGAAATTTACTTTTATTTTTTGTATTTTATATAAATTTTTAGTCAAATTGTAATAAAGCAATTTGATCCAACTACGATTTTTTTGGATTTTGATGAGTTTTTTTGTTTGGAGGAGCTAAATTTGAGTGAATTTAGATGAAATTTACTTTAATTTTTTTGGATTTCATATAAATTTTTAGTCAAATTGTAATAAAGGAATTTGAACCAACTTCGATTTATTTGAATTTTGATGAATTTTTTTGTTGGAGGAGCTAAATTTGTGTGAATTTAGATGAAATTTACTTTCATTTTTTGGATTTTATATAAATTTTTAGTCAAATTGTAATAAAGGAATTTGAACCAACTTGGATTTTTTTGGATTTTGATGAATTTTTTTGTTGGAGGAGCTAAATTTGAGTGAATTTAGATGAAATTTACTTTTACTTTTTTGGATTTTATATAAATTTTTAGTCAAATTGTAGTAAAGGAATTTGAACCAACTTCGTTTTTTTTGGATTTTGGTGATTTTGGTTGTTGGAGGAGTTAAATTTGAGTAAATCTAGATGAAATTAACACCTATTTTTTGGATTTTATATAAATTTTTAGTCAAATTGTAATAAAGGAATTTGAAACCAACTTCGATTTTTTTGGATTTTGATGAATTTTTTTGTTGGAGGAGCTAAATTTGTGTGAATTTAGATGAAATTTACTTTCATTTTTTGGATTTTATATAAATTTTTAGTCAAATTGTAATAAAGGAATTTGAACCAACTTCGATTTTTTTGGATTTTGATGAGTTTTTTTGTTGGAGGAGTTAAATTTGAGTGAATTTAGATGAAATTTACTTCTATTTTTTTTTATTTCATATAAATTTTTAGTCAAATAGTAATAAAGGAATTTGAACCAACTTCGATTTTTTTGGATTTTGATGAGTTTTTTTGTTGGCGGAGATAAATTTGAGTGAATTTAGATGAAATTTACTTCTATTTTTTTGATTTCATATAAATTTTTAGTCAAATAGTAATAAAGGAATTTGAAACAACTTCGATTTTTTTGGATTTTGATGATTTTGGTTGTTGGAGGAGTTAAATTTGTGTATATTTAGATGAAATTAACACCTTATTTTTGGATTTTATATAAATTTTTAGTCAAATTGTAATAAAGGAATTTGAAACCAACTTCGATTTTTTTGGATTTTGATGAATTTTTTTGTTGGAGGAGCTAAATTTGTGTGAATTTAGATGAAATTTACTTTCATTTTTTGGATTTTATATAAATTTTTAGTCAAATTGTAATAAAGGAATTTGAACCAACTTCGATTTTTTTGGATTTTGATGAGTTTTTTTGTTGGAGGAGTTAAATTTGAGTGAATTTAGATGAAATTTACTTCTATTTTTTTTGATTTCATATAAATTTTTAGTCAAATAGTAATAAAGGAATTTGAACCAACTTCGATTTTTTTGGATTTTGATGAGTTTTTTTGTTGGAGGAGTTAAATTTGAGTGAATTTAGATGAAATTTACTTCTATTTTTTTGATTTCATATAAATTTTTAGTCAAATAGTAATAAAGGAATTTGAAACCAACTTGGATTTTTTTGAATTTTGATGAATTTTTTTGTTGGAGGAGCTAAATTTTAGTGATTTTAGATGAAATTTACTTTTATTTTTTTTGATTTTATATAAATTTTTAATCAAATTGTAATAAAGTAATTTGAAACCAACTTCGATTTTTTTGGATTTTGATGAATTTTTTTGTTGGAGGAGCTAAATTTGTGTGAATTTAGATGAAATTTACTTTCATTTTTTGGATTTTATATAAATTTTTAGTCAAATTGTAATAAAGGAATTTGAACCAACTTCGATTTTTTTGGATTTTGATGAGTTTTTTTGTTGGAGGAGTTAAATTTGAGTGAATTTAGATGAAATTTACTTCTATTTTTTTTGATTTCATATAAATTTTTAGTCAAATAGTAATAAAGGAATTTGAACCAACTTCGATTTTTTTGGATTTTGATGAGTTTTTTTGTTGGAGGAGTTAAATTTGAGTGAATTTAGATGAAATTTACTTCTATTTTTTTGATTTCATATAAATTTTTAGTCAAATAGTAATAAAGGAATTTGAAACAACTTCGATTTTTTGGATTTTGATGATTTTGGTTGTTGGAGGAGTTAAATTTGTGTAAATTTAGATGAAATTAACACCTTATTTTTGGATTTTATATAAATTTTTAGTCAAATTGTAATAAAGGAATTTGAAACCAACTTCGATTTTTTTGGATTTTGATGAATTTTTTTGTTGGAGGAGCTAAATTTGTGTGAATTTAGATGAAATTTACTTTCATTTTTTGGATTTTATATAAATTTTTAGTCAAATTGTAATAATGGAATTTGAACCAACTTCGATTTTTTTGGATTTTGATGAGTTTTTTTGTTGGAGTTAAATTTGAGTGAATTTAGATGAAATTTACTTCTATTTTTTTTGATTTCATATAAATTTTTAGTCAAATAGTAATATAGGAATTTGAACCAAATTCGATTTTTATGGATTTTGATGAGTTTTTTTGTTGGAGGAGTTAAATTTGAGTGAATTTAGATGAAATATACTTCTATTTTTTTTTATTTCATATAAATTTTTAGTCAAATAGTAATAAAGGAATTTGAACCAACTTCGATTTTTTTGGATTTTGATGATTTTGGTTGTTGGAGGAGTTAAATTTGAGTAAATTTAGATGAAATTAACACCTTATTTTTGGATTTTATATAAATTTTTAGTCATATTGTAATAAAGGGATTTGAAACAACTTCGATTTTTTTGGATTTTGATGAATTTTTTGTAGGAGGAGCTAAATTTGATTGAATTTAGATGAAATTTACTTTCATCTTTTTGGATTTTATATAAATTTTTAGTCAAATTGTAATAAAGTACATTGAAACCAACTTGGATTTTTTTGAATTTTGATGAATTTTTTTGTTGGAGGAGCTAAATTTGAGTGAATTTAGATGAAATTTACTTTCATCTTTTTGGATTTTATATAAATTTTTAGTCAAATTGTAATAAAGTACATTGAAACCAACTTGGATTTTTTTGAATTTTGATGAATTTTTTTGTTGGAGGAGCTAAATTTTAGTGAATTTAGATGAAATTTACTTTTATTTTTTTTGATTTTATATAAATTTTTAATCAAATTGTAATAAAGTAATTTGAAAACAACTTCGATTTTTTTGGATTTTGATGAGTTTTTTTGTTGGAGGAGTTAAATTTGAGTGAATTTAGTAGAAATTTATTTGTATTTTTTTTTATTTCTTTTAAATTTTTAGTCAAACTGTAATAAAGTACTTAGAAACCAACTTCGATTTTTTTGAATTTTGATGAATTTTTTTGTTGGAGGAGCTAAATTTGAGTGAATTTAGATGAAATTTACTTTTATTTTTTGTATTTTATATAAATTTTTAGTCAAATTGTAATAAAGCAATTTGATCCAACTACGATTTTTTTGGATTTTGATGAGTTTTTTTGTTTGGAGGAGCTAAATTTGAGTGAATTTAGATGAAATTTACTTTAATTTTTTTGGATTTCATATAAATTTTTAGTCAAATTGTAATAAAGGAATTTGAACCAACTTCGATTTATTTGAATTTTGATGAATTTTTTTGTTGGAGGAGCTAAATTTGTGTGAATTTAGATGAAATTTACTTTCATTTTTTGGATTTTATATAAATTTTTAGTCAAATTGTAATAAAGGAATTTGAACCAACTTGGATTTTTTTGGATTTTGATGAATTTTTTTGTTGGAGGAGCTAAATTTGAGTGAATTTAGATGAAATTTACTTTTACTTTTTTGGATTTTATATAAATTTTTAGTCAAATTGTAGTAAAGGAATTTGAACCAACTTCGTTTTTTTTGGATTTTGGTGATTTTGGTTGTTGGAGGAGTTAAATTTGAGTAAATCTAGATGAAATTAACACCTATTTTTTGGATTTTATATAAATTTTTAGTCAAATTGTAATAAAGGAATTTGAAACCAACTTCGATTTTTTTGGATTTTGATGAATTTTTTTGTTGGAGGAGCTAAATTTGTGTGAATTTAGATGAAATTTACTTTCATTTTTTGGATTTTATATAAATTTTTAGTCAAATTGTAATAAAGGAATTTGAACCAACTTCGATTTTTTTGGATTTTGATGAGTTTTTTTGTTGGAGGAGTTAAATTTGAGTGAATTTAGATGAAATTTACTTCTATTTTTTTTTATTTCATATAAATTTTTAGTCAAATAGTAATAAAGGAATTTGAACCAACTTCGATTTTTTTGGATTTTGATGAGTTTTTTTGTTGGCGGAGATAAATTTGAGTGAATTTAGATGAAATTTACTTCTATTTTTTTGATTTCATATAAATTTTTAGTCAAATAGTAATAAAGGAATTTGAAACAACTTCGATTTTTTTGGATTTTGATGATTTTGGTTGTTGGAGGAGTTAAATTTGTGTATATTTAGATGAAATTAACACCTTATTTTTGGATTTTATATAAATTTTTAGTCAAATTGTAATAAAGGAATTTGAAACCAACTTCGATTTTTTTGGATTTTGATGAATTTTTTTGTTGGAGGAGCTAAATTTGTGTGAATTTAGATGAAATTTACTTTCATTTTTTGGATTTTATATAAATTTTTAGTCAAATTGTAATAAAGGAATTTGAACCAACTTCGATTTTTTTGGATTTTGATGAGTTTTTTTGTTGGAGGAGTTAAATTTGAGTGAATTTAGATGAAATTTACTTCTATTTTTTTTGATTTCATATAAATTTTTAGTCAAATAGTAATAAAGGAATTTGAACCAACTTCGATTTTTTTGGATTTTGATGAGTTTTTTTGTTGGAGGAGTTAAATTTGAGTGAATTTAGATGAAATTTACTTCTATTTTTTTGATTTCATATAAATTTTTAGTCAAATAGTAATAAAGGAATTTGAAACCAACTTGGATTTTTTTGAATTTTGATGAATTTTTTTGTTGGAGGAGCTAAATTTTAGTGAATTTAGATGAAATTTACTTTTATTTTTTTTGATTTTATATAAATTTTTAATCAAATTGTAATAAAGTAATTTGAAACCAACTTCGATTTTTTTGGATTTTGATGAATTTTTTTGTTGGAGGAGCTAAATTTGTGTGAATTTAGATGAAATTTACTTTCATTTTTTGGATTTTATATAAATTTTTAGTCAAATTGTAATAAAGGAATTTGAACCAACTTCGATTTTTTTGGATTTTGATGAGTTTTTTTGTTGGAGGAGTTAAATTTGAGTGAATTTAGATGAAATTTACTTCTATTTTTTTTGATTTCATATAAATTTTTAGTCAAATAGTAATAAAGGAATTTGAACCAACTTCGATTTTTTTGGATTTTGATGAGTTTTTTTGTTGGAGGAGTTAAATTTGAGTGAATTTAGATGAAATTTACTTCTATTTTTTTGATTTCATATAAATTTTTAGTCAAATAGTAATAAAGGAATTTGAAACAACTTCGATTTTTTGGATTTTGATGATTTTGGTTGTTGGAGGAGTTAAATTTGTGTAAATTTAGATGAAATTAACACCTTATTTTTGGATTTTATATAAATTTTTAGTCAAATTGTAATAAAGGAATTTGAAACCAACTTCGATTTTTTTGGATTTTGATGAATTTTTTTGTTGGAGGAGCTAAATTTGTGTGAATTTAGATGAAATTTACTTTCATTTTTTGGATTTTATATAAATTTTTAGTCAAATTGTAATAATGGAATTTGAACCAACTTCGATTTTTTTGGATTTTGATGAGTTTTTTTGTTGGAGGAGTTAAATTTGAGTGAATTTAGATGAAATTTACTTCTATTTTTTTTGATTTCATATAAATTTTTAGTCAAATAGTAATAAAGGAATTTGAACCAACTTCGATTTTTTTGGATTTTGATGAGTTTTTTTGTTGGAGGAGTTAAATTTGAGTGAATTTAGATGAAATTTACTTCTATTTTTTTGATTTCATATAAATTTTTAGTCAAATAGTAATAAAGGAATTTGAAACAACTTCGATTTTTTGTATTTTGATGATTTTGGTTGTTGGAGGAGTTAAATTTGTGTAAATTTAGATGAAATTAACACCTTATTTTTGGATTTTATATAAATTTTTAGTCAAATTGTAATAAAGGAATTTGAAACCAACTTCGATTTTTTTGGATTTTGATGAATTTTTTTGTTGGAGGAGCTAAATTTGTGTGAATTTAGATGAAATTTACTTTCATTTTTTGGATTTTATATAAATTTTTAGTCAAATTGTAATAATGGAATTTGAACCAACTTCGATTTTTTTGGATTTTGATGAGTTTTTTTGTTGGAGTTAAATTTGAGTGAATTTAGATGAAATTTACTACTATTTTTTTTGATTTCATATAAATTTTTAGTCAAATAGTAATATAGGAATTTGAACCAAATTCGATTTTTATGGATTTTGATGAGTTTTTTTGTTGGAGGAGTTAAATTTGAGTGAATTTAGATGAAATATACTTCTATTTTTTTTTATTTCATATAAATTTTTAGTCAAATAGTAATAAAGGAATTTGAACCAACTTCGATTTTTTTGGATTTTGATGATTTTGGTTGTTGGAGGAGTTAAATTTGAGTAAATTTAGATGAAATTAACACCTTATTTTTGGATTTTATATAAATTTTTAGTCATATTGTAATAAAGGGATTTGAAACAACTTCGATTTTTTTGGATTTTGATGAATTTTTTGTAGGAGGAGCTAAATTTGATTGAATTTAGATGAAATTTACTTTCATCTTTTTGGATTTTATATAAATTTTTAGTCAAATTGTAATAAAGTACATTGAAACCAACTTGGATTTTTTTGAATTTTGATGAATTTTTTTGTTGGAGGAGCTAAATTTTAGTGAATTTAGATGAAATTTACTTTTATTTTTTTTGATTTTATATAAATTTTTAATCAAATTGTAATAAAGTAATTTGAAAACAACTTCGATTTTTTTGGATTTTGATGAGTTTTTTTGTTGGAGGAGTTAAATTTGAGTGAATTTAGTAGAAATTTATTTGTATTTTTTTTTATTTCTTTTAAATTTTTAGTCAAACTGTAATAAAGTACTTAGAAACCAACTTCGATTTTTTTGAATTTTGATGAATTTTTTTGTTGGAGGAGCTAAATTTGAGTGAATTTAGATGAAATTTACTTTTATTTTTTGTATTTTATATAAATTTTTAGTCAAATTGTAATAAAGCAATTTGATCCAACTACGATTTTTTTGGATTTTGATGAGTTTTTTTGTTTGGAGGAGCTAAATTTGAGTGAATTTAGATGAAATTTACTTTAATTTTTTTGGATTTCATATAAATTTTTAGTCAAATTGTAATAAAGGAATTTGAACCAACTTCGATTTATTTGAATTTTGATGAATTTTTTTGTTGGAGGAGCTAAATTTGTGTGAATTTAGATGAAATTTACTTTCATTTTTTGGATTTTATATAAATTTTTAGTCAAATTGTAATAAAGGAATTTGAACCAACTTGGATTTTTTTGGATTTTGATGAATTTTTTTGTTGGAGGAGCTAAATTTGAGTGAATTTAGATGAAATTTACTTTTACTTTTTTGGATTTTATATAAATTTTTAGTCAAATTGTAATAAAGGAATTTGAACCAACTTCGTTTTTTTTGGATTTTGGTGATTTTGGTTGTTGGAGGAGTTAAATTTGAGTAAATCTAGATGAAATTAACACCTATTTTTTGGATTTTATATAAATTTTTAGTCAAATTGTAATAAAGGAATTTGAAACCAACTTCGATTTTTTTGGATTTTGATGAATTTTTTTGTTGGAGGAGCTAAATTTGTGTGAATTTAGATGAAATTTACTTTCATTTTTTGGATTTTATATAAATTTTTAGTCAAATTGTAATAAAGGAATTTGAACCAACTTCGATTTTTTTGGATTTTGATGAGTTTTTTTGTTGGAGGAGTTAAATTTGAGTGAATTTAGATGAAATTTACTTCTATTTTTTTTTATTTCATATAAATTTTTAGTCAAATAGTAATAAAGGAATTTGAACCAACTTCGATTTTTTTGGATTTTGATGAGTTTTTTTGTTGGCGGAGATAAATTTGAGTGAATTTAGATGAAATTTACTTCTATTTTTTTGATTTCATATAAATTTTTAGTCAAATAGTAATAAAGGAATTTGAAACAACTTCGATTTTTTTGGATTTTGATGATTTTGGTTGTTGGAGGAGTTAAATTTGTGTATATTTAGATGAAATTAACACCTTATTTTTGGATTTTATATAAATTTTTAGTCAAATTGTAATAAAGGAATTTGAAACCAACTTCGATTTTTTTGGATTTTGATGAATTTTTTTGTTGGAGGAGCTAAATTTGTGTGAATTTAGATGAAATTTACTTTCATTTTTTGGATTTTATATAAATTTTTAGTCAAATTGTAATAAAGGAATTTGAACCAACTTCGATTTTTTTGGATTTTGATGAGTTTTTTTGTTGGAGGAGTTAAATTTGAGTGAATTTAGATGAAATTTACTTCTATTTTTTTTGATTTCATATAAATTTTTAGTCAAATAGTAATAAAGGAATTTGAACCAACTTCGATTTTTTTGGATTTTGATGAGTTTTTTTGTTGGAGGAGTTAAATTTGAGTGAATTTAGATGAAATTTACTTCTATTTTTTTGATTTCATATAAATTTTTAGTCAAATAGTAATAAAGGAATTTGAAACCAACTTGGATTTTTTTGAATTTTGATGAATTTTTTTGTTGGAGGAGCTAAATTTTAGTGAATTTAGATGAAATTTACTTTTATTTTTTTTGATTTTATATAAATTTTTAATCAAATTGTAATAAAGTAATTTGAAACCAACTTCGATTTTTTTGGATTTTGATGAATTTTTTTGTTGGAGGAGCTAAATTTGTGTGAATTTAGATGAAATTTACTTTCATTTTTTGGATTTTATATAAATTTTTAGTCAAATTGTAATAAAGGAATTTGAACCAACTTCGATTTTTTTGGATTTTGATGAGTTTTTTTGTTGGAGGAGTTAAATTTGAGTGAATTTAGATGAAATTTACTTCTATTTTTTTTGATTTCATATAAATTTTTAGTCAAATAGTAATAAAGGAATTTGAACCAACTTCGATTTTTTTGGATTTTGATGAGTTTTTTTGTTGGAGGAGTTAAATTTGAGTGAATTTAGATGAAATTTACTTCTATTTTTTTTGATTTCATATAAATTTTTAGTCAAATAGTAATAAAGGAATTTGAACCAACTTCGATTTTTTTGGATTTTGATGAGTTTTTTTGTTGGCGGAGATAAATTTGAGTGAATTTAGATGAAATTTACTTCTATTTTTTTGATTTCATATAAATTTTTAGTCAAATAGTAATAAAGGAATTTGAAACAACTTCGATTTTTTTGGATTTTGATGATTTTGGTTGTTGGAGGAGTTAAATTTGTGTATATTTAGATGAAATTAACACCTTATTTTTGGATTTTATATAAATTTTTAGTCAAATTGTAATAAAGGAATTTGAAACCAACTTCGATTTTTTTGGATTTTGATGAATTTTTTTGTTGGAGGAGCTAAATTTGTGTGAATTTAGATGAAATTTACTTTCATTTTTTGGATTTTATATAAATTTTTAGTCAAATTGTAATAAAGGAATTTGAACCAACTTCGATTTTTTTGGATTTTGATGAGTTTTTTTGTTGGAGGAGTTAAATTTGAGTGAATTTAGATGAAATTTACTTCTATTTTTTTTGATTTCATATAAATTTTTAGTCAAATAGTAATAAAGGAATTTGAACCAACTTCGATTTTTTTGGATTTTGATGAGCTTTTTTGTTGGAGGAGTTAAATTTGAGTGAATTTAGATGAAATTTACTTCTATTTTTTTGATTTCATATAAATTTTTAGTCAAATAGTAATAAAGGAATTTGAAACAACTTCGATTTTTTTGGATTTTGATGATTTTGGTTGTTGGAGGAGTTAAATTTGTGTAAATTTAGATGAAATTAACACCTTATTTTTGGATTTTATATAAATTTTTAGTCAAATTGTAATAAAGGAATTTGAAACCAACTTCGATTTTTTTGGATTTTGATGAATTTTTTTGTTGGAGGAGCTAAATTTGTGTGAATTTAGATGAAATTTACTTTCATTTTTTGGATTTTATATAAATTTTTAGTCAAATTGTAATAATGGAATTTGAACCAACTTCGATTTTTTTGGATTTTGATGAGTTTTTTTGTTGGAGTTAAATTTGAGTGAATTTAGATGAAATTTACTTCTATTTTTTTTGATTTCATATAAATTTTTAGTCAAATAGTAATAAAGGAATTTGAACCAAATTCGATTTTTATGGATTTTGATGAGTTTTTTTGTTGGAGGAGTTAAATTTGAGTGAATTTAGATGAAATTTACTTCTATTTTTTTTGATTTCATATAAATTTTTAGTCAAATAGTAATAAAGGAATTTGAACCAACTTCGATTTTTTTGGATTTTGATGATTTTGGTTGTTGGAGGAGTTAAATTTGAGTAAATTTAGATGAAATTAACACCTTATTTTTGGATTTTATATAAATTTTTAGTCAAATTGTAATAAAGGGATTTGAAACAACTTCGATTTTTTTGGATTTTGATGAATTTTTTGTAGGAGGAGCTAAATTTGATTGAATTTAGATGAAATTTACTTTCATCTTTTTGGATTTTATATAAATTTTTAGTCAAATTGTAATAAAGTACATTGAAACCAACTTGGATTTTTTTGAATTTTGATGAATTTTTTTGTTGGAGGAGCTAAATTTGAGTGAATTTAGATGAAATTTACTTTCATCTTTTTGGATTTTATATAAATTTTTAGTCAAATTGTAATAAAGTACATTGAAACCAACTTGGATTTTTTTGTATTTTGATGAATTTTTTTGTTGGAGGAGCTAAATTTTAGTGAATTTAGATGAAATTTACTTTTATTTTTTTTGATTTTATATAAATTTTTAATCAAATTGTAATAAAGTAATTTGAAAACAACTTCGATTTTTTTGGATTTTGATGAGTTTTTTTGTTGGAGGAGTTAAATTTGAGTGAATTTAGTAGAAATTTATTTGTATTTTTTTTTATTTCTTTTAAATTTTTAGTCAAACTGTAATAAAGTACTTAGAAACCAACTTCGATTTTTTTGAATTTTGATGAATTTTTTTGTTGGAGGAGCTAAATTTGAGTGAATTTAGATGAAATTTACTTTTATTTTTTGTATTTTATATAAATTTTTAGTCAAATTGTAATAAAGCAATTTGATCCAACTACGATTTTTTTGGATTTTGATGAGTTTTTTTGTTTGGAGGAGCTAAATTTGAGTGAATTTAGATGAAATTTACTTTAATTTTTTTGGATTTCATATAAATTTTTAGTCAAATTGTAATAAAGGAATTTGAACCAACTTCGATTTATTTGAATTTTGATGAATTTTGTTGTTGGAGGAGCTAAATTTGTGTGAATTTAGATGAAATTTACTTTCATTTTTTGGATTTTATATAAATTTTTAGTCAAATTGTAATAAAGGAATTTGAACCAACTTGGATTTTTTTGGATTTTGATGAATTTTTTTGTTGGAGGAGCTAAATTTGAGTGAATTTAGATGAAATTTACTTTTACTTTTTTGGATTTTATATAAATTTTTAGTCAAATTGTAATAAAGGAATTTGAACCAACTTCGTTTTTTTTGGATTTTGGTGATTTTGGTTGTTGGAGGAGTTAAATTTGAGTAAATCTAGATGAAATTAACACCTAGTTTTTGGATTTTATATAAATTTTTAGTCAAATTGTAATAAAGGAATTTGAAACCAACTTCGATTTTTTTGGATTTTGATGAATTTTTTTGTTGGAGGAGCTAAATTTGTGTGAATTTAGATGAAATTTACTTTCATTTTTTGGATTTTATATAAATTTTTAGTCAAATTGTAATAAAGGAATTTGAACCAACTTCGATTTTTTTGGATTTTGATGAGTTTTTTTGTTGGAGGAGTTAAATTTGAGTGAATTTAGATGAAATTTACTTCTATTTTTTTTGATTTCATATAAATTTTTAGTCAAATAGTAATAAAGGAATTTGAACCAACTTCGATTTTTTTGGATTTTGATGAGTTTTTTTGTTGGCGGAGATAAATTTGAGTGAATTTAGATGAAATTTACTTCTATTTTTTTGATTTCATATAAATTTTTAGTCAAATAGTAATAAAGGAATTTGAAACAACTTCGATTTTTTTGGATTTTGATGATTTTGGTTGTTGGAGGAGTTAAATTTGTGTATATTTAGATGAAATTAACACCTTATTTTTGGATTTTATATAAATTTTTAGTCAAATTGTAATAAAGGAATTTGAAACCAACTTCGATTTTTTTGGATTTTGATGAATTTTTTTGTTGGAGGAGCTAAATTTGTGTGAATTTAGATGAAATTTACTTTCATTTTTTGGATTTTATATAAATTTTTAGTCAAATTGTAATAAAGGAATTTGAACCAACTTCGATTTTTTTGGATTTTGATGAGTTTTTTTGTTGGAGGAGTTAAATTTGAGTGAATTTAGATGAAATTTACTTCTATTTTTTTTGATTTCATATAAATTTTTAGTCAAATAGTAATAAAGGAATTTGAACCAACTTCGATTTTTTTGGATTTTGATGAGTTTTTTTGTTGGAGGAGTTAAATTTGAGTGAATTTAGTAGAAATTTATTTCTATTTTTTTTGATTTCATATAAATTTTTAGTCAAACTGTAATAAAGTACTTAGAAACCAACTTCGATTTTTTTGAATTTTGATGAATTTTTTTGTTGGAGGAGCTAAATTTGAGTGAATTTAGATGAAATTTACTTTTATTTTTTGTATTTTATATAAATTTTTAGTCAAATTGTAATAAAGGGAAATGAAATAACTTCGATTTTTTTGGATTTTGATGAATTTTTTTGTAGGAGGAGCTAAATTTGATTGAATTTAGATGAAATTTACTTTCATTTTTTTTGGATTTTATATAAATTTTTAGTCAAATTGTAATAAAGTATATTGAAACCAACTTGGATTTTTTTGGATTTTGATGAATTTTTTTGTTGGAGGAGCTAAATTTGAGTGAATTTAGATGAAATTTACTTTTATTTTTTTGGATTATATATAAATTTTTAATCAAATTGTAATAAAGTAATTTGAAACCAATTTCGTTTTTTTTGGATTTTGATGATTTTTTTGTTGGAGTTAAATTTGAGTGAATTTAGTAGAAATTTACTTCTATTTTTTTGATTTCATATAAATTTTTAGTCAAATTGTAATAAAGTACTTTGAAACCAACTTCGATTTTTTTGGATTTTGATGAATTTTTTTGTTGGAGGAGCTAAATTTGAGTGAATTTAGATGAAATTTACTTTTATTTTTTTGTATTTTATATAAATTTTTAGTCAAATTGTAATAAAGCAATTTGAACCATCTTCGATTTTTTTGGATTTTGATGAGTTTTTTTGTTTGGAGGAGCTAAATTTGAGTGAATTTAGATGAAATTTACTTTCACTTTTTTGGATTTTATATAAATTTTTAGTCAAATTGTAATAAAGGAATTTGAACCAACTTCGATTTTTTTGGATTTTGATGAGTTTTTTTGTTGGAGGAGTTAAATTTGAGTGAATTTAGTAGAAATTTATTTGTATTTTTTTTTATTTCTTTTAAATTTTTAGTCAAACTGTAATAAAGTACTTAGAAACCAACTTCGATTTTTTTGAATTTTGATGAATTTTTTTGTTGGAGGAGCTAAATTTGAGTGAATTTAGATGAAATTTACTTTTATTTTTTGTATTTTATATAAATTTTTAGTCAAATTGTAATAAAGCAATTTGATCCAACTACGATTTTTTTGGATTTTGATGAGTTTTTTTGTTTGGAGGAGCTAAATTTGAGTGAATTTAGATGAAATTTACTTTAATTTTTTTGGATTTCATATAAATTTTTAGTCAAATTGTAATAAAGGAATTTGAACCAACTTCGATTTATTTGAATTCTGATGAATTTTTTTGTTGGAGGAGCTAAATTTGTGTGAATTTAGATGAAATTTACTTTCATTTTTTGGATTTTATATAAATTTTTAGTCAAATTGTAATAAAGGAATTTGAACCAACTTGGATTTTTTTGGATTTTGATGAATTTTTTTGTTGGAGGAGCTAAATTTGAGTGAATTTAGATGAAATTTACTTTTACTTTTTTGGATTTTATATAAATTTTTAGTCAAATTGTAATAAAGGAATTTGAACCAACTTCGTTTTTTTTGGATTTTGGTGATTTTGGTTGTTGGAGGAGTTAAATTTGAGTAAATCTAGATGAAATTAACACCTATTTTTTGGATTTTATATAAATTTTTAGTCAAATTGTAATAAAGGAATTTGAAACCAACTTCGATTTTTTTGGATTTTGATGAATTTTTTTGTTGGAGGAGCTAAATTTGTGTGAATTTAGATGAAATTTACTTTCATTTTTTGGATTTTATATAAATTTTTAGTCAAATTGTAATAAAGGAATTTGAACCAACTTGGATTTTTTTGGATTTTGATGAATTTGTTTGTTGGAGGAGCTAAATTTGAGTGAATTTAGATGAAATTTACTTTTACTTTTTTGGATTTTATATAAATTTTTAGTCAAATTGTAATAAAGGAATTTGAACCAACTTCGTTTTTTTTGGATTTTGGTGATTTTGGTTGTTGGAGGAGTTAAATTTGAGTAAATCTAGATGAAATTAACACCTAGTTTTTGGATTTTATATAAATTTTTAGTCAAATTGTAATAAAGGAATTTGAAACCAACTTCGATTTTTTTGGATTTTGATGAATTTTTTTGTTGGAGGAGCTAAATTTGTGTGAATTTAGATGAAATTTACTTTCATTTTTTGGATTTTATATAAATTTTTAGTCAAATTGTAATAAAGGAATTTGAACCAACTTCGATTTTTTTGGATTTTGATGAGTTTTTTTGTTGGAGGAGTTAAATTTGAGTGAATTTAGATGAAATTTACTTCTATTTTTTTTGATTTCATATAAATTTTTAGTCAAATAGTAATAAAGGAATTTGAACCAACTTCGATTTTTTTGGATTTTGATGAGTTTTTTTGTTGGCGGAGATAAATTTGAGTGAATTTAGATGAAATTTACTTCTATTTTTTTGATTTCATATAAATTTTTAGTCAAATAGTAATAAAGGAATTTGAAACAACTTCGATTTTTTTGGATTTTGATGATTTTGGTTGTTGGAGGAGTTAAATTTGTGTATATTTAGATGAAATTAACACCTTATTTTTGGATTTTATATAAATTTTTAGTCAAATTGTAATAAAGGAATTTGAAACCAACTTCGATTTTTTTGGATTTTGATGAATTTTTTTGTTGGAGGAGCAAAATTTGTGTGAATTTAGATGAAATTTACTTTCATTTTTTGGATTTTATATAAATTTTTAGTCAAATTGTAATAAAGGAATTTGAACCAACTTCGATTTTTTTGGATTTTGATGAGTTTTTTTGTTGGAGGAGTTAAATTTGAGTGAATTTAGATGAAATTTACTTCTATTTTTTTTGATTTCATATAAATTTTTAGTCAAATAGTAATAAAGGAATTTGAACCAACTTCGATTTTTTTGGATTTTGATGAGTTTTTTTGTTGGAGGAGTTAAATTTGAGTGAATTTAGTAGAAATTTATTTCTATTTTTTTTGATTTCATATAAATTTTTAGTCAAACTGTAATAAAGTACTTAGAAACCAACTTCGATTTTTTTGAATTTTGATGAATTTTTTTGTTGGAGGAGCTAAATTTGAGTGAATTTAGATGAAATTTACTTTTATTTTTTGTATTTTATATAAATTTTTAGTCAAATTGTAATAAAGGGAAATGAAATAACTTCGATTTTTTTGGATTTTGATGAATTTTTTTGTAGGAGGAGCTAAATTTGATTGAATTTAGATGAAATTTACTTTCATTTTTTTTGGATTTTATATAAATTTTTAGTCAAATTGTAATAAAGTATATTGAAACCAACTTGGATTTTTTTGGATTTTGATGAATTTTTTTGTTGGAGGAGCTAAATTTGAGTGAATTTAGATGAAATTTACTTTTATTTTTTTGGATTATATATAAATTTTTAATCAAATTGTAATAAAGTAATTTGAAACCAATTTCGTTTTTTTTGGATTTTGATGATTTTTTTGTTGGAGTTAAATTTGAGTGAATTTAGTAGAAATTTACTTCTATTTTTTTGATTTCATATAAATTTTTAGTCAAATTGTAATAAAGTACTTTGAAACCAACTTCGATTTTTTTGGATTTTGATGAATTTTTTTGTTGGAGGAGCTAAATTTGAGTGAATTTAGATGAAATTTACTTTTATTTTTTTGTATTTTATATAAATTTTTAGTCAAATTGTAATAAAGCAATTTGAACCATCTTCGATTTTTTTGGATTTTGATGAGTTTTTTTGTTTGGAGGAGCTAAATTTGAGTGAATTTAGATGAAATTTACTTTCACTTTTTTGGATTTTATATAAATTTTTAGTCAAATTGTAATAAAGGAATTTGAACCAACTTCGATTTTTTTGGATTTTGATGAGTTTTTTTGTTGGAGGAGTTAAATTTGAGTGAATTTAGTAGAAATTTATTTGTATTTTTTTTTATTTCTTTTAAATTTTTAGTCAAACTGTAATAAAGTACTTAGAAACCAACTTCGATTTTTTTGAATTTTGATGAATTTTTTTGTTGGAGGAGCTAAATTTGAGTGAATTTAGATGAAATTTACTTTTATTTTTTGTATTTTATATAAATTTTTAGTCAAATTGTAATAAAGCAATTTGATCCAACTACGATTTTTTTGGATTTTGATGAGTTTTTTTGTTTGGAGGAGCTAAATTTGAGTGAATTTAGATGAAATTTACTTTAATTTTTTTGGATTTCATATAAATTTTTAGTCAAATTGTAATAAAGGAATTTGAACCAACTTCGATTTATTTGAATTCTGATGAATTTTTTTGTTGGAGGAGCTAAATTTGTGTGAATTTAGATGAAATTTACTTTCATTTTTTGGATTTTATATAAATTTTTAGTCAAATTGTAATAAAGGAATTTGAACCAACTTGGATTTTTTTGGATTTTGATGAATTTTTTTGTTGGAGGAGCTAAATTTGAGTGAATTTAGATGAAATTTACTTTTACTTTTTTGGATTTTATATAAATTTTTAGTCAAATTGTAATAAAGGAATTTGAACCAACTTCGTTTTTTTTGGATTTTGGTGATTTTGGTTGTTGGAGGAGTTAAATTTGAGTAAATCTAGATGAAATTAACACCTATTTTTTGGATTTTATATAAATTTTTAGTCAAATTGTAATAAAGGAATTTGAAACCAACTTCGATTTTTTTGGATTTTGATGAATTTTTTTGTTGGAGGAGCTAAATTTGTGTGAATTTAGATGAAATTTACTTTCATTTTTTGGATTTTATATAAATTTTTAGTCAAATTGTAATAAAGGAATTTGAACCAACTTCGATTTTTTTGGATTTTGATGAGTTTTTTTGTTGGAGGAGTTAAATTTGAGTGAATTTAGATGAAATTTACTTCTATTTTTTTTGATTTCATATAAATTTTTAGTCAAATAGTAATAAAGGAATTTGAACCAACTTCGATTTTTTTGGATTTTGATGAGTTTTTTTGTTGGCGGAGATAAATTTGAGTGAATTTAGATGAAATTTACTTCAATTTTTTTGATTTCATATAAATTTTTAGTCAAATAGTAATAAAGGAATTTGAAACAACTTCGATTTTTTTGGATTTTGATGAGTTTTTTTGTTGGCGGAGATAAATTTGAGTGAATTTAGATGAAATTTACTTCAATTTTTTTGATTTCATATAAATTTTTAGTCAAATAGTAATAAAGGAATTTGAAACAACTTCGATTTTTTTGGATTTTGATGATTTTGGTTGTTGGAGGAGTTAAATTTGTGTATATTTAGATGAAATTAACACCTTATTTTTGGATTTTATATAAATTTTTAGTCAAATTGTAATAAAGGAATTTGAAACCAACTTCGATTTTTTTGGATTTTGATGAATTTTTTTGTTGGAGGAGCTAAATTTGTGTGAATTTAGAAGAAATTTACTTTCATTTTTTGGATTTTATATAAATTTTTAGTCAAATTGTAATAAAGGAATTTGAACCAACTTCGATTTTTTTGGATTTTGATGAGTTTTTTTGTTGGAGGAGTTAAATTTGAGTGAATTTAGATGAAATTTACTTCTATTTTTTTGATTTCATATAAATTTTTAGTCAAATAGTAATAAAGGAATTTGAAACAACTTCGATTTTTTTGGATTTTGATGATTTTGGTTGTTGGAGGAGTTAAATTTGTGTAAATTTAGATGAAATTAACACCTTATTTTTGGATTTTATATAAATTTTTAGTCAAATTGTAATAAAGGAATTTGAAACCAACTTCGATTTTTTTGGATTTTGATGAATTTTTTTGTTGGAGGAGCTAAATTTGTGTGAATTTAGATGAAATTTACTGTCATTTTTTGGATTTTATATAAATTTTTAGTCAAATTGTAATAATGGAATTTGAACCAACTTCGATTTTTTTGGATTTTGATTTGTTTTTTTGTTGGAGTTAAATTTGAGTGAATTTAGATGAAATTTACTTCTATTTTTTTTGATTTCATATAAATTTTTAGTCAAATAGTAATATAGGAATTTGAACCAAATTCGATTTTTATGGATTTTGATGAGTTTTTTTGTTGGAGGAGTTAAATTTGAGTGAATTTAGATGAAATATACTTCTATTTTTTTTTATTTCATATAAATTTTTAGTCAAATAGTAATAAAGGAATTTGAACCAACTTCGATTTTTTTGGATTTTGATGATTTTGGTTGTTGGAGGAGTTAAATTTGAGTAAATTTAGATGAAATTAACACCTTATTTTTGGATTTTATATAAATTTTTAGTCATATTGTAATAAAGGGATTTGAAACAACTTCGATTTTTTTGGATTTTGATGAATTTTTTGTAGGAGGAGCTAAATTTGATTGAATTTAGATGAAATTTACTTTCATCTTTTTGGATTTTATATAAATTTTTAGTCAAATTGTAATAAAGTACATTGAAACCAACTTGGATTTTTTTGAATTTTGATGAATTTTTTTGTTGGAGGAGCTAAATTTGAGTGAATTTAGATGAAATTTACTTTCATCTTTTTGGATTTTATATAAATTTTTAGTCAAATTGTAATAAAGTACATTGAAACCAACTTGGATTTTTTTGAATTTTGATGAATTTTTTTGTTGGAGGAGCTAAATTTTAGTGAATTTAGATGAAATTTACTTTTATTTTTTTTGATTTTATATAAATTTTTAATCAAATTGTAATAAAGTAATTTGAAAACAACTTCGATTTTTTTGGATTTTGATGAGTTTTTTTGTTGGAGGAGTTAAATTTGAGTGAATTTAGTAGAAATTTATTTGTATTTTTTTTTATTTCTTTTAAATTTTTAGTCAAACTGTAATAAAGTACTTAGAAACCATCTTCGATTTTTTTGAATTTTGATGAATTTTTTTGTTGGAGGAGCTAAATTTGAGTGAATTTAGATGAAATTTACTTTTATTTTTTGTATTTTATATAAATTTTTAGTCAAATTGTAATAAAGCAATTTGATCCAACTACGATTTTTTTGGATTTTGATGAGTTTTTTTGTTTGGAGGAGCTAAATTTGAGTGAATTTAGATGAAATTTACTTTAATTTTTTTGGATTTCATATAAATTTTTAGTCAAATTGTAATAAAGGAATTTGAACCAACTTCGATTTATTTGAATTTTGATGAATTTTGTTGTTGGAGGAGCTAAATTTGTGTGAATTTAGATGAAATTTACTTTCATTTTTTGGATTTTATATAAATTTTTAGTCAAATTGTAATAAAGGAATTTGAACCAACTTGGATTTTTTTGGATTTTGATGAATTTTTTTGTTGGAGGAGCTAAATTTGAGTGAATTTAGATGAAATTTACTTTTACTTTTTTGGATTTTATATAAATTTTTAGTCAAATTGTAATAAAGGAATTTGAACCAACTTCGTTTTTTTTGGATTTTGGTGATTTTGGTTGTTGGAGGAGTTAAATTTGAGTAAATCTAGATGAAATTAACACCTAGTTTTTGGATTTTATATAAATTTTTAGTCAAATTGTAATAAAGGAATTTGAAACCAACTTCGATTTTTTTGGATTTTGATGAATTTTTTTGTTGGAGGAGCTAAATTTGTGTGAATTTAGATGAAATTTACTTTCATTTTTTGGATTTTATATAAATTTTTAGTCAAATTGTAATAAAGGAATTTGAACCAACTTCGATTTTTTTGGATTTTGATGAGTTTTTTTGTTGGAGGAGTTAAATTTGAGTGAATTTAGATGAAATTTACTTTTACTTTTTTGGATTTTATATAAATTTTTAGTCAAATTGTAATAAAGGAATTTGAACCAACTTCGTTTTTTTTGGATTTTGGTGATTTTGGTTGTTGGAGGAGTTAAATTTGAGTAAATCTAGATGAAATTAACACCTATTTTTTGGATTTTATATAAATTTTTAGTCAAATTGTAATAAAGGAATTTGAAACCAACTTCGATTTTTTTGGATTTTGATGAATTTTTTTGTTGGAGGAGCTAAATTTGTGTGAATTTAGATGAAATTTACTTTCATTTTTTGGATTTTATATAAATTTTTAGTCAAATTGTAATAAAGGAATTTGAACCAACTTCGATTTTTTTGGATTTTGATGAGTTTTTTTGTTGGAGGAGTTAAATTTGAGTGAATTTAGATGAAATTTACTTCTATTTTTTTTGATTTCATATAAATTTTTAGTCAAATAGTAATAAAGGAATTTGAACCAACTTCGATTTTTTTGGATTTTGATGAGTTTTTTTGTTGGCGGAGATAAATTTGAGTGAATTTAGATGAAATTTACTTCAATTTTTTTGATTTCATATAAATTTTTAGTCAAATAGTAATAAAGGAATTTGAAACAACTTCGATTTTTTTGGATTTTGATGAGTTTTTTTGTTGGCGGAGATAAATTTGAGTGAATTTAGATGAAATTTACTTCAATTTTTTTGATTTCATATAAATTTTTAGTCAAATAGTAATAAAGGAATTTGAAACAACTTCGATTTTTTTGGATTTTGATGATTTTGGTTGTTGGAGGAGTTAAATTTGTGTATATTTAGATGAAATTAACACCTTATTTTTGGATTTTATATAAATTTTTAGTCAAATTGTAATAAAGGAATTTGAAACCAACTTCGATTTTTTTGGATTTTGATGAATTTTTTTGTTGGAGGAGCTAAATTTGTGTGAATTTAGAAGAAATTTACTTTCATTTTTTGGATTTTATATAAATTTTTAGTCAAATTGTAATAAAGGAATTTGAACCAACTTCGATTTTTTTGGATTTTGATGAGTTTTTTTGTTGGAGGAGTTAAATTTGAGTGAATTTAGATGAAATTTACTTCTATTTTTTTTGATTTCATATAAATTTTTAGTCAAATAGTAATAAAGGAATTTGAACCAACTTCGATTTTTTTGGATTTTGATGAGTTTTTTTGTTGGCGGAGATAAATTTGAGTGAATTTAGATGAAATTTACTTCAATTTTTTTGATTTCATATAAATTTTTAGTCAAATAGTAATAAAGGAATTTGAAACAACTTCGATTTTTTTGGATTTTGATGAGTTTTTTTGTTGGCGGAGATAAATTTGAGTGAATTTAGATGAAATTTACTTCTATTTTTTTGATTTCATATAAATTTTTAGTCAAATAGTAATAAAGGAATTTGAAACAACTTCGATTTTTTTGGATTTTGATGATTTTGGTTGTTGGAGGAGTTAAATTTGTGTATATTTAGATGAAATTAACACCTTATTTTTGGATTTTATATAAATTTTTAGTCAAATTGTAATAAAGGAATTTGAAACCAACTTCGATTTTTTTGGATTTTGATGAATTTTTTTGTTGGAGGAGCTAAATTTGTGTGAATTTAGATGAAATTTACTTCTATTTTTTTTGATTTCATATAAATTTTTAGTCAAATTGTAATAAAGGAATTTGAACCAAATTCGATTTTTATGGATTTTGATGAGTTTTTTTGTTGGAGGAGTTAAATTTGAGTGAATTTAGATGAAATTTACTTCTATTTTTTTGATTTCATATAAATTTTTAGTCAAATAGTAATAAAGGAATTTGAAACAACTTCGATTTTTTTGGATTTTGATGATTTTGGTTGTTGGAGGAGTTAAATTTGTGTAAATTTAGATGAAATTAACACCTTATTTTTGGATTTTATATAAATTTTTAGTCAAATTGTAATAAAGGAATTTGAAACCAACTTCGATTTTTTTGGATTTTGATGAATTTTTTTGTTGGAGGAGCTAAATTTGTGTGAATTTAGATGAAATTTACTGTCATTTTTTGGATTTTATATAAATTTTTAGTCAAATTGTAATAATGGAATTTGAACCAACTTCGATTTTTTTGGATTTTGATTTGTTTTTTTGTTGGAGTTAAATTTGAGTGAATTTAGATGAAATTTACTTCTATTTTTTTTGATTTCATATAAATTTTTAGTCAAATAGTAATATAGGAATTTGAACCAAATTCGATTTTTATGGATTTTGATGAGTTTTTTTGTTGGAGGAGTTAAATTTGAGTGAATTTAGATGAAATATACTTCTATTTTTTTTTATTTCATATAAATTTTTAGTCAAATAGTAATAAAGGAATTTGAACCAACTTCGATTTTTTTGGATTTTGATGATTTTGGTTGTTGGAGGAGTTAAATTTGAGTAAATTTAGATGAAATTAACACCTTATTTTTGGATTTTATATAAATTTTTAGTCATATTGTAATAAAGGGATTTGAAACAACTTCGATTTTTTTGGATTTTGATGAATTTTTTGTAGGAGGAGCTAAATTTGATTGAATTTAGATGAAATTTACTTTCATCTTTTTGGATTTTATATAAATTTTTAGTCAAATTGTAATAAAGTACATTGAAACCAACTTGGATTTTTTTGAATTTTGATGAATTTTTTTGTTGGAGGAGCTAAATTTGAGTGAATTTAGATGAAATTTACTTTCATCTTTTTGGATTTTATATAAATTTTTAGTCAAATTGTAATAAAGTACATTGAAACCAACTTGGATTTTTTTGAATTTTGATGAATTTTTTTGTTGGAGGAGCTAAATTTTAGTGAATTTAGATGAAATTTACTTTTATTTTTTTTGATTTTATATAAATTTTTAATCAAATTGTAATAAAGTAATTTGAAAACAACTTCGATTTTTTTGGATTTTGATGAGTTTTTTTGTTGGAGGAGTTAAATTTGAGTGAATTTAGTAGAAATTTATTTGTATTTTTTTTTATTTCTTTTAAATTTTTAGTCAAACTGTAATAAAGTACTTAGAAACCATCTTCGATTTTTTTGAATTTTGATGAATTTTTTTGTTGGAGGAGCTAAATTTGAGTGAATTTAGATGAAATTTACTTTTATTTTTTGTATTTTATATAAATTTTTAGTCAAATTGTAATAAAGCAATTTGATCCAACTACGATTTTTTTGGATTTTGATGAGTTTTTTTGTTTGGAGGAGCTAAATTTGAGTGAATTTAGATGAAATTTACTTTAATTTTTTTGGATTTCATATAAATTTTTAGTCAAATTGTAATAAAGGAATTTGAACCAACTTCGATTTATTTGAATTTTGATGAATTTTGTTGTTGGAGGAGCTAAATTTGTGTGAATTTAGATGAAATTTACTTTCATTTTTTGGATTTTATATAAATTTTTAGTCAAATTGTAATAAAGGAATTTGAACCAACTTGGATTTTTTTGGATTTTGATGAATTTTTTTGTTGGAGGAGCTAAATTTGAGTGAATTTAGATGAAATTTACTTTTACTTTTTTGGATTTTATATAAATTTTTAGTCAAATTGTAATAAAGGAATTTGAACCAACTTCGTTTTTTTTGGATTTTGGTGATTTTGGTTGTTGGAGGAGTTAAATTTGAGTAAATCTAGATGAAATTAACACCTAGTTTTTGGATTTTATATAAATTTTTAGTCAAATTGTAATAAAGGAATTTGAAACCAACTTCGATTTTTTTGGATTTTGATGAATTTTTTTGTTGGAGGAGCTAAATTTGTGTGAATTTAGATGAAATTTACTTTCATTTTTTGGATTTTATATAAATTTTTAGTCAAATTGTAATAAAGGAATTTGAACCAACTTCGATTTTTTTGGATTTTGATGAGTTTTTTTGTTGGAGGAGTTAAATTTGAGTGAATTTAGATGAAATTTACTTTTACTTTTTTGGATTTTATATAAATTTTTAGTCAAATTGTAATAAAGGAATTTGGACCAACTTCGTTTTTTTTGGATTTTGGTGATTTTGGTTGTTGGAGGAGTTAAATTTGAGTAAATCTAGATGAAATTAACACCTATTTTTTGGATTTTATATAAATTTTTAGTCAAATTGTAATAAAGGAATTTGAAACCAACTTCGATTTTTTTGGATTTTGATGAATTTTTTTGTTGGAGGAGCTAAATTTGTGTGAATTTAGATGAAATTTACTTTCATTTTTTGGATTTTATATAAATTTTTAGTCAAATTGTAATAAAGGAATTTGAACCAACTTCGATTTTTTTGGATTTTGATGAGTTTTTTTGTTGGAGGAGTTAAATTTGAGTGAATTTAGATGAAATTTACTTCTATTTTTTTTGATTTCATATAAATTTTTAGTCAAATAGTAATAAAGGAATTTGAACCAACTTCGATTTTTTTGGATTTTGATGAGTTTTTTTGTTGGCGGAGATAAATTTGAGTGAATTTAGATGAAATTTACTTCAATTTTTTTGATTTCATATAAATTTTTAGTCAAATAGTAATAAAGGAATTTGAAACAACTTCGATTTTTTTGGATTTTGATGAGTTTTTTTGTTGGCGGAGATAAATTTGAGTGAATTTAGATGAAATTTACTTCAATTTTTTTGATTTCATATAAATTTTTAGTCAAATAGTAATAAAGGAATTTGAAACAACTTCGATTTTTTTGGATTTTGATGATTTTGGTTGTTGGAGGAGTTAAATTTGTGTATATTTAGATGAAATTAACACCTTATTTTTGGATTTTATATAAATTTTTAGTCAAATTGTAATAAAGGAATTTGAAACCAACTTCGATTTTTTTGGATTTTGATGAATTTTTTTGTTGGAGGAGCTAAATTTGTGTGAATTTAGAAGAAATTTACTTTCATTTTTTGGATTTTATATAAATTTTTAGTCAAATTGTAATAAAGGAATTTGAACCAACTTCGATTTTTTTGGATTTTGATGAGTTTTTTTGTTGGAGGAGTTAAATTTGAGTGAATTTAGATGAAATTTACTTCTATTTTTTTTGATTTCATATAAATTTTTAGTCAAATAGTAATAAAGGAATTTGAACCAACTTCGATTTTTTTGGATTTTGATGAGTTTTTTTGTTGGAGGAGTTAAATTTGAGTGAATTTAGATGAAATTTACTTCTATTTTTTTGATTTCATATAAATTTTTAGTCAAATAGTAATAAAGGAATTTGAAACAACTTCGATTTTTTTGGATTTTGATGATTTTGGTTGTTGGAGGAGTTAAATTTGTGTAAATTTAGATGAAATTAACACCTTATTTTTGGATTTTATATAAATTTTTAGTCAAATTGTAATAAAGGAATTTGAAACCAACTTCGATTTTTTTGGATTTTGATGAATTTTTTTGTTGGAGGAGCTAAATTTGTGTGAATTTAGATGAAATTTACTTTCATTTTTTGGATTTTATATAAATTTTTAGTCAAATTGTAATAATGGAATTTGAACCAACTTCGATTTTTTTGGATTTTGATGAGTTTTTTTGTTGGAGTTAAATTTGAGTGAATTTAGATGAAATTTACTTCTATTTTTTTTGATTTCATATAAATTTTTAGTCAAATAGTAATATAGGAATTTGAACCAAATTCGATTTTTATGGATTTTGATGAGTTTTTTTGTTGGAGGAGTTAAATTTGAGTGAATTTAGATGAAATATACTTCTATTTTTTTTTATTTCATATAAATTTTTAGTCAAATAGTAATAAAGGAATTTGAACCAACTTCGATTTTTTTGGATTTTGATGATTTTGGTTGTTGGAGGAGTTAAATTTGAGTAAATTTAGATGAAATTAACACCTTATTTTTGGATTTTATATAAATTTTTAGTCATATTGTAATAAAGGGATTTGAAACAACTTCGATTTTTTTGGATTTTGATGAATTTTTTGTAGGAGGAGCTAAATTTGATTGAATTTAGATGAAATTTACTTTCATCTTTTTGGATTTTATATAAATTTTTAGTCAAATTGTAATAAAGTACATTGAAACCAACTTGGATTTTTTTGAATTTTGATGAATTTTTTTGTTGGAGGAGCTAAATTTGAGTGAATTTAGATGAAATTTACTTTCATCTTTTTGGATTTTATATAAATTTTTAGTCAAATTGTAATAAAGTACATTGAAACCAACTTGGATTTTTTTGAATTTTGATGAATTTTTTTGTTGGAGGAGCTAAATTTTAGTGAATTTAGATGAAATTTACTTTTATTTTTTTTGATTTTATATAAATTTTTAATCAAATTGTAATAAAGTAATTTGAAAACAACTTCGATTTTTTTGGATTTTGATGAGTTTTTTTGTTGGAGGAGTTAAATTTGAGTGAATTTAGTAGAAATTTATTTGTATTTTTTGTATTTTATATAAATTTTTAGTCAAATTGTAATAAAGCAATTTGATCCAACTACGATTTTTTTGGATTTTGATGAGTTTTTTTGTTTGGAGGAGCTAAATTTGAGTGAATTTAGATGAAATTTACTTTAATTTTTTTGGATTTCATATAAATTTTTAGTCAAATTGTAATAAAGGAATTTGAACCAACTTCGATTTATTTGAATTTTGATGAATTTTGTTGTTGGAGGAGCTAAATTTGTGTGAATTTAGATGAAATTTACTTTCATTTTTTGGATTTTATATAAATTTTTAGTCAAATTGTAATAAAGGAATTTGAACCAACTTGGATTTTTTTGGATTTTGATGAATTTTTTTGTTGGAGGAGCTAAATTTGAGTGAATTTAGATGAAATTTACTTTTACTTTTTTGGATTTTATATAAATTTTTAGTCAAATTGTAATAAAGGAATTTGAACCAACTTCGTTTTTTTTGGATTTTGGTGATTTTGGTTGTTGGAGGAGTTAAATTTGAGTAAATCTAGATGAAATTAACACCTAGTTTTTGGATTTTATATAAATTTTTAGTCAAATTGTAATAAAGGAATTTGAAACCAACTTCGATTTTTTTGGATTTTGATGAATTTTTTTGTTGGAGGAGCTAAATTTGTGTGAATTTAGATGAAATTTACTTTCATTTTTTGGATTTTATATAAATTTTTAGTCAAATTGTAATAAAGGAATTTGAACCAACTTCGATTTTTTTGGATTTTGATGAGTTTTTTTGTTGGAGGAGTTAAATTTGAGTGAATTTAGATGAAATTTACTTCTATTTTTTTTGATTTCATATAAATTTTTAGTCAAATAGTAATAAAGGAATTTGAACCAACTTCGATTTTTTTGGATTTTGATGAGTTTTTTTGTTGGCGGAGATAAATTTGAGTGAATTTAGATGAAATTTACTTCTATTTTTTTGATTTCATATAAATTTTTAGTCAAATAGTAATAAAGGAATTTGAAACAACTTCGATTTTTTTGGATTTTGATGATTTTGGTTGTTGGAGGAGTTAAATTTGTGTATATTTAGATGAAATTAACACCTTATTTTTGGATTTTATATAAATTTTTAGTCAAATTGTAATAAAGGAATTTGAAACCAACTTCGATTTTTTTGGATTTTGATGAATTTTTTTGTTGGAGGAGCTAAATTTGTGTGAATTTAGATGAAATTTACTTTCATTTTTTGGATTTTATATAAATTTTTAGTCAAATTGTAATAAAGGAATTTGAACCAACTTCGATTTTTTTGGATTTTGATGAGTTTTTTTGTTGGAGGAGTTAAATTTGAGTGAATTTAGATGAAATTTACTTCTATTTTTTTTGATTTCATATAAATTTTTAGTCAAATAGTAATAAAGGAATTTGAACCAACTTCGATTTTTTTGGATTTTGATGAGTTTTTTTGTTGGAGGAGTTAAATTTGAGTGAATTTAGATGAAATTTACCTCTATTTTTTTGATTTCATATAAATTTTTAGTCAAATAGTAATAAAGGAATTTGAAACAACTTCGATTTTTTTGGATTTTGATGATTTTGGTTGTTGGAGGAGTTAAATTTGTGTAAATTTAGATGAAATTAACACCTTATTTTTGGATTTTATATAAATTTTTAGTCAAATTGTAATAAAGGAATTTGAAACCAACTTCGATTTTTTTGGATTTTGATGAATTTTTTTGTTGGAGGAGCTAAATTTGTGTGAATTTAGATGAAATTTACTTTCATTTTTTGGATTTTATATAAATTTTTAGTCAAATTGTAATAATGGAATTTGAACCAACTTCGATTTTTTTGGATTTTGATGAGTTTTTTTGTTGGAGTTAAATTTGAGTGAATTTAGATGAAATTTACTTCTATTTTTTTTGATTTCATATAAATTTTTAGTCAAATAGTAATATAGGAATTTGAACCAAATTCGATTTTTATGGATTTTGATGAGTTTTTTTGTTGGAGGAGTTAAATTTGAGTGAATTTAGATGAAATATACTTCTATTTTTTTTTATTTCATATAAATTTTTAGTCAAATAGTAATAAAGGAATTTGAACCAACTTCGATTTTTTTGGATTTTGATGATTTTGGTTGTTGGAGGAGTTAAATTTGAGTAAATTTAGATGAAATTAACACCTTATTTTTGGATTTTATATAAATTTTTAGTCATATTGTAATAAAGGGATTTGAAACAACTTCGATTTTTTTGGATTTTGATGAATTTTTTGTAGGAGCTAAATTTGATTGAATTTAGATGAAATTTACTTTCATCTTTTTGGATTTTATATAAATTTTTAGTCAAATTGTAATAAAGTACATTGAAACCAACTTGGATTTTTTTGAATTTTGATGAATTTTTTTGTTGGAGGAGCTAAATTTGAGTGAATTTAGATGAAATTTACTTTCATCTTTTTGGATTTTATATAAATTTTTAGTCAAATTGTAATAAAGTACATTGAAACCAACTTGGATTTTTTTGAATTTTGATGAATTTTTTTGTTGGAGGAGCTAAATTTTAGTGAATTTAGATGAAATTTACTTTTATTTTTTTTGATTTTATATAAATTTTTAATCAAATTGTAATAAAGTAATTTGAAAACAACTTCGATTTTTTTGGATTTTGATGAGTTTTTTTGTTGGAGGAGTTAAATTTGAGTGAATTTAGTAGAAATTTATTTGTATTTTTTTTTATTTCTTTTAAATTTTTAGTCAAACTGTAATAAAGTACTTAGAAACCAACTTCGATTTTTTTGAATTTTGATGAATTTTTTTGTTGGAGGAGCTAAATTTGAGTGAATTTAGATGAAATTTACTTTTATTTTTTGTATTTTATATAAATTTTTAGTCAAATTGTAATAAAGCAATTTGATCCAACTACGATTTTTTTGGATTTTGATGAGTTTTTTTGTTTGGAGGAGCTAAATTTGAGTGAATTTAGATGAAATTTACTTTAATTTTTTTGGATTTCATATAAATTTTTAGTCAAATTGTAATAAAGGAATTTGAACCAACTTCGATTTATTTGAATTTTGATGAATTTTTTTGTTGGAGGAGCTAAATTTGTGTGAATTTAGATGAAATTTACTTTCATTTTTTGGATTTTATATAAATTTTTAGTCAAATTGTAATAAAGGAATTTGAACCAACTTGGATTTTTTTGGATTTTGATGAATTTTTTTGTTGGAGGAGCTAAATTTGAGTGAATTTAGATGAAATTTACTTTTACTTTTTTGGATTTTATATAAATTTTTAGTCAAATTGTAATAAAGGAATTTGAACCAACTTCGTTTTTTTTGGATTTTGGTGATTTTGGTTGTTGGAGGAGTTAAATTTGAGTAAATCTAGATGAAATTAACACCTATTTTTTGGATTTTATATAAATTTTTAGTCAAATTGTAATAAAGGAATTTGAAACCAACTTCGATTTTTTTGGATTTTGATGAATTTTTTTGTTGGAGGAGCTAAATTTGTGTGAATTTAGATGAAATTTACTTTCATTTTTTGGATTTTATATAAATTTTTAGTCAAATTGTAATAAAGGAATTTGAACCAACTTCGATTTTTTTGGATTTTGATGAGTTTTTTTGTTGGAGGAGTTAAATTTGAGTGAATTTAGATGAAATTTACTTCTATTTTTTTTGATTTCATATAAATTTTTAGTCAAATAGTAATAAAGGAATTTGAACCAACTTCGATTTTTTTGGATTTTGATGAGTTTTTTTGTTGGCGGAGATAAATTTGAGTGAATTTAGATGAAATTTACTTCTATTTTTTTGATTTCATATAAATTTTTAGTCAAATAGTAATAAAGGAATTTGAAACAACTTCGATTTTTTTGGATTTTGATGATTTTGGTTGTTGGAGGAGTTAAATTTGTGTATATTTAGATGAAATTAACACCTTATTTTTGGATTTTATATAAATTTTTAGTCAAATTGTAATAAAGGAATTTGAAACCAACTTCGATTTTTTTGGATTTTGATGAATTTTTTTGTTGGAGGAGTGTTACGTCCTGAAGGGACTGTTGCGAACCACCCCGAGCGGTTAGGGTGATCCGCAGGGTTCGCTGCTCGGTCAAGGTGCTAAAGCACGCCTTGACTATACTCGCGGGGAAGTGAGGAAGGTGAAAAGGAGTAAAATCAATAATACTCAGGATTTAAGGAAGAAACAACAAAGTAAAATATATTCTTTAGTAAAAGATAAAAGTAATTGTTAGACATACCCTAGGGACAGCGCTCCGTCCCTGTTATCGCAGTGCGCTCGGGTTTCGGCTCGCTTGCCGAATATCGCTTCGTACAGGAGGTCGCTCAACTTAGCGCAGGTCGTGGTCGCTCGCTCTGTGCTCTCGGGTAGCACACGGAAGTCGGCGCAACTGAAGACCGTCGAATCGCACTGTCTCTAATCGTCTCTTATTCTACGCGTTCCTACGCCGAACACGAGTGACGCGCAGGGGCTCTCCCGGCTATGCCGTTCGCGGTATGTTGGATGGAGTTACCCTTGCACGGTTTATTGACGGCCGAACGTATTTCGCGGACTAGACGCTATGACGTGATCGCGGCTTCTTGACGGCTCTCTGGCTCGTCCTGACTTCCTAAGTCGAGTTCCCGAATAAGAATGATTTTTTCGCGGTTCGCGATCGCGGTCTCACCTCGGACGATCCCTACGAACGGGGATAACTGCCCCGTCGGCAGCTGTCGCTTGCTTAACCCCTTCCTCGATTATTGAGAAATAATCGGGGCCCGGGCTGAGCGCGGTCGTTGTCCCCGACGCTCGCTTCACGTTTTGTCACAACGTGACCGACACGCGCGAGGCGATTCCGCTGAATCGCCTTAGGAAAAACACGCGAGGACAGTCAGCACGGAATGGACCTGAAGGGCCCATGTAACACCTCCCCACCTAGACACGAAATGGTCTCGCGAGGCTGTTTCGTCGTCAACCCGTGTGAAGCTGTCGTCGCGTGCGCTTTCCTCGCGGCTTAAAACTATATATGTGGGCGCAACTAAAATTAAGGGATCGCAAGGGGATTACAATAAATGATTCTTAATTAGAGACAAACCAAAACCCATATATTGTGGAACTGGTGCACCCATGCCTTGCCCTCTCCATCTATGGTATTCGCTGGTCTTATGCAGACTCGTCTTTCGAACGGGGCGTGTAGGTGCCGGGGCAGCACCACTTCGGCGAGAGATGTTCGCGGATACTTCTCGTCGTTGAATTTCGCGTACATTTTGTTCTTATCGTAGATTGAAGCCGTGAAAATTCGTACTGACTGTCCGCGCTTGTCTTAATTGCTAACTTATATGCTAATGTCCCTACCATCGAATTTTCGCAGCAGAGCGCCTCGTGGGGATTGATTCTTAGAGCTAAAGCGCGGGTGTTTCTGCTGCTATCAGCGAGGTACTTCTTAGAATACGTCAAAGTACGGCTCGGTGCCCGCGAAACTTCGCGATTGTTCCACGTCGGCTCTATATCCTGTCCTCGTGGATTGTATAACGGGTAGGTCTGGAGGAAAAGATGTAATTGCTAGGGGACGGGGTCTTGAAATTATTGGAGGGGCGGGTCGGTGTGGCGTCATTTCAATATTAACCTTTGTCTCTTTCCTTAAGGGCTCCCGATGTTGATTTTGACGTGCCCTAAAGGCACAGTATCCGATCCAGATAATGAGGATGATTACGATAGTGCCTCCTAATCCTGGTAGTCCATAGGTTACATATGTCGATAAATTTTCTGTCCGATGATGTGTTGCTATTTCTCTTGCTTGTCTCTCTATGTCGTCCAGTGCGATTGCATTAGCTTTCGCATGGGAATCTTGAAGGGTTCTTTGAGGTTCCTTTTGTTGATAGTCCGTTAAAATTTTTACATGATGTTCCGTGAGGGTTGGTAGAATTTCCGAAATGTTGATGCCAATAGATGGTTTGTAGATGGTTGTTAATTCGTCGGTGTCCACTCCAGTTGCCCAAATCTGGTCTGTCCCGATTTTGGCCTCACAATCTCTCCTCAGTTGTAATATTCCTGCCCCCTGTAGCACTTCATATCCGGCTGCGTGCTTATTGCATCGAACCTGCAGTGCCAGGGTGTCCTTAACGGAATATATCCAGGTGTTGGGTGCGATCAACTTCTTCAGGTATGTTCGGCCTCCGGGAAGAACTTGAATATTGCAGCTAGACCACTTGATGTTTTGAGGTTTTAATAGGGCGTTCGTTTCGCAAGTTGGTGCTTTTTCCAAATCTTGGAGTGGTACGCTGAGTTCACACATGTACATCCGGGGGTGTTTCCTGCATCCCATGATGTAGTTCTCGTCGGGCATGAAGTATTGAGAGTTGATTTGGTTGATTGCTAAATATGCCGTTCTTGGTTTTATGAAGATAGGGGTAGAGACATTGGTCGATATTGCTTGAAATGAAGGGCAGGGTTGAAGGTAATAAAGGTCGAAGGGATTTTGATCTAATAAAGGGATGTCGAGTGACAAGATAATTCGGCCATGTGAATAAACTACGTTTAATTTGGTCACCCCTTGTAGCTGTTCGGAATTCAATTCTTCTGGGGTCAGCGGGAATTCGTACGGAGTGGTTCTGCGAATTCGTTCGCAAGTCTGCGCTAGCTGGGCAGGTGAAAGAACGGCCGGATGTAAGATACCAAGTTTCGCGAACGTGAGCGCGTCCGTAATTACAATTAACGCAGTCACATATTCGTCCACATGTCTGGTCATTAAGAATGTCCACGACGAAAATGCTAATTCTAATTCTATTTTTGTTTCGCGCTCGTCTAGTCGAAGAGTACCCGACGCTAGTTCCTTAATTCTATCGCCCATGGTTTCCACGGATCCCGTTACAGTTCTGAGTGACTCGTGTATATCCTGAAATTCCGATTTTATAATGTGCGTTTGATTTGCTAACAATTCGGCGAGACGATTTTGATCCTTATACAGCTTATCTATTTCCTTGTTGTAATATTGCGCATCGTCGCTGTCCAGGGTTCCGAAAAGGGCCTTGCTCAGCGATCCGATGAATCCTAATGGTACAGATCGTTTGGAACGGCGAAATTGTGGTTTCCCTAATATGTTAAGTAACAATTCCTCGTATCGTTTGCCGTCTAAGAGTTTGCGCTGTAGAGCCGTGTTGAGGGCATCGGCTGGGCAAGATGTCCAGTTATATGTTGTGCATAACGCTTTCATGCTGTTGATCTGGGGTTGCGTTTGCGGTCGCGAGGCCAGTATCTCAGCGACTCCTATACCCGTGACCAGTCTCCATTGGGTGTGGAATACTCGGAGAGGTCGGATTTTTTCGTAGTACAAGCCCGGATTGGGGGCTAGTGACGATATTTTGTAGTCTCCATCTATGGTGTTACTAGCAACGCTCATCCATAGGAACGTGTATATTAGTAAGCCACATCCGTTCATGGTGGCCGAGATTCGGGATTTCCCGAAAAGTCTTATTCGGGGAATCCTATCGTTTAAGTAATTGCCTACTGCAAATACGAAAAACAAGTGAAATTACGGAAAGGGTGGGAATTCTATTGTTTTACAGGTATGTAAAACAAGTGAGAGTAGGGAGGGGGGTCCGATTTTTGGGGTGAGGGACCTTGGTTAGGAGGATTGGCAATATGAGCCCTCCTGCCGGTCGGTTGAAAGCTTAAACCACATTGAATACACTCTATTAGCGTCAAGGTGGCTTATCCTTTGTATAAGCATGTTTCAATTTGTCGAAATGTTTGATTAACTGCTGACCCTCCTCGGTGATTAATATTGCATTGTTTTGTTCGGTAATTGCTGCTATTTTAAAGGGGCCTATGTACTGGGGATCAAATTTGTGAAGTCGCGGTTCCTTTTGTACATAAACGAGATCGTTTACCGCGAATGTGACTTGATTACTTTTACGGTCATAAATGGTTTTCGAACGTAATTTGCTTGTGTCTAAATTTGATCGCGTAGTTTTCCGGATTTCATCCAGGCGCTCTACCAAATTTTGTACGTAGGTAGGGTAAGTTAATAATTCTTCGCGACTCATAGGTATAAACGGATCGCGGGCTAATTGTCCGAAAACCACCTCGTAAGGCGTGAATTTTGTTGCTTCGTGTACCGAGGTGTTATACGAGTACATAGCGAACGGGAGAAGTAGGTCCCAGTCCTCATATTTTTCCAGGTAGTGTTTCAGGTATTCTGTTAAGACGATATGACTTCTTTCTAGAGATCCGTTAGTCTGCGGTCGATATCCTGACGTGGTTACGTGTTTAATTCTGAACGTTTGAGCTATTCCCTGTATTGTGTTATTAATGAAGCTCGTTCCGCGGTCCGTTAATATCGCGCGTGGTGCACCGAAGATTGCAATAAAATAACGCGATAACGCATCGGCCACGGTGCTGGCTCGTATATCGGGCAAGGGCACGGCCATACAAAATTTAGATAATAGGCATTGCATTGTAAGGATGTGACGGTTTCCGCTAGGGGTTGGGGGAAGCGGTCCTACGGTGTCCAAGGCTACTTTATCAAAAGGTCGTGCAGGTGTATCTGTAATTAGCATGGGTTCCCGAGTTTTAATTCGTACAAGTTTCTGTTCTTGGCAGCTAGGGCAACTTCGCACGTAATCCTCTACGTGTTTGCGTAAGTGTGGCCAATCAAATACGCTACGTATGCGCCGGTATGTTTTTGTCACTCCCTTATGTCCTCCTATCAGGCTTCCGTGATAGTGGCGGATAATATTTTCCCATTCTATTTTTGGTGGTTGTTGAACTTCACCGGTGCAAATTTTGATTGTGATGGGTGTTAGATTGAAAACAATTAACAAATGTCGTTGGAGCGTTTCGGCGTCGAATCGGTGTAGGGTTTCGCCATGTGCCGCTATACGAAACGAGCGGACGTGTTCGCTTTCCACAGCGTCCCTGAGCGCCATTAGTGCTGATGCCAGGTCGGCTTCTTTCATTTCGTGGTAAAAGTTACTCGCTCCCACGATGCTGAAAATTTTTTCTTCTTCATTACGGCTAATTATTACGCGATTTCTGGTTAATTCTTCAGATAATAATTTTGTTTCATCGAGAAGTCTTATAGCTTTCAAAGTTTTACAAATTGGGCTGGTTAGTATTCTATCCGAGGATATAAAGTGAACATAGTTATCTGGAGTTGCTGCAAGCGTGGTCCTTACGATTCTCATTTTGCATTTCGTTGGTTGGATTTCATATTTAGAGGAGTCTATCGCGTTTTCGCGGTTCTCTGGTGCCTCTCGCGTGATTTGACGAGGACTTGATGAGTCGGAGTATGACTCGGGGGTTATTCTGAATCGCTCCGGCGGAATCTTAATTGTGCCTGGTTCCGGACTTGGGTTAGAAATTTCCCTCGGGGGCAATTGTTCTGTTAGTTCCTCCAGGGTTTCATCTTCCGGACAAATCATAGTTGATTGTGGGACGCCCAAGGCTTCATCGTGCAGAGGTATACCCCATGACACTCTTTTCTTTGGGCCTGCTCGTGACGTTGTCTTCGGGGGGCTAGCGTTCTCGGGGAGATTCGATGTTTCCTCGCCTTCTCGGGGTAAATTCTTCCCGATGATAACGCGCATTTCCGTTTCTGGACCCCGCGGAGTGTTTATGGTTCGGAAGGTGGGTTCGCAGTCTTCCCCCTCTGCCTCTGTCCAGGTGGGCGGCGCGTCTAGGCTTTTTAGGAAGGCTAATTCATCGTACGTATATTGGCCTTTGTAGGGACCTTCCGCGATCATGGGGGAAAATGGGACTTCGAAATCTTCGAACTTGTGTTGGCAGGTTCGTCGGTACGGTAATGCTTCCGGAGAGTTCTCGTCTTCCATACTCTTCAAGATTGTGATTTCTTCTTCGGTGAACGGACCGGGGTTCGAATCGTTGCTTCCGAAAGTGGAGTCTAGGACAGTTTCTTCCTGGTCCGCATCTTCCTCCAAGAATTCGGGCATTCCTGTTCGTTCTTCCGCTGTATCCAGAGCGGTAGAGTTGGCTCTGCTCTCCATACCGTCCGTATTTTCTCCTGTTAGAGCGGTATCGTCAATAAACGACGGTGGTTCTTCGTAGTTCGGCCTTGGCATGGCTTGGCGACGTGCCTGTACGCGTGTTCCTATCCCTTCATCGTCGCCCTTTGGTGGGTTTTCCTCTTCTATAGTCGGGAATGCGTACGGAACCGGGTTTCGGGATAGCGCGTCAGCGTTCGCGTTAACACGGCCGGGTTTATAGACGATCTCGTAATTGTAGTCGGCGAGTGTGATTTTCCATCGAGCGAGTCGCGACATCGGGTCTTTTACCGAGAATAACCATTGCAGTGGCCGGTGATCAGTTACTAAGGAGAATTTTCGCCCGTAGATATAAGTACGGAATTGTTTTACGGCATAAATTATCGCGAGGCATTCCCTTTCGGTAGTTGAGTAATTTTCTTGAGCAGGATTGAGCACTTGTGAGGCGTACGCTATCGGCAGATCTTCACCTATTTTGCCTTGGCTTAATATTGCCCCGACGGCTACATCGGACGCGTCGGTTGTAATAATAAATGGTTCATCGTAATTTGGATAGCGTAAAACTGGCTCTTTACAAAGTGCCTGGCGTAGGTCTTCGAAGCTTTCCTGATGTTTTTCAGTCCAATAGAATGGAATTTTAGTGCTAGTCAAAGTTGTAAGGGGTTTAGCTCGTTTAGCCATATTTGGGATAAAGCGACGATAATAATTTACGAGACCCAAGAATTGTTTTACATTTTTACGGGTTTTAGGGACGGGGAATTCGGCGACGGCTTTAATCTTTTCGGGGTTTGGTCGTACTCCGTCAGCTGCTATTATATGACCTAGATACGTGACTTTATCTTTTAAGAACTTGGCCTTTTCCGTCTGTAGGGTTAAGTTATGCTTACGTAAGCGTTCGAAGAAAGTCTCGAGTCGTTGCTCGTGCTCCGCGAGTGTACGCGAATATACAACCACGTCGTCTAGATACACGAATAACTCTTTCCCGATAAGCCCTCTCAGAACGTTGTTCATTAAACGCTGGAAGGTAGCCGGGGCGTTTTTTAATCCGAAAGGCATGCGGAGGTATTCGTAGTGTCCGTCCGGGGTGGTAAACGCGGTTTTTGCACGGTCCTCGGGGGCCATAGGGATTTGATGGAAACCGTTTGCTAAGTCGAAAACTGAGAAATACTTGGCTCCACCTAGCCTATCGAGAATGTCCGTGATTCGCGGCAAAGGAAAGCGGTCATCAATCGTTTTCGCGTTCACAATTCTGAAATCTGCTACCACTCTCCATCGTTTTACTCCATCCTCGGCGGCCTTTTTCTCTACCACGTGCAAGGGTGAGTTATGCGGTGACGACGAAGGAGCGATTATTCCCAGCTCATCCAGGTTACGCGTTTGCTTGGTAATTTCTTCCTCCATCTGTGGTGGGTGGGGGTATTGTCTAGTGAACGTGGGCGTAGAATCTGTTAACGGGATAGTGTGTTCTATCGATGAGGTTTCGCCAAGAGGGTCTCCCGGTACGAAAAACCTATCCGAATATTTTATAACCAAATTTTCGATTTTTCGACGCGATTCCGGATCTAAGTCTTCCAATTTCAGCGTTTCGAATATATGCTGTAAACGTTCTTCGTGAGATTTTGGATCTACTTGGTACTCTCCTAGATCGAGGTCTTCGTTAGTGTCGAACTCTTCTCCGAAAGAGGGGGAGGGGCAATCTCGTTCGTCCTCTTCGGAACAATCACCATTTTCAGGGAGGCAGATGTTTATTTCATTCGCGTTGGCCTCTGATTTACTGAGGTCTTTTAGAAAATCCTGGTGGCACTGCTTATAGCCTTCTAGCGTACCTTCTAAATCTTCAAAATTTGAGAAAATTACGGGGCTGATCGGGTGTTTCGCGGTTACCATCGTGCGCTGGTGGTAAGAGACGATAGCTTCTTCCTGAAGCAGATACGGACTTCCGACGAGGCCCGCAATCCCTTTGGGTAAATGGGGCATACGTATTACGTGGAATAATGCCCAGCTACCGTTAATTTTTAGGACGGTTGTCCCTAAAGTCAAGACCTTCCCGTTTAATCCGGTGATTTCTAGGGGTGTGGTACTTAAAACCCGGGCCTTTGAGCTTGCGGACCCGATTTCTAATAGGTTCAATGCCGAACCCGTGTCTATGATAAATTCTCCCTCACCGTTCTCCAGTTGTTCTGCCTTGACTCGGATGCGGGGGGAGTCCGTTCGTAGGAGCGTTGTTGCGGGCTCTGGCTCCGGGGTGGATTTTGAGGGGGTCTTTGGGCCTGCGAGGAGGACCCGCCCGCCTCGTTCCGGTTGAACGGGCGGGCACGCTGGGAGTTTAAATGGTCGGGTTTCTCAGGGATAACTTCACGTGCTTCTGATCTTTGCGGTTCTTGAGATTCATATGCCCGCGACTCGCGAGGAGGTTCATATCTTTCCGTTTCGCGAGGTCCATACCCGCGAGGTCCGTACCCGCGGGGTTCATATCCGCGAGGTTCGTAAGGATCATACAATCTAGGATCGCGAGGTTGTGACTGCCGATTATTCCAAGGTCTCCCGCGCGCTCCTCTTCCGCGGGGAGCACTGGGTCGGCGTTCGTATATCAACGGGCGTTCGCCTTGCCTCGTCAGCAAGGACGGTGGACGGCGCTCCGGCGTCGGATCGCGATAATAAGGCTCGCGATAATATTCGTCTCGATAGCGAGGGGCACTATACGCGGAGTACGAGGAGCGGGGCTCTTCGTATGAATCATTTTCATTAGGTTGCCTCCATTCAGTCCATCTACGCTGTGGGTCATACGGAGACGGGGGACGCGCGCTCCGGTTGCCGTCGTACGTGTCGTCGCGTGGCAAGCCGGCCAGGTCTTGTTCTCGTCTTTGCGTATGTAAGGCTAGATCAAACGCGTCATTCAAAGATACGGGATTTGATAAAGCTACTTTAATTGAGATTCTTTGAGGTATTGCAGTAATAAATGAAGTTCGAGCCAATCGCTCCACGTCTATTAGAGTATTCTCGACATTTTCCCCGATTAATTCTTTCGCCCTTACGGTCACCTGTCGGTACAGGCGGGCCACGCGGTGAATAAAATCTATTAGACGCTCGCGGGGAAACATGCTTATACGTTCGAGTTCCAGTCGGAGCTCCTCATAACCGCGGCATGGGGAATATCGGACTCTTAGAAGGGAGAGCAGATCGGCCACGCTTTTACAACCTTTATCCTCGACATAATATCTGATAGGATCTTTTAATTTGTATATGAGCTCGGTCAGAAATCTTTCTTCCTGACCGGGTGGTACGCGCTTTATGGCGCGCTGTATTGAGGCAGCGAAGTCCTCCAAAGTTATGAAATCAGGATCGAAACGGGGAATGTTGTCAAGTGCCCGATATACTCTCTCCTCATCTTCTCGGGAACGCCATACGTCTAATGCAGACGTTTCTAGGTCGTTCGTCCGATAGCCTAACGATAGGCGATTGTTCGACAAAGTCGGTACGGGAGGAGGGGCTGACTGAGGTATTTGGGAATTGGAGGGATTACTAGTACCGGAGGTATTAGATGAAGGCGGTGATCTCAGGATACCACCAGTCATGGTTAAGCAATGCTTTGCAAGACTTTTAGATAGTAGGAAGTATAGTCAAGTTATGAGCAGATAAGTCGGGCGGGTCGCGGTAGATAAAACGGCGCGCCCTTTTAAATATATAATAAGATTGAATATAAGGGAATAAAATCCCACTTCTGACACCAGTTTGTTACGTCCTGAAGGGACTGTTGCGAACCACCCCGAGCGGTTAGGGTGATCCGCAGGGTTCGCTGCTCGGTCAAGGTGCTAAAGCACGCCTTGACTATACTCGCGGGGAAGTGAGGAAGGTGAAAAGGAGTAAAATCAATAATACTCAGGATTTAAGGAAGAAACAACAAAGTAAAATATATTCTTTAGTAAAAGATAAAAGTAATTGTTAGACATACCCTAGGGACAGCGCTCCGTCCCTGTTATCGCAGTGCGCTCGGGTTTCGGCTCGCTTGCCGAATATCGCTTCGTACAGGAGGTCGCTCAACTTAGCGCAGGTCGTGGTCGCTCGCTCTGTGCTCTCGGGTAGCACACGGAAGTCGGCGCAACTGAAGACCGTCGAATCGCACTGTCTCTAATCGTCTCTTATTCTACGCGTTCCTACGCCGAACACGAGTGACGCGCAGGGGCTCTCCCGGCTATGCCGTTCGCGGTATGTTGGATGGAGTTACCCTTGCACGGTTTATTGACGGCCGAACGTATTTCGCGGACTAGACGCTATGACGTGATCGCGGCTTCTTGACGGCTCTCTGGCTCGTCCTGACTTCCTAAGTCGAGTTCCCGAATAAGAATGATTTTTTCGCGGTTCGCGATCGCGGTCTCACCTCGGACGATCCCTACGAACGGGGATAACTGCCCCGTCGGCAGCTGTCGCTTGCTTAACCCCTTCCTCGATTATTGAGAAATAATCGGGGCCCGGGCTGAGCGCGGTCGTTGTCCCCGACGCTCGCTTCACGTTTTGTCACAACGTGACCGACACGCGCGAGGCGATTCCGCTGAATCGCCTTAGGAAAAACACGCGAGGACAGTCAGCACGGAATGGACCTGAAGGGCCCATGTAACAGGAGCTAAATTTGTGTGAATTTAGATGAAATTTACTTTCATTTTTTGGATTTTATATAAATTTTTAGTCAAATTGTAATAAAGGAATTTGAACCAACTTCGATTTTTTTGGATTTTGATGAGTTTTTTTGTTGGAGGAGTTAAATTTGAGTGAATTTAGATGAAATTTACTTCTATTTTTTTTTGATTTCATATAAATTTTTAGTCAAATAGTAATAAAGGAATTTGAACCAACTTCGATTTTTTTGGATTTTGATGAGTTTTTTTGTTGGAGGAGTTAAATTTGAGTGAATTTAGATGAAATTTACTTCTATTTTTTTGATTTCATATAAATTTTTAGTCAAATAGTAATAAAGGAATTTGAAACAACTTCGATTTTTTTGGATTTTGATGATTTTGGTTGTTGGAGGAGTTAAATTTGTGTAAATTTAGATGAAATTAACACCTTATTTTTGGATTTTATATAAATTTTTAGTCAAATTGTAATAAAGGAATTTGAAACCAACTTCGATTTTTTTGGATTTTGATGAATTTTTTTGTTGGAGTTAAATTTGAGTGAATTTAGATGAAATTTACTTCTATTTTTTTGATTTCATATAAATTTTTAGTCAAATAGTAATAAAGGAATTTGAACCAAATTCGATTTTTATGGATTTTGATGAGTTTTTTTGTTGGAGGAGTTAAATTTGAGTGAATTTAGATGAAATTTACTTCTATTTTTTTTGATTTCATATAAATTTTTAGTCAAATAGTAATAAAGGAATTTGAACCAACTTCGATTTTTTTGGATTTTGATGATTTTGGTTGTTGGAGGAGTTAAATTTGAGTAAATTTAGATGAAATTAACACCTTATTTTTGGATTTTATATAAATTTTTAGTCAAATTGTAATAAAGGGATTTGAAACAACTTCGATTTTTTTGGATTTTGATGAATTTTTTGTAGGAGGAGCTAAATTTGATTGAATTTAGATGAAATTTACTTTTATCCTTTTGGATTTTATATAAATTTTTAGTCAAATTGTAATAAAGTACATTGAAACCAACTTGGATTTTTTTGAATTTTGATGAATTTTTTTGTTGGAGGAGCTAAATTTGAGTGAATTTAGATGAAATTTACTTTCATCTTTTTGGATTTTATATAAATTTTTAGTCAAATTGTAATAAAGTACATTGAAACCAACTTGGATTTTTTTGAATTTTGATGAATTTTTTTGTTGGAGGAGCTAAATTTTAGTGAATTTAGATGAAATTTACTTTTATTTTTTTTGATTTTATATAAATTTTTAATCAAATTGTAATAAAGTAATTTGAAAACAACTTCGATTTTTTTGGATTTTGATGAGTTTTTTTGTTGGAGGAGTTAAATTTGAGTGAATTTAGATGAAATTTACTTCTATTTTTTTTTATTTCATATAAATTTTTAGTCAAATAGTAATAAAGGAATTTGAACCAACTTCGATTTTTTTGGATTTTGATGATTTTGGTTGTTGGAGGAGTTAAATTTGATTGAATTTAGATGAAATTTACTTTCATTTTTTTGGATTTTATATAAATTTTTAGTCAAATTGTAATAAAGTACATTGAAACCAACTTCGATTTTTTTTGAATTTTGATGAGTTTTATTGTTGGAGGAGTTAAATTTGAGTAAATCTAGATGAAATTAACACCTATTTTTTTGGATTTTATATAAATTTTTAGTCAAATTGTAATAAAGTAATTTGAAACCAACTTCGATTTTTTTTGGATTTTGATGAGATTTTTTGTTGGAGGAGTTAAATTTGAGTGAATTTAGTAGAAATTTATTTCTATTTTTTTTGATTTCATATAAATTTTTAGTCAAACTGTAATAAAGTACTTAGAAACCAACTTCGATTTTTTTGAATTTTGATGAATTTTTTTGTTGGAGGAGCTAAATTTGAGTGAATTTAGATGAAATTTACTTTTATTTTTTGTATTTTATATAAATTTTTAGTCAAATTGTAATAAAGGGAAATGAAATAACTTCGATTTTTTTGGATTTTGATGAATTTTTTTGTAGGAGGAGCTAAATTTGATTGAATTTAGATGAAATTTACTTTCATTTTTTTGGATTTTATATAAATTTTTAGTCAAATTGTAATAAAGTATATTGAAACCAACTTGGATTTTTTTGGATTTTGATGAATTTTTTTGTTGGAGGAGCTAAATTTGAGTGAATTTAGATGAAATTTACTTTTATTTTTTTGGATTTTATATAAATTTTTAATCAAATTGTAATAAAGTAATTTGAAACCAACTTCGTTTTTTTTGGATTTTGATGATTTTTTTGTTGGAGTTAAATTTGAGTGAATTTAGTAGAAATTTACTTCTATTTTTTTGATTTCATATAAATTTTTAGTCAAATTGTAATAAAGTACTTTGAAACCAACTTCGATTTTTTTGGATTTTGATGAATTTTTTTGTTGGAGGAGCTAAATTTGAGTGAATTTAGATGAAATTTACTTTTATTTTTTTGTATTTTATATAAATTTTTAGTCAAATTGTAATAAAGCAATTTGAACCATCTTCGATTTTTTTGGATTTTGATGAGTTTTTTTGTTTGGAGGAGCTAAATTTGAGTGAATTTAGATGAAATTTACTTTCACTTTTTTGGATTTTATATAAATTTTTAGTCAAATTGTAATAAAGGAATTTGAACCAACTTCGATTTTTTTGGATTTTGATGAGTTTTTTTGTTGGAGGAGTTAAATTTGAGTGAATTTAGTAGAAATTTATTTGTATTTTTTTTTATTTCTTTTAAATTTTTAGTCAAACTGTAATAAAGTACTTAGAAACCAACTTCGATTTTTTTGAATTTTGATGAATTTTTTTGTTGGAGGAGCTAAATTTGAGTGAATTTAGATGAAATTTACTTTTATTTTTTGTATTTCATATAAATTTTTAGTCAAATTGTAATAAAGCAATTTGATCCAACTACGATTTTTTTGGATTTTGATGAGTTTTTTTGTTTGGAGGAGCTAAATTTGAGTGAATTTAGATGAAATTTACTTTAATTTTTTGGATTTCATATAAATTTTTAGTCAAATTGTAATAAAGGAATTTGAACCAACTTCGATTTATTTGAATTTTGATGAATTTTTTTGTTGGAGGAGCTAAATTTGTGTGAATTTAGATGAAATTTACTTTCATTTTTTGGATTTTATATAAATTTTTAGTCAAATTGTAATAAAGGAATTTGAACCAACTTGGATTTTTTTGGATTTTGATGAATTTTTTTGTTGGAGGAGCTAAATTTGAGTGAATTTAGATGAAATTTACTTTTACTTTTTTGGATTTTATATAAATTTTTAGTCAAATTGTAAATAAAGGAATTTGAACCAACTTCGTTTTTTTTGGATTTTGGTGATTTTGGTTGTTGGAGGAGTTAAATTTGAGTAAATCTAGATGAAATTAACACCTATTTTTTGGATTTTATATAAATTTTTAGTCAAATTGTAATAAAGGAATTTGAAACCAACTTCGATTTTTTTGGATTTTGATGAATTTTTTTGTTGGAGGAGCTAAATTTGTGTGAATTTAGATGAAATTTACTTTCATTTTTTGGATTTTATATAAATTTTTAGTCAAATTGTAATAAAGGAATTTGAACCAACTTCGATTTTTTTGGATTTTGATGAGTTTTTTTGTTGGAGGAGTTAAATTTGAGTGAATTTAGATGAAATTTACTTCTATTTTTTTTTGATTTCATATAAATTTTTAGTCAAATAGTAATAAAGGAATTTGAACCAACTTCGATTTTTTTGGATTTTGATGAGTTTTTTTGTTGGCGGAGATAAATTTGAGTGAATTTAGATGAAATTTACTTCTATTTTTTTGATTTCATATAAATTTTTAGTCAAATAGTAATAAAGGAATTTGAAACAACTTCGATTTTTTTGGATTTTGATGATTTTGGTTGTTGTAGGAGTTAAATTTGTGTATATTTAGATGAAATTAACACCTTATTTTTGGATTTTATATAAATTTTTAGTCAAATTGTAATAAAGGAATTTGAAACCAACTTCGATTTTTTTGGATTTTGATGAATTTTTTTGTTGGAGGAGCTAAATTTGTGTGAATTTAGATGAAATTTACTTTCATTTTTTGGATTTTATATAAGTTTTTAGTCAAATTGTAATAAAGGAATTTGAACCAACTTCGATTTTTTTGGATTTTGATGAGTTTTTTTGTTGGAGGAGTTAAATTTGAGTGAATTTAGATGAAATTTACTTCTATTTTTTTTGATTTCATATAAATTTTTAGTCAAATAGTAATAAAGGAATTTGAACCAACTTCGATTTTTTTGGATTTTGATGAGTTTTTTTGTTGGAGGAGTTAAATTTGAGTGAATTTAGATGAAATTTACTTCTATTTTTTTGATTTCATATAAATTTTTAGTCAAATAGTAATAAAGGAATTTGAAACAACTTCGATTTTTTTGGATTTTGATGATTTTGGTTGTTGGAGGAGTTAAATTTGTGTAAATTTAGATGAAATTAACACCTTATTTTTGGATTTTATATAAATTTTTAGTCAAATTGTAATAAAGGAATTTGAAACCAACTTCGATTTTTTTGGATTTTGATGAATTTTTTTGTTGGAGGAGCTAAATTTGTGTGAATTTAGATGAAATTTACTTTCATTTTTTGGATTTTATATAAATTTTTAGTCAAATTGTAATAATGGAATTTGAACCAACTTCGATTTTTTTGGATTTTGATGAGTTTTTTTGTTGGAGTTAAATTTGAGTGAATTTAGATGAAATTTACTTCTATTTTTTTTGATTTCATATAAATTTTTAGTCAAATAGTAATATAGGAATTTGAACCAAATTCGATTTTTATGGATTTTGATGAGTTTTTTTGTTGGAGGAGTTAAATTTGAGTGAATTTAGATGAAATATACTTCTATTTTTTTTTATTTCATATAAATTTTTAGTCAAATAGTAATAAAGGAATTTGAACCAACTTCGATTTTTTTGGATTTTGATGATTTTGGTTGTTGGAGGAGTTAAATTTGAGTAAATTTAGATGAAATTAACACCTTATTTTTGGATTTTATATAAATTTTTAGTCATATTGTAATAAAGGGATTTGAAACAACTTCGATTTTTTTGGATTTTGATGAATTTTTTGTAGGAGGAGCTAAATTTGATTGAATTTAGATGAAATTTACTTTCATCTTTTTGGATTTTATATAAATTTTTAGTCAAATTGTAATAAAGTACATTGAAACCAACTTGGATTTTTTTGAATTTTGATGAATTTTTTTGTTGGAGGAGCTAAATTTGAGTGAATTTAGATGAAATTTACTTTCATCTTTTTGGATTTTATATAAATTTTTAGTCAAATTGTAATAAAGTACATTGAAACCAACTTGGATTTTTTTGAATTTTGATGAATTTTTTTGTTGGAGGAGCTAAATTTTAGTGAATTTAGATGAAATTTACTTTTATTTTTTTTGATTTTATATAAATTTTTAATCAAATTGTAATAAAGTAATTTGAAAACAACTTCGATTTTTTTGGATTTTGATGAGTTTTTTTGTTGGAGGAGTTAAATTTGAGTGAATTTAGTAGAAATTTATTTGTATTTTTTTTTATTTCTTTTAAATTTTTAGTCAAACTGTAATAAAGTACTTAGAAACCAACTTCGATTTTTTTGAATTTTGATGAATTTTTTTGTTGGAGGAGCTAAATTTGAGTGAATTTAGATGAAATTTATTTTTATTTTTTGTATTTTATATAAATTTTTAGTCAAATTGTAATAAAGCAATTTGATCCAACTACGATTTTTTTGGATTTTGATGAGTTTTTTTGTTTGGAGGAGCTAAATTTGAGTGAATTTAGATGAAATTTACTTTAATTTTTTTGGATTTCATTTAAATTTTTAGTCAAATTGTAATAAAGGAATTTGAACCAACTTCGATTTATTTGAATTTTGATGAATTTTTTTGTTGGAGGAGCTAAATTTGTGTGAATTTAGATGAAATTTACTTTCATTTTTTGGATTTTATATAAATTTTTAGTCAAATTGTAATAAAGGAATTTGAACCAACTTGGATTTTTTTGGATTTTGATGAATTTTTTTGTTGGAGGAGCTAAATTTGAGTGAATTTAGATGAAATTTACTTTTACTTTTTTGGATTTTATATAAATTTTTAGTCAAATTGTAATAAAGGAATTTGAACCAACTTCGTTTTTTTTGGATTTTGGTGATTTTGGTTGTTGGAGGAGTTAAATTTGAGTAAATCTAGATGAAATTAACACCTATTTTTTGGATTTTATATAAATTTTTAGTCAAATTGTAATAAAGGAATTTGAAACCAACTTCGATTTTTTTGGATTTTGATGAATTTTTTTGTTGGAGGAGCTAAATTTGTGTGAATTTAGATGAAATTTACTTTCATTTTTTGGATTTTATATAAATTTTTAGTCAAATTGTAATAAAGGAATTTGAACCAACTTCGATTTTTTTGGATTTTGATGAGTTTTTTTGTTGGCGGAGATAAATTTGAGTGAATTTAGATGAAATTTACTTCTATTTTTTTGATTTCATATAAATTTTTAGTCAAATAGTAATAAAGGAATTTGAAACAACTTCGATTTTTTTGGATTTTGATGATTTTGGTTGTTGGAGGAGTTAAATTTGTGTATATTTAGATGAAATTAACACCTTATTTTTGGATTTTATATAAATTTTTAGTCAAATTGTAATAAAGGAATTTGAAACCAACTTCGATTTTTTTGGATTTTGATGAATTTTTTTGTTGGAGGAGCTAAATTTGTGTGAATTTAGATGAAATTTACTTTCATTTTTTGGATTTTATATAAATTTTTAGTCAAATTGTAATAAAGGAATTTGAACCAACTTCGATTTTTTTGGATTTTGATGAGTTTTTTTGTTGGAGGAGTTAAATTTGAGTGAATTTAGATGAAATTTACTTCTATTTTTTTTGATTTCATATAAATTTTTAGTCAAATAGTAATAAAGGAATTTGAACCAACTTCGATTTTTTTGGATTTTGATGAGTTTTTTTGTTGGAGGAGTTAAATTTGAGTGAATTTAGATGAAATTTACTTCTATTTTTTTGATTTCATATAAATTTTTAGTCAAATAGTAATAAAGGAATTTGAAACAACTTCGATTTTTTTGGATTTTGATGATTTTGGTTGTTGGAGGAGTTAAATTTGTGTAAATTTAGATGAAATTAACACCTTATTTTTGGATTTTATATAAATTTTTAGTCAAATTGTAATAAAGGAATTTGAAACCAACTTCGATTTTTTTGGATTTTGATGAATTTTTTTGTTGGAGGAGCTAAATTTTAGTGAATTTAGATGAAATTTACTTTTATTTTTTTTGATTTTATATAAATTTTTAATCAAATTGTAATAAAGTAATTTGAAAACAACTTCGATTTTTTTGGATTTTGATGAGTTTTTTTGTTGGAGGAGTTAAATTTGAGTGAATTTAGTAGAAATTTATTTGTATTTTTTTTTATTTCTTTTAAATTTTTAGTCAAACTGTAATAAAGTACTTAGAAACCAACTTCGATTTTTTTGAATTTTGATGAATTTTTTTGTTGGAGGAGCTAAATTTGAGTGAATTTAGATGAAATTTACTTTTATTTTTTGTATTTTATATAAATTTTTAGTCAAATTGTAATAAAGCAATTTGATCCAACTACGATTTTTTTGGATTTTGATGAGTTTTTTTGTTTGGAGGAGCTAAATTTGAGTGAATTTAGATGAAATTTACTTTAATTTTTTTGGATTTCATATAAATTTTTAGTCAAATTGTAATAAAGGAATTTGAACCAACTTCGATTTATTTGAATTTTGATGAATTTTTTTGTTGGAGGAGCTAAATTTGTGTGAATTTAGATGAAATTTACTTTCATTTTTTGGATTTTATATAAATTTTTAGTCAAATTGTAATAAAGGAATTTGAACCAACTTGGATTTTTTTGGATTTTGATGAATTTTTTTGTTGGAGGAGCTAAATTTGAGTGAATTTAGATGAAATTTACTTTTACTTTTTTGGATTTTATATAAATTTTTAGTCAAATTGTAATAAAGGAATTTGAACCAACTTCGTTTTTTTTGGATTTTGGTGATTTTGGTTGTTGGAGGAGTTAAATTTGAGTAAATCTAGATGAAATTAACACCTATTTTTTGGATTTTATATAAATTTTTAGTCAAATTGTAATAAAGGAATTTGAAACCAACTTCGATTTTTTTGGATTTTGATGAATTTTTTTGTTGGAGGAGCTAAATTTGTGTGAATTTAGATGAAATTTACTTTCATTTTTTGGATTTTATATAAATTTTTAGTCAAATTGTAATAAAGGAATTTGAACCAACTTCGATTTTTTTGGATTTTGATGAGTTTTTTTGTTGGAGGAGTTAAATTTGAGTGAATTTAGATGAAATTTACTTCTATTTTTTTTGATTTCATATAAATTTTTAGTCAAATAGTAATAAAGGAATTTGAACCAACTTCGATTTTTTTGGATTTTGATGAGTTTTTTTGTTGGCGGAGATAAATTTGAGTGAATTTAGATGAAATTTACTTCTATTTTTTTGATTTCATATAAATTTTTAGTCAAATAGTAATAAAGGAATTTGAAACAACTTCGATTTTTTTGGATTTTGATGATTTTGGTTGTTGGAGGAGTTAAATTTGTGTAAATTTAGATGAAATTAACACCTTATTTTTGGATTTTATATAAATTTTTAGTCAAATTGTAATAAAGGGATTTGAAACAACTTCGATTTTTTTGGATTTTGATGAATTTTTTGTAGGAGGAGCTAAATTTGATTGAATTTAGATGAAATTTACTTTCATCTTTTTGGATTTTATATAAATTTTTAGTCAAATTGTAATAAAGTACATTGAAACCAACTTGGATTTTTTTGAATTTTGATGAATTTTTTTGTTGGAGGAGCTAAATTTGAGTGAATTTAGATGAAATTTACTTTCATCTTTTTGGATTTTATATAAATTTTTAGTCAAATTGTAATAAAGTACATTGAAACCAACTTGGATTTTTTTGAATTTTGATGAATTTTTTTGTTGGAGGAGCTAAATTTTAGTGAATTTAGATGAAATTTACTTTTATTTTTTTTTGATTTTATATAAATTTTTAATCAAATTGTAATAAAGTAATTTGAAAACAACTTCGATTTTTTTGGATTTTGATGAGTTTTTTTGTTGGAGGAGTTAAATTTGAGTGAATTTAGATGAAATTTACTTCTATTTTTTTTTATTTCATATAAATTTTTAGTCAAATAGTAATAAAGGAATTTGAACCAACTTCGATTTTTTTGGATTTTGATGATTTTGGTTGTTGGAGGAGTTAAATTTGATTGAATTTAGATGAAATAAACTTTCATTTTTTTGGATTTTATATAAATTTTTAGTCAAATTGTAATAAAGTACATTGAAACCAAATTCGATTTTTTTTGGATTTTGATGAGTTTTATTGTTGGAGGAGTTAAATTTGAGTAAATCTAGATGAAATTAACACCTATTTTTTTGGATTTTATATAAATTTTTAGTCAAATTGTAATAAAGTAATTTGAAACCAACTTCGATTTTTTTTGGATTTTGATGAGTTTTTTTGTTGGAGGAGTTAAATTTGAGTGAATTTAGATGAAATTTACTTCTATTTTTTTGATTTCATATAAATTTTTAGTCAAATAGTAATAAAGGAATTTGAAACAACTTCGATTTTTTTGGATTTTGATGATTTTGGTTGTTGGAGGAGTTAAATTTGTGTAAATTTAGATGAAATTAACACCTTATTTTTGGATTTTATATAAATTTTTAGTCAAATTGTAATAAAGGAATTTGAAACCAACTTCGATTTTTTTGGATTTTGATGAATTTTTTTGTTGGAGGAGCTAAATTTGTGTGAATTTAGATGAAATTTACTTTCATTTTTTGGATTTTATATAAATTTTTAGTCAAATTGTAATAAAGGAATTTGAACCAACTTCGATTTTTTTGGATTTTGATGAGTTTTTTTGTTGGAAGAGTTAAATTTGAGTGAATTTAGATGAAATTTACTTCTATTTTTTTTGATTTCATATAAATTTTTAGTCAAATAGTAATAAAGGAATTTGAACCAACTTCGATTTTTTTGGATTTTGATGAGTTTTTTTGTTGGAGGAGTTAAATTTGAGTGAATTTAGATGAAATTTACTTCTATTTTTTTGATTTCATATAAATTTTTAGTCAAATAGTAATAAAGGAATTTGAAACAACTTCGATTTTTTTGGATTTTGATGATTTTGGTTGTTGGAGGAGTTAAATTTGTGTAAATTTAGATGAAATTAACACCTTATTTTTGGATTTTATATAAATTTTTAGTCAAATTGTAATAAAGGAATTTGAAACCAACTTCGATTTTTTTGGATTTTGATGATTTTGGTTGTTGGAGGAGTTAAATTTGAGTAAATTTAGATGAAATTAACACCTTATTTTTGGATTTTATATAAATTTTTAGTCAAATTGTAATAAAGGGATTTGAAACAACTTCGATTTTTTTGGATTTTGATGAATTTTTTGTAGGAGGAGCTAAATTTGATTGAATTTAGATGAAATTTACTTTCATCTTTTTGGATTTTATATAAATTTTTAGTCAAATTGTAATAAAGTACATTGAAACCAACTTGGATTTTTTTGAATTTTGATGAATTTTTTTGTTGGAGGAGCTAAATTTGAGTGAATTTAGATGAAATTTACTTTCATCTTTTTGGATTTTATATAAATTTTTAGTCAAATTGTAATAAAGTACATTGAAACCAACTTGGATTTTTTTGAATTTTGATGAATTTTTTTGTTGGAGGAGCTAAATTTTAGTGAATTTAGATGAAATTTACTTTTATTTTTTTTGATTTTATATAAATTTTTAATCAAATTGTAATAAAGTAATTTGAAAACAACTTCGATTTTTTTGGATTTTGATGAGTTTTTTTGTTGGAGGAGTTAAATTTGAGTGAATTTAGATGAAATTTACTTCTATTTTTTTTTATTTCATATAAATTTTTAGTCAAATAGTAATAAAGGAATTTGAACCAACTTCGATTTTTTTGGATTTTGATGATTTTGGTTGTTGGAGGAGTTAAATTTGATTGAATTTAGATGAAATTTACTTTCATTTTTTTGGATTTTATATAAATTTTTAGTCAAATTGTAATAAAGTACATTGAAACCAACTTCGATTTTTTTTGGATTTTGATGAGTTTTATTGTTGGAGGAGTTAAATTTGAGTATATCTAGATGAAATTAACACCTATTTTTTTGGATTTTATATAAATTTTTAGTCAAATTGTAATAAAGTAATTTGAAACCAACTTCGATTTTTTTTGGATTTTGATGAGATTTTTTGTTGGAGGAGTTAAATTTGAGTGAATTTAGTAGAAATTTATTTCTATTTTTTTTTATTTCATATAAATTTTTAGTCAAACTGTAATAAAGTACTTAGAAACCAACTTCGATTTTTTTGAATTTTGATGAATTTTTTTGTTGGAGGAGCTAAATTTGAGTGAATTTAGATGAAATTTACTTTTATTTTTTGTATTTTATATAAATTTTTAGTCAAATTGTAATAAAGGGAAATGAAATAACTTCGATTTTTTTGGATTTTGATGAATTTTTTTGTAGGAGGAGCTAAATTTGATTGAATTTAGATGAAATTTACTTTCATTTTTTTGGATTTTATATAAATTTTTAGTCAAATTGTAATAAAGTATATTGAAACCAACTTGGATTTTTTTGGATTTTGATGAATTTTTTTGTTGGAGGAGCTAAATTTGAGTGAATTTAGATGAAATTTACTTTTATTTTTTTGGATTTTATATAAATTTTTAATCAAATTGTAATAAAGTAATTTGAAACCAACTTCGTTTTTTTTGGATTTTGATGATTTTTTTGTTGGAGTTAAATTTGAGTGAATTTAGTAGAAATTTACTTCTATTTTTTTGATTTCATATAAATTTTTAGTCAAATTGTAATAAAGTACTTTGAAACCAACTTCGATTTTTTTGGATTTTGATGAATTTTTTTGTTGGAGGAGCTAAATTTGAGTGAATTTAGATGAAATTTACTTTTATTTTTTTGTATTTTATATAAATTTTTAGTCAAATTGTAATAAAGCAATTTGAACCATCTTCGATTTTTTTGGATTTTGATGAGTTTTTTTGTTTGGAGGAGCTAAATTTGAGTGAATTTAGATGAAATTTACTTTCACTTTTTTGGATTTTATATAAATTTTTAGTCAAATTGTAATAAAGGAATTTGAACCAACTTCGATTTTTTTGGATTTTGATGAGTTTTTTTGTTGGAGGAGTTAAATTTGAGTGAATTTAGTAGAAATTTATTTGTATTTTTTTTATTTCTTTTAAATTTTTAGTCTAACTGTAATAAAGTACTTAGAAACCAACTTCGATTTTTTGAATTTTGATGAATTTTTTTGTTGGAGGAGCTAAATTTGAGTGAATTTAGAGGAAATTTACTTTTATTTTTTGTATTTTATATAAATTTTTAGTCAAATTGTAATAAAGCAATTTGATCCAACTACGATTTTTTTGGATTTTGATGAGTTTTTTTGTTTGGAGGAGCTAAATTTGAGTGAATTTAGATGAAATTTACTTTAATTTTTTTGGATTTCATATAAATTTTTAGTCAAATTGTAATAAAGGAATTTGAACCAACTTCGATTTATTTGAATTTTGATGAATTTTTTTGTTGGAGGAGCTAAATTTGAGTGAATTTAGATGAAATTTACTTTTACTTTTTTGGATTTTATATAAATTTTTAGTCAAATTGTAATAAAGGAATTTGAACCAACTTCGTTTTTTTTGGATTTTGGTGATTTTGGTTGTTGGAGGAGTTAAATTTGAGTAAATCTAGATGAAATTTACTTCTATTTTTTTTGATTTCATATAAATTTTTAGTCAAATAGTAATAAAGGAATTTGAACCAACTTCGATTTTTTTGGATTTTGATGAGTTTTTTTGTTGGCGGAGATAAATTTGAGTGAATTTAGATGAAATTTACTTCTATTTTTTTGATTTCATATAAATTTTTAGTCAAATAGTAATAAAGGAATTTGAAACAACTTCGATTTTTTTGGATTTTGATGATTTTGGTTGTTGGAGGAGTTAAATTTGTGTGTATTTAGATGAAATTAACACCTTATTTTTGGATTTTATATAAATTTTTAGTCAAATTGTAATAAAGGAATTTGAAACCAACTTCGATTTTTTTGGATTTTGATGAATTTTTTTGTTGGAGGAGCTAAATTTGTGAATTTAGATGAAATTTACTTTCATTTTTTGGATTTTATATAAATTTTTAGTCAAATTGTAATAAAGGAATTTGAACCAACTTCGATTTTTTTGGATTTTGATGAGTTTTTTTGTTGGAGGAGTTAAATTTGAGTGAATTTCGATGAAATTTACTTCTATTTTTTTTGATTTCATATAAATTTTTAGTCAAATAGTAATAAAGGAATTTGAACCAACTTCGATTTTTTTGGATTTTGATGAGTTTTTTTGTTGGAGGAGTAAAATTTGAGTGAATTTAGATGAAATTTACTTCTATTTTTTTGATTTCATATAAATTTTTAGTCAAATAGTAATAAAGGAATTTGAAACAACTTCGATTTTTTTGGATTTTGATGATTTTGGTTGTTGGAGGAGTTAAATTTGTGTAAATTTAGATGAAATTAACACCTTATTTTTGGATTTTATATAAATTTTTAGTCAAATTGTAATAAAGGAATTTGAAACCAACTTCGATTTTTTTGGATTTTGATGAATTTTTTTGTTGGAGGAGCTAAATTTGTGTGAATTTAGATGAAATTTACTTTCATTTTTTGGATTTCATATAAATTTTTAGTCAAATTGTAATAATGGAATTTGAACCAACTTCGATTTTTTTGGATTTTGATGAGTTTTTTTGTTGGAGTTAAATTTGAGTGAATTTAGATGAAATTTACTTCTATTTTTTTTGATTTCATATAAATTTTTAGTCAAATAGTAATATAGGAATTTGAACCAAATTCGATTTTTATGGATTTTGATGAGTTTTTTTGTTGGAGGAGTTAAATTTGAGTGAATTTAGATGAAATTTACTTCTATATTTTTTTATTTCATATAAATTTTTAGTCAAATAGTAATAAAGGAATTTGAACCAACTTCGATTTTTTTGGATTTTGATGATTTTGGTTGTTGGAGGAGTTAAATTTGAGTAAATTTAGATGAAATTAACACCTTATTTTTGGATTTTATATAAATTTTTAGTCATATTGTAATAAAGGGATTTGAAACAACTTCGATTTTTTTGGATTTTGATGAATTTTTTGTAGGAGGAGCTAAATTTGATTGAATTTAGATGAAATTTACTTTCATCTTTTTGGATTTTATATAAATTTTTAGTCAAATTGTAATAAAGTACATTGAAACCAACTTGGATTTTTTTGAATTTTGATGAATTTTTTTGTTGGAGGAGCTAAATTTGAGTGAATTTAGATGAAATTTACTTTCATCTTTTTGGATTTTATATAAATTTTTAGTCAAATTGTAATAAAGTACATTGAAACCAACTTGGATTTTTTTGAATTTTGATGAATTTTTTTGTTGGAGGAGCTAAATTTTAGTGAATTTAGATGAAATTTACTTTTATTTTTTTTGATTTTATATAAATTTTTAATCAAATTGTAATAAAGTAATTTGAAAACAACTTCGATTTTTTTGGATTTTGATGAGTTTTTTTGTTGGAGGAGTTAAATTTGAGTGAATTTAGTAGAAATTTATTTGTATTTTTTTTTATTTCTTTTAAATTTTTAGTCTAACTGTAATAAAGTACTTAGAAACCAACTTCGATTTTTTGAATTTTGATGAATTTTTTTGTTGGAGGAGCTAAATTTGAGTGAATTTAGAGGAAATTTACTTTTATTTTTTGTATTTTATATAAATTTTTAGTCAAATTGTAATAAAGCAATTTGATCCAACTACGATTTTTTTGGATTTTGATGAGTTTTTTTGTTTGGAGGAGCTAAATTTGAGTGAATTTAGATGAAATTTACTTTAATTTTTTTGGATTTCATATAAATTTTTAGTCAAATTGTAATAAAGGAATTTGAACCAACTTCGATTTATTTGAATTTTGATGAATTTTTTTGTTGGAGGAGCTAAATTTGAGTGAATTTAGATGAAATTTACTTTTACTTTTTTGGATTTTATATAAATTTTTAGTCAAATTGTAATAAAGGAATTTGAACCAACTTCGTTTTTTTTGGATTTTGGTGATTTTGGTTGTTGGAGGAGTTAAATTTGAGTAAATCTAGATGAAATTTACTTCTATTTTTTTTGATTTCATATAAATTTTTAGTCAAATAGTAATAAAGGAATTTGAACCAACTTCGATTTTTTTGGATTTTGATGAGTTTTTTTGTTGGCGGAGATAAATTTGAGTGAATTTAGATGAAATTTACTTCTATTTTTTTGATTTCATATAAATTTTTAGTCAAATAGTAATAAAGGAATTTGAAACAACTTCGATTTTTTTGGATTTTGATGATTTTGGTTGTTGGAGGAGTTAAATTTGTGTGTATTTAGATGAAATTAACACCTTATTTTTGGATTTTATATAAATTTTTAGTCAAATTGTAATAAAGGAATTTGAAACCAACTTCGATTTTTTTGGATTTTGATGAATTTTTTTGTTGGAGGAGCTAAATTTGTGAATTTAGATGAAATTTACTTTCATTTTTTGGATTTTATATAAATTTTTAGTCAAATTGTAATAAAGGAATTTGAACCAACTTCGATTTTTTTGGATTTTGATGAGTTTTTTTGTTGGAGGAGTTAAATTTGAGTGAATTTCGATGAAATTTACTTCTATTTTTTTTGATTTCATATAAATTTTTAGTCAAATAGTAATAAAGGAATTTGAACCAACTTCGATTTTTTTGGATTTTGATGAGTTTTTTTGTTGGAGGAGTAAAATTTGAGTGAATTTAGATGAAATTTACTTCTATTTTTTTGATTTCATATAAATTTTTAGTCAAATAGTAATAAAGGAATTTGAAACAACTTCGATTTTTTTGGATTTTGATGATTTTGGTTGTTGGAGGAGTTAAATTTGTGTAAATTTAGATGAAATTAACACCTTATTTTTGGATTTTATATAAATTTTTAGTCAAATTGTAATAAAGGAATTTGAAACCAACTTCGATTTTTTTGGATTTTGATGAATTTTTTTGTTGGAGGAGCTAAATTTGTGTGAATTTAGATGAAATTTACTTTCATTTTTTGGATTTCATATAAATTTTTAGTCAAATTGTAATAATGGAATTTGAACCAACTTCGATTTTTTTGGATTTTGATGAGTTTTTTTGTTGGAGTTAAATTTGAGTGAATTTAGATGAAATTTACTTCTATTTTTTTTGATTTCATATAAATTTTTAGTCAAATAGTAATATAGGAATTTGAACCAAATTCGATTTTTATGGATTTTGATGAGTTTTTTTGTTGGAGGAGTTAAATTTGAGTGAATTTAGATGAAATTTACTTCTATATTTTTTTATTTCATATAAATTTTTAGTCAAATAGTAATAAAGGAATTTGAACCAACTTCGATTTTTTTGGATTTTGATGATTTTGGTTGTTGGAGGAGTTAAATTTGAGTAAATTTAGATGAAATTAACACCTTATTTTTGGATTTTATATAAATTTTTAGTCATATTGTAATAAAGGGATTTGAAACAACTTCGATTTTTTTGGATTTTGATGAATTTTTTGTAGGAGGAGCTAAATTTGATTGAATTTAGATGAAATTTACTTTCATCTTTTTGGATTTTATATAAATTTTTAGTCAAATTGTAATAAAGTACATTGAAACCAACTTGGATTTTTTTGAATTTTGATGAATTTTTTTGTTGGAGGAGCTAAATTTGAGTGAATTTAGATGAAATTTACTTTCATCTTTTTGGATTTTATATAAATTTTTAGTCAAATTGTAATAAAGTACATTGAAACCAACTTGGATTTTTTTGAATTTTGATGAATTTTTTTGTTGGAGGAGCTAAATTTTAGTGAATTTAGATGAAATTTACTTTTATTTTTTTTGATTTTATATAAATTTTTAATCAAATTGTAATAAAGTAATTTGAAAACAACTTCGATTTTTTTGGATTTTGATGAGTTTTTTTGTTGGAGGAGTTAAATTTGAGTGAATTTAGTAGAAATTTATTTGTATTTTTTTTTATTTCTTTTAAATTTTTAGTCAAACTGTAATAAAGTACTTAGAAACCAACTTCGATTTTTTTGAATTTTGATGAATTTTTTTGTTGGAGGAGCTAAATTTGAGTGAATTTAGATGAAATTTACTTTTATTTTTTGTATTTTATATAAATTTTTAGTCAAATTGTAATAAAGCAATTTGATCCAACTACGATTTTTTTGGATTTTGATGAGTTTTTTTGTTTGGAGGAGCTAAATTTGAGTGAATTTAGATGAAATTTACTTTAATTTTTTTGGATTTCATATAAATTTTTAGTCAAATTGTAATAAAGGAATTTGAACCAACTTCGATTTATTTGAATTTTGATGAATTTTTTTGTTGGAGGAGCTAAATTTGTGTGAATTTAGATGAAATTTACTTTCATTTTTTGGATTTTATATAAATTTTTAGTCAAATTGTAATAAAGGAATTTGAACCAACTTGGATTTTTTTGGATTTTGATGAATTTTTTTGTTGGAGGAGCTAAATTTGAGTGAATTTAGATGAAATTTACATTTATTTTTTATGGATTTTATATAAATTTTTAATCAAATTGTAATAAAGTAATTTGAAACCAACTTCGATTTTTTTGGATTTTGATGAGTTTTTTGTTGGAGTTAAATTTGAGTGAATTTAGTAGAAATTTACTTCTATTTTTTTGATTTCATATAAATTTTTAGTCAAATTGTAATAAAGTACTTTGAAACCAACTTCGATTTTTTTGGATTTTGATGAATTTTTTTGTTGGAGGAGCTAAATTTGAGTGAATTTAGATGAAATTTACTTTTATTTTTTTGTATTTTATATAAATTTTTAGTCAAACTGTAATAAAGCAATTTGAACCAACTTCGATTTTTTTGGATTTTGATGATTTTGGTGGTTGGAGGAGTTAAATTTGAGTAAATTTAGATGAAATTAACACCTTATTTTTGGATTTTATATAAATTTTTAGTCAAATTGTAATAAAGGGATTTGAAACAACTTCGATTTTTTTGGATTTTGATGAATTTTTTGTAGGAGGAGCTAAATTTGATTGAATTTAGATGAAATTTACTTTCATCTTTTTGGATTTTATATAAATTTTTAGTCAAATTGTAATAAAGTACATTGAAAAAAACTTGGATTTTTTTGAATTTTGATGAATTTTTTTGTTGGAGGAGCTAAATTTGAGTGAATTTAGATGAAATTTACTTTCATCTTTTTGGATTTTATATAAATTTTTAGTCAAATAGTAATAAAGGAATTTGAACCAACTTCGATTTTTTTGGATTTTGATGATTTTGGTTGTTGGAGGAGTTAAATTTGAGTAAATTTAGATGAAATTAACACCTTATTTTTGGATTTTATATAAATTTTTAGTCAAATTGTAATAAAGGGATTTGAAACAACTTCGATTTTTTTGGATTTTGATGAATTTTTTGTAGGAGGAGCTAAATTTGATTGAATTTAGATGAAATTTACTTTCATCTTTTTGGATTTTATATAAATTTTTAGTCAAATTGTAATAAAGTACATTGAAACCAACTTGGATTTTTTTGAATTTTGATGAATTTTTTTGTTGGAGGAGCTAAATTTGAGTGAATTTAGATGAAATTTACTTTCATCTTTTTGGATTTTATATAAATTTTTAGTCAAATTGTAATAAAGTACTTAGAAACCAACTTCGATTTTTTTGGATTTTGATGAATTTTTTTGTTGGAGGAGCTAAATTTGAGTGAATTTAGATGAAATTTACTTTTATTTTTTTGGATTTTATATAAATTTTTAGTCAAATTGTAATAAAGGAATTTGAACCAACTTCGATTTTTTTGGATTTTGATGATTTTGGTTGTTGGAGGAGTTAAATTTGAGTAAATTTAGATGAAATTAACACCTTATTTTTGGATTTTATATAAATTTTTAGTCATATTGTAATAAAGGGATTTGAAACAACTTCGATTTTTTTGGATTTTGATGAATTTTTTGTAGGAGGAGCTAAATTTGATTGAATTTAGATGAAATTTACTTTCATCTTTTTGGATTTTATATAAATTTTTAGTCAAATTGTAATAAAGTACATTGAAACCAACTTGGATTTTTTTGAATTTTGATGAATTTTTTTGTTGGAGGAGCTAAATTTGAGTGAATTTAGATGAAATTTACTTTCATCTTTTTGGATTTTATATAAATTTTTAGTCAAATTGTAATAAAGTACATTGAAACCAACTTGGATTTTTTTGAATTTTGATGAATTTTTTTGTTGGAGGAGCTAAATTTTAGTGAATTTAGATGAAATTTACTTTTATTTTTTTTGATTTTATATAAATTTTTAATCAAATTGTAATAAAGTAATTTGAAAACAACTTCGATTTTTTTGGATTTTGATGAGTTTTTTTGTTGGAGGAGTTAAATTTGAGTGAATTTAGATGAAATTTACTTCTATTTTTTTTTATTTCATATAAATTTTTAGTCAAATTGTAATAAAGGAATTTGAACCAACTTCGATTTTTTTGGATTTTGATGATTTTGGTTGTTGGAGGAGTTAAATTTGATTGAATTTAGATGAAATTTACTTTCATTTTTTTGGATTTTATATAAATTTTTAGTCAAATTGTAATAAAGTACATTGAAACCAACTTCGATTTTTTTTGGATTTTGATGAGTTTTATTGTTGGAGGAGTTAAATTTGAGTAAATCTAGATGAAATTAACACCTATTTTTTTTGATTTCATATAAATTTTTAGTCAAACTGTAATAAAGTACTTAAAAACCAACTTCGATTTTTTTTGAATTTTGATGAATTTTTTTGTTGGAGGAGCTAAATTTGAGTGAATTTAGATGAAATTTACTTTTATTTTTTGTATTTTATATAAATTTTTAGTCAAATTGTAATAAAGGGAAATGAAATAACTTCGATTTTTTTGGATTTTGATGAATTTTTTTGTAGGAGGAGCTAAATTTGATTGAATTTAGATGAAATTTACTTTCATTTTTTTGGATTTTATATAAATTTTTAGTCAAATTGTAATAAAGTATATTGAAACCAACTTCGATTTTTTTGGATTTTGATGATTTTTTTGTTGGAGTTAAATTTGAGTGAATTTAGTAGAAATTTACATCTATTTTTTTGATTTCATATAAATTTTTAGTCAAATTGTAATAAAGTACTTTGAAACCAACTTCGATTTTTTTGGATTTTGATGAATTTTTTTGTTGGAGGAGCTAAATTTGAGTGAATTTAGATGAAATTTATTTGTATTTTTTTTTATTTCTTTTAAATTTTTAGTCAAACTGTAATAAAGTACTTAGAAACCAACTTCGATTTTTTTGAATTTTGAAGAATTTTTTTGTTGGAGGAGCTAAATTTGAGTGAATTTAGATGAAATTTACTTTTATTTTTTGTATTTTATATAAATTTTTAGTCAAATTGTAATAAAGCAATTTGATCCAACTACGATTTTTTTGGATTTTGATGAGTTTTTTTGTTTGGAGGAGCTAAATTTGAGTGAATTTAGATGAAATTTACTTTAATTTTTTTGGATTTCATATAAATTTTTAGTCAAATTGTAATAAAGGAATTTGAACCAACTTCGATTTATTTGAATTTTGATGAATTTTTTTGTTGGAGGAGCTAAATTTGTGTGAATTTAGATGAAATTTACTTTCATTTTTTGGATTTTATATAAATTTTTAGTCAAATTGTAATAAAGGAATTTGAACCAACTTGGATTTTTTTGGATTTTGATGAATTTTTTTGTTGGAGGAGCTAAATTTGAGTGAATTTAGATGAAATTTACATTTATTTTTTTTGGATTTTATATAAATTTTTAATCAAATTGTAATAAAGTAATTTGAAACCAACTTCGATTTTTTTGGATTTTGATGAGTTTTTTGTTGGAGTTAAATTTGAGTGAATTTAGTAGAAATTTACTTCTATTTTTTTGATTTCATATAAATTTTTAGTCAAATTGTAATAAAGTACTTTGAAACCAACTTCGATTTTTTTGGATTTTGATGAATTTTTTTGTTGGAGGAGCTAAATTTGAGTGAATTTAGATGAAATTTACTTTTATTTTTTTGTATTTTATATAAATTTTTAGTCAAACTGTAATAAAGCAATTTGAACCAACTTCGATTTTTTTGGATTTTGATGAGTTTTTTTGTTTGGAGGAGCTAAATTTGAGTGAATTTAGATGAAATTTACTTTTACTTTTTTGGATTTTATATAAATTTTTAGTCAAATTGTAATAAAGGAATTTGAACCAACTTCGTTTTTTTTGGATTTTGGTGATTTTGGTTGTTGGAGGAGTTAAATTTGAGTAAATCTAGATGAAATTAACACCTATTTTTTGGATTTTATATAAATTTTTAGTCAAATTGTAATAAAGGAATTTGAAACCAACTTCGATTTTTTTGGATTTTGATAATTTTTTTTGTTGGAGGAGCTAAATTTGTGTGAATTTAGATGAAATTTACTTTCATTTTTTGGATTTTATATAAATTTTTAGTCAAATTGTAATAAAGGAATTTGAACCAACTTCGATTTTTTTGGATTTTGATGAGTTTTTTTGTTGGACCAGTTAAATTTGAGTGAATTTAGATGAAATTTACTTCTATTTTTTTTGATTTCATATAAATTTTTAGTCAAATAGTAATAAAGGAATTTGAACCAACTTCGATTTTTTTGGATTTTGATGAGTTTTTTTGTTGGAGGAGTTAAATTTGAGTGAATTTAGATGAAATTTACTTTCATCTTTTTGGATTTTATATAAATTTTTAGTCAAATTGTAATAAAGTACATTGAAACCATCTTCGATTTTTTTGGATTTTGATGATTTTGGTTGTTGGAGGAGTTAAATTTGATTGAATTTAGATGAAATTTACTTTCATTTTTTTGGATTTTATATAAATTTTTAGTCAAATTGTAATAAAGTACATTGAAACCAACTTCGATTTTTTTTGGATTTTGATGAGTTTTATTGTTGGAGGAGTTAAATTTGAGTAAATCTAGATGAAATTAACACCTATTTTTTTGGATTTTATATAAATTTTTAGTCAAATTGTAATAAAGTAATTTGAAACCAACTTCGATTTTTTTTGGATTTTGATGAATTTTTTTGTTGGAGGAGTTAAATTTGAGTGAATTTAGTAGAAATTTATTTCTATTTTTTTTGATTTCATATAAATTTTTAGTCAAACTGTAATAAAGTACTTAGAAACCAACTTCGATTTTTTTGAATTTTGATGAATTTTTTTGTTGGAGGAGCTAAATTTGAGTGAATTTAGATGAAATTTACTTTTATTTTTTGTATTTTATATAAATTTTTAGTCAAATTGTAATAAAGGGAAATGAAATAACTTCGATTTTTTTGGATTTTGATGAATTTTTTTGTAGGAGGAGCTAAATTTGATTGAATTTAGATGAAATTTACTTTCATTTTTTTGGATTTTATATAAATTTTTAGTCAAATTGTAATAAAGTATATTGAAACCAACTTGGATTTTTTTGGATTTTGATGAATTTTTTTGTTGGAGGAGCTAAATTTGAGTGAATTTAGATGAAATTTACTTTTATTTTTTTGGATTTTATATAAATTTTTAATCAAATTGTAATAAAGTAATTTGAAACCAACTTCGATTTTTTTGGATTTTGATGAGTTTTTTGTTGGAGTTAAATTTGAGTGAATTTAGTAGAAATTTACTTCTATTTTTTTGATTTCATATAAATTTTTAGTCAAATTGTAATAAAGTACTTTGAAACCAACTTCGATTTTTTTGGATTTTGATGAATTTTTTTGTAGGAGGAGCTAAATTTGATTGAATTTAGATGAAATTTACTTTCATTTTTTTGGATTTTATATAAATTTTTAGTCAAATTGTAATAAAGTATATTGAAACCAACTTGGATTTTTTTGGATTTTGATGAATTTTTTTGTTGGAGGAGCTAAATTTGAGTGAATTTAGATGAAATTTACTTTTATTTTTTTGGATTTTATATAAATTTTTAATCAAATTGTAATAAAGTAATTTGAAACCAACTTCGATTTTTTTGGATTTTGATGAGTTTTTTGTTGGAGTTAAATTTGAGTGAATTTAGTAGAAATTTACTTCTATTTTTTTGATTTCATATAAATTTTTAGTCAAATTGTAATAAAGTACTTTGAAACCAACTTCGATTTTTTTGGATTTTGATGAATTTTTTTGTTGGAGGAGCTAAATTTGAGTGAATTTAGATGAAATTTACTTTTATTTTTTTGTATTTTATATAAATTTTTAGTCAAATTGTAATAAAGCAATTCGAACCAACTTCGATTTTTTTGGATTTTGATGAGTTTTTTGTTGGAGTTAAATTTGAGTGAATTTAGTAGAAATTTACTTCTATTTTTTTGATTTCATATAAATTTTTAGTCAAATTGTAATAAAGGACTTTGAAACCAACTTCGATTTTTTTGGATTTTGATGAATTTTTTTGTTGGAGGAGCTAAATTTGAGTGAATTTAGATGAAATTTACTTTTATTTTTTTGTATTTTATATAAATTTTTAGTCAAATTGTAATAAAGCAATTTGAACCAACTTCGATTTTTTTGGATTTTGATGAGTTTTTTTGTTTGGAGGAGCTAAATTTGAGTGAATTTAGATGAAATTTACTTTTACTTTTTTGGATTTTATATAAATTTTTAGTCAAATTGTAATAATGGAATTTGAACCAACTTCGATTTTTTTGGATTTTGATGAGTTTTTTTGTTGGAGGAGTTAAATTTGAGTGAATTTAGTAGAAATTTATTTGTATTTTTTTTTATTTCTTTTAAATTTTTAGTCAAACTGTAATAAAGTACTTAGAAACCAACTTCGATTTTTTTGAATTTTGATGAATTTTTTTGTTGGAGGAGCTAAATTTGAGTGAATTTAGATGAAATTTACTTTTATTTTTTGTATTTTATATAAATTTTTAGTCAAATTGTAATAAAGCAATTTGATCCAACTACGATTTTTTTGGATTTTGATGAGTTTTTTTGTTTGGAGAGCTAAATTTGAGTGAATTTAGATGAAATTTACTTTAATTTTTTTGGAATTCATATAAATTTTTAGTCAAATTGTAATAAAGGAATTTGAACCAACTTCGATTTATTTGAATTTTGATGAATTTTTTTGTAGGAGGAGCTAAATTTGATTGAATTTAGATGAAATTTACTTTCATTTTTTGGATTTTATATAAATTTTTAGTCAAATTGTAATAATGGAATTTGAACCAACTTGGATTTTTTTGGATTTTGATGAATTTTTTTGTTGGAGGAGCTAAATTTGAGTGAATTTAGATGAAATTTACTTTTATTTTTTTTGGATTTTATATAAATTTTTAATCAAATTGTAATAAAGTAATTTGAAACCAACTTCGATTTTTTTGGATTTTGATGAGTTTTTTGTTGGAGTTAAATTTGAGTGAATTTAGTAGAAATTTACTTCTATTTTTTTGATTTCATATAAATTTTTAGTCAAATTGTAATAAAGTACTTTGAAACCAACTTCGATTTTTTTGGATTTTGATGAATTTTTTTGTTGGAGGAGCTAAATTTGAGTGAATTTAGATGAAATTTACTTTTATTTTTTTGTATTTTATATAAATTTTTAGTCAAATAGTAATAAAGGAATTTGAACCAACTTCGATTTTTTTTTATTTTGATGAGTTTTTTTGTTGGAGGAGTTAAATTTGAGTGAATTTAGATGAAATTTACTTCTATTTTTTTTGATTTCATATAAATTTTTAGTCAAATAGTAATAAAGGAATTTGAACCAACTTCGATTTTTTTGGATTTTGATGATTTTGGTTGTTGGAGGAGTTAAATTTGAGTAAATATAGATGAAATTAACACCTTATTTTTGGATTTTATATAAATTTTTAGTCAAATTGTAATAAAGGAATTTGAAACCAACTTCGATTTTTTTGGATTTTGATGAATTTTTTTGTTGGAGGAGCTAAATTTGTGTGAATTTAGATGAAATTTACTTTCATTTTTTGGATTTTATATAAATTTTTAATCAAATTGTAATAAAGTAATTTGAAACCAACTTCGATTTTTTTGGATTTTGATGAGTTTTTTGTTGGAGTTAAATTTGAGTGAATTTAGTAGAAATTTACTTCTATTTTTTTGATTTCATATAAATTTTTAGTCAAATTGTAATAAAGTACTTTGAAACCAACTTCGATTTTTTTGGATTTTGATGAATTTTTTTGTAGGAGGAGCTAAATTTGATTGAATTTAGATGAAATTTACTTTCATTTTTTTGGATTTTATATAAATTTTTAGTCAAATTGTAATAAAGTATATTGAAACCAACTTGGATTTTTTTGGATTTTGATGAATTTTTTTGTTGGAGGAGCTAAATTTGAGTGAATTTAGATGAAATTTACTTTTATTTTTTTGGATTTTATATAAATTTTTAATCAAATTGTAATAAAGTAATTTGAAACCAACTTCGATTTTTTTGGATTTTGATGAGTTTTTTGTTGGAGTTAAATTTGAGTGAATTTAGTAGAAATTTACTTCTATTTTTTTGATTTCATATAAATTTTTAGTCAAATTGTAATAAAGTACTTTGAAACCAACTTCGATTTTTTTGGATTTTGATGAATTTTTTTGTTGGAGGAGCTAAATTTGAGTGAATTTAGATGAAATTTACTTTTATTTTTTTGTATTTTATATAAATTTTTAGTCAAATTGTAATAAAGCAATTTGAACCAACTTCGATTTTTTTGGATTTTGATGAGTTTTTTTGTTTGGAGGAGCTAAATTTGAGTGAATTTAGATGAAATTTACTTTTACTTTTTTGGATTTTATATAAATTTTTAGTCAAATTGTAATAATGGAATTTGAACCAACTTCGATTTTTTTGGATTTTGATGAGTTTTTTTGTTGGAGGAGTTAAATTTGAGTGAATTTAGTAGAAATTTATTTGTATTTTTTTTTATTTCTTTTAAATTTTTAGTCAAACTGTAATAAAGTACTTAGAAACCAACTTCGATTTTTTTGAATTTTGATGAATTTTTTTGTTGGAGGAGCTAAATTTGAGTGAATTTAGATGAAATTTACTTTTATTTTTTGTATTTTATATAAATTTTTAGTCAAATTGTAATAAAGCAATTTGATCCAACTACGATTTTTTTGGATTTTGATGAGTTTTTTTGTTTGGAGAGCTAAATTTGAGTGAATTTAGATGAAATTTACTTTAATTTTTTTGGAACTCATATAAATTTTTAGTCAAATTGTAATAAAGGAATTTGAACCAACTTCGATTTATTTGAATTTTGATGAATTTTCTTGTTGGAGGAGCTAAATTTGTGTGAATTTAGATGAAATTTACTTTCATTTTTTGGATTTTATATAAATTTTTAGTCAAATTGTAATAATGGAATTTGAACCAACTTGGATTTTTTTGGATTTTGATGAATTTTTTTGTTGGAGGAGCTAAATTTGAGTGAATTTAGATGAAATTTACTTTTATTTTTTTTGGATTTTATATAAATTTTTAATCAAATTGTAATAAAGTAATTTGAAACCAACTTCGATTTTTTTGGATTTTGATGAATTTTTTGTTGGAGTTAAATTTGAGTGAATTTAGTAGAAATTTACTTCTATTTTTTTGATTTCATATAAATTTTTAGTCAAATTGTAATAAAGTACTTTGAAACCAACTTCGATTTTTTTGGATTTTGATGAATTTTTTTGTTGGAGGAGCTAAATTTGAGTGAATTTAGATGAAATTTACTTTTATTTTTTTGTATTTTATATAAATTTTTAGTCAAATAGTAATAAAGGAATTTGAACCAACTTCGATTTTTTTTTATTTTGATGAGTTTTTTTGTTGGAGGAGTTAAATTTGAGTGAATTTAGATGAAATTTACTTCTATTTTTTTTGATTTCATATAAATTTTTAGTCAAATAGTAATAAAGGAATTTGAACCAACTTCGATTTTTTTGGATTTTGATGATTTTGGTTGTTGGAGGAGTTAAATTTGAGTAAATATAGATGAAATTAACACCTTATTTTTGGATTTTATATAAATTTTTAGTCAAATTGTAATAAAGGAATTTGAAACCAACTTCGATTTTTTTGGATTTTGATGAATTTTTTTGTTGGAGGAGCTAAATTTGTGTGAATTTAGATGAAATTTACTTTCATTTTTTGGATTTTATATAAATTTTTAATCAAATTGTAATAAAGTAATTTGAAACCAACTTCGATTTTTTTGGATTTTGATGAGTTTTTTGTTGGAGTTAAATTTGAGTGAATTTAGTAGAAATTTACTTCTATTTTTTTGATTTCATATAAATTTTTAGTCAAATTGTAATAAAGTACTTTGAAACCAACTTCGATTTTTTTGGATTTTGATGAATTTTTTTGTAGGAGGAGCTAAATTTGATTGAATTTAGATGAAATTTACTTTCATTTTTTTGGATTTTATATAAATTTTTAGTCAAATTGTAATAAAGTATATTGAAACCAACTTGGATTTTTTTGGATTTTGATGAATTTTTTTGTTGGAGGAGCTAAATTTGAGTGAATTTAGATGAAATTTACTTTTATTTTTTTGGATTTTATATAAATTTTTAATCAAATTGTAATAAAGTAATTTGAAACCAACTTCGATTTTTTTGGATTTTGATGAGTTTTTTGTTGGAGTTAAATTTGAGTGAATTTAGTAGAAATTTACTTCTATTTTTTTGATTTCATATAAATTTTTAGTCAAATTGTAATAAAGTACTTTGAAACCAACTTCGATTTTTTTGGATTTTGATGAATTTTTTTGTTGGAGGAGCTAAATTTGAGTGAATTTAGATGAAATTTACTTTTATTTTTTTGTATTTTATATAAATTTTTAGTCAAATTGTAATAAAGCAATTTGAACCAACTTCGATTTTTTTGGATTTTGATGAGTTTTTTTGTTTGGAGGAGCTAAATTTGAGTGAATTTAGATGAAATTTACTTTTATTTTTTGTATTTTATATAAATTTTTAGTCAAATTGTAATAAAGCAATTTGATCCAACTACGATTTTTTTGGATTTTGATGAGTTTTTTTGTTTGGAGAGCTAAATTTGAGTGAATTTAGATGAAATTTACTTTAATTTTTTTGGAACTCATATAAATTTTTAGTCAAATTGTAATAAAGGAATTTGAACCAACTTCGATTTATTTGAATTTTGATGAATTTTCTTGTTGGAGGAGCTAAATTTGTGTGAATTTAGATGAAATTTACTTTCATTTTTTGGATTTTATATAAATTTTTAGTCAAATTGTAATAATGGAATTTGAACCAACTTGGATTTTTTTGGATTTTGATGAATTTTTTTGTTGGAGGAGCTAAATTTGAGTGAATTTAGATGAAATTTACTTTTATTTTTTTTGGATTTTATATAAATTTTTAATCAAATTGTAATAAAGTAATTTGAAACCAACTTCGATTTTTTTGGATTTTGATGAGTTTTTTGTTGGAGTTAAATTTGAGTGAATTTAGTAGAAATTTACTTCTATTTTTTTGATTTCATATAAATTTTTAGTCAAATTGTAATAAAGTACTTTGAAACCAACTTCGATTTTTTTGGATTTTGATGAATTTTTTGGTTGGAGGAGCTAAATTTGAGTGAATTTAGATGAAATTTACTTTTATTTTTTTGTATTTTATATAAATTTTTAGTCAAATAGTAATAAAGGAATTTGAACCAACTTCGATTTTTTTTTATTTTGATGAGTTTTTTTGTTGGAGGAGTTAAATTTGAGTGAATTTAGATGAAATTTACTTCTATTTTTTTTGATTTCATATAAATTTTTAGTCAAATAGTAATAAAGGAATTTGAACCAACTTCGATTTTTTTGGATTTTGATGATTTTGGTTGTTGGAGGAGTTAAATTTGAGTAAATGTAGATGAAATTAACACCTTATTTTTGGATTTTATATAAATTTTTAGTCAAATTGTAATAAAGGAATTTGAAACCAACTTCGATTTTTTTGGATTTTGATGAATTTTTTTGTTGGAGGAGCTATATTTGTGTGAATTTAGATGAAATTTACTTTCATTTTTTGGATTTTATATAAATTTTTAGTCAAATTGTAATAATGGAATTTGAACCAACTTCGATTTTTTTGGATTTTGATGAGTTTTTTTGTTGGAGTTAAATTTGAGTGAATTTAGATGAAATTTACTTCTATTTTTTTTGATTTCATATAAATTTTTAGTCAAATAGTAATAAAGGAATTTGAACCAACTTCGATTTTTTTGGATTTTGATGATTTTGGTTGTTGGAGGAGTTAAATTTGAGTAAATTTAGATGAAATTAACACCTTATTTTTGGATTTTATATAAATTTTTAGTCAAATTGTAATAAAGGGATTTGAAACAACTTCGATTTTTTTGGATTTTGATGAATTTTTTGTAGGAGGAGCTAAATTTGATTGAATTTAGATGAAATTTACTTTCATCTTTTTGGATTTTATATAAATTTTTAGTCAAATTGTAATAAAGTACATTGAAACCAACTTCGATTTTTTTGGATTTTGATGAATTTTTTTGTTGGAGGAGCTAAATTTGTGTGAATTTAGATGAAATTTACTTTCATCTTTTTGGATTTTATATAAATTTTTAGTCAAATTGTAATAAAGGAATTTGAACCAACTTCGATTTTTTTGGATTTTGATGAGTTTTTTTGTTGGAGTTAAATTTGAGTGAATTTAGATGAAATTTACTTCTATTTTTTTTGATTTCATATAAATTTTTAGTCAAATAGTAATAAAGGAATTTGAACCAAATTCGATTTTTTTGGATTTTGATGAATTTTTTGTAGAAGGAGCTAAATTTGATTGAATTTAGATGAAATTTACTTTCATCTTTTTGGATTTTATATAAATTTTTAGTCAAATTGTAATAAAGTACATTGAAACCAACTTCGATTTTTTTGGATTTTGATGATTTTGGTTGTTGGAGGAGTTAAATTTGATTGAATTTATATGAAATTTACTTTCATTTTTTTGGATTTTATATAAATTTTTAGTCAAATTGTAATAAAGTACATTGAAACCAACTTCGATTTTTTTTGGATTTTGATGAGTGTTATTGTTGGAGGAGTTAAATTTGAGTAAATCTAGATGAAATTAACACCTATTTTTTTGGATTTTATATAAATTTTTAGTCAAATTGTAATAAAGTAATTTGAAACCAACTTCGATTTTTTTTGGATTTTGATGAGTTTTTTTGTTGGAGGAGTTAAATTTGAGTGAATTTAGTAGAAATTTATTTCTATTTTTTTTGATTTCATATAAATTTTTAGTCAAACTGTAATAAAGTACTTAGAAACCAACTTCGATTTTTTTGAATTTTGATGAATTTTTTTGTTGGAGGAGCTAAATTTGAGTGAATTTAGATGAAATTTACTTTTATTTTTTGTATTTTATATAAATTTTTAGTCAAATTGTAATAAAGGGAAATGAAATAACTTCGATTTTTTTGGATTTTGATGAATTTTTTTGTAGGAGGAGCTAAATTTGATTGAATTTAGATGAAATTTACTTTCATTTTTTTGGATTTTATATAAATTTTTAGTCAAATTGTAATAAAGTATATTGAAACCAACTTGGATTTTTTTGGATTTTGATGAATTTTTTTGTTGGAGGAGCTAAATTTGAGTGAATTTAGATGAAATTTACTTTTATTTTTTTGGATTTTATATAAATTTTTAATCAAATTGTAATAAAGTAATTTGAAACCAACTTCGATTTTTTTGGATTTTGATGAGTTTTTTGTTGGAGTTAAATTTGAGTGAATTTAGTAGAAATTTACTTCTATTTTTTTGATTTCATATAAATTTTTAGTCAAATTGTAATAAAGTACTTTGAAACCAACTTCGATTTTTTTGGATTTTGATGAATTTTTTTGTTGGAGGAGCTAAATTTGAGTGAATTTAGATGAAATTTACTTTTATTTTTTTGTATTTTATATAAATTTTTAGTCAAATTGTAATAAAGCAATTTGAACCAACTTCGATTTTTTTGGATTTTGATGAGTTTTTTTGTTGGAGGAGTTAAATTTGAGTGAATTTAGTAGAAATTTATTTGTATTTTTTTTTATTTCTTTTAAATTTTTAGTCAAACTGTAATAAAGTACTTAGAAACCAACTTCGATTTTTTTGAATTTTGATGAATTTTTTTGTTGGAGGAGCTAAATTTGAGTGAATTTAGATGAAATTTACTTTTATTTTTTGTATTTTATATAAATTTTTAGTCAAATTGTAATAAAGCAATTTGATCCAACTACGATTTTTTTGGATTTTGAAGAGTTTTTTTGTTTGGAGAGCTAAATATGAGTGAATTTAGATGAAATTTACTTTAATTTTTTTGGATTTCATATAAATTTTTAGTCAAATTGTAATAAAGGAATTTGAACCAACTTCGATTTATTTGAATTTTGATGAATTTTCTTGTTGGAGGAGCTAAATTTGTGTGAATTTAGATGAAATTTACTTTCATTTTTTTGATTTCATATAAATTTTTAGTCAAATAGTAATAAAGGAATTTGAACCAAATTCGATTTTTTTGGATTTTGATGAGTTTTTTTGTTGGAGGAGTTAAATTTGAGTGAATTTAGATGAAATTTACTTTTATTTTTTTGGATTTTATATAAATTTTTAGTCAAATAGTAATAAAGGAATTTGAACCAACTTCGATTTTTTTGGATTTTGATGATTTTGGTTGTTGGAGGAGTTAAATTTGAGTAAATTTAGATGAAATTAACACCTTATTTTTGGATTTTATATAAATTTTTAGTCAAATTGTAATAAAGGGATTTGAAACAACTTCGATTTTTTTGGATTTTGATGAATTTTTTTGTAGGAGGAGCTAAATTTGATTGAATTTAGATGAAATTTACTTTCATCTTTTTGGATTTTATATAAATTTTTAGTCAAATTGTAATAAAGTACATTGAAACCAACTTCGATTTTTTTGGATTTTGATGAGTTTTTTTGTTGGAGGAGTTAAATTTGAGTGAATTTAGATGAAACTTACTTCTATTTTTTTTGATTTCATATAAATTTTTAGTCAAATAGTAATAAAGGAATTTGAACCAACTTCGATTTTTTTGGATTTTGATGATTTTGGTTGTTGGAGGAGTTAAATTTGAGTAAATTTAGATGAAATTAACACCTTATTTTTGGATTTTATATAAATTTTTAGTCAAATTGTAATAAAGGAATTTGAACCAACTTCGATTTTTTTGGATTTTGATGAGTTTTTTTGTTGGAGGAGTTAAATTTGAGTGAATTTAGATGAAATTTACTTCTATTTTTTTGATTTCATATAAATTTTTAGTCAAATAGTAATAAAGGAATTTGAAACAACTTCGATTTTTTTGGATTTTGATGATTTTGGTTGTTGGAGGAGTTAAATTTGTGTAAATTTAGATGAAATTAACACCTTATTTTTGGATTTTATATAAATTTTTAGTCAAATTGTAATAAAGGAATTTGAAACCAACTTCGATTTTTTTGGATTTTGATGAATTTTTTTGTTGGAGGAGCTAAATTTGTGTGAATTTAGATGAAATTTACTTTCATTTTTTGGATTTTATATAAATTTTTAGTCAAATTGTAATAAAGGAATTTGAACCAACTTCGATTTTTTTGGATTTTGATGAGTTTTTTTGTTGGAGTTAAATTTGAGTGAATTTAGATGAAATTTACTTCTATTTTTTTTGATTTCATATAAATTTTTAGTCAAATAGTAATAAAGGAATTTGAACCAACTTCGATTTTTTTGGATTTTGATGAGTTTTTTTGTTGGAGGAGTTAAATTTGAGTGAATTTAGATGAAATTTACTTCTATTTTTTTGATTTCATATAAATTTTTAGTCAAATAGTAATAAAGGAATTTGAAACAACTTCGATTTTTTTGGATTTTGATGATTTTGGTTGTTGGAGGAGTTAAATTTGTGTAAATTTAGATGAAATTAACACCTTATTTTTGGATTTTATATAAATTTTTAGTCAAATTGTAATAAAGGAATTTGAAACCAACTTCGATTTTTTTGGATTTTGATGAATTTTTTTGTTGGAGGAGCTAAATTTGTGTGAATTTAGATGAAATTTACTTTCATTTTTTGGATTTTATATAAATTTTTAGTCAAATTGTAATAAAGGAATTTGAACCAACTTCGATTTTTTTGGATTTTGATGAGTTTTTTTGTTGGAGTTAAATTTGAGTGAATTTAGATGAAATTTACTTCTATTTTTTTTGATTTCATATAAATTTTTAGTCAAATAGTAATAAAGGAATTTGAACCAAATTCGATTTTTTTGGATTTTGATGAGTTTTTTTGTTGGAGGAGTTAAATTTGAGTGAATTTAGATAAAATTTACTTCTATTTTTTTTTATTTCATATAAATTTTTAGTCAAATAGTAATAAAGGAATTTGAACCAACTTCGATTTTTTTGGATTTTGATGATTTTGGTTGTTGGAGGAGTTAAATTTGAGTAAATTTAGATGAAATTAACACCTTATTTTTGGATTTTATATAAATTTTTAGTCAAATTGTAATAAAGGGATTTGAAACAACTTCGATTTTTTTGGATTTTGATGAATTTTTTGTAGGAGGAGCTAAATTTGATTGAATTTAGATGAAATTTACTTTCATCTTTTTGGATTTTATATAAATTTTTAGTCAAATTGTAATAAAGTACATTGAAACCAACTTGGATTTTTTTGAATTTTGATGAATTTTTTTGTTGGAGGAGCTAAATTTGAGTGAATTTAGATGAAATTTACTTTCATCTTTTTGGATTTTATATAAATTTTTAGTCAAATAGTAATAAAGGAATTTGAACCAACTTCGATTTTTTTGGATTTTGATGATTTTGGTTGTTGGAGGAGTTAAATTTGAGTAAATTTAGATGAAATTAACACCTTATTTTTGGATTTTATATAAATTTTTAGTCAAATTGTAATAAAGGGATTTGAAACAACTTCGATTTTTTTGGATTTTGATGAATTTTTTGTAGGAGGAGCTAAATTTGATTGAATTTAGATGAAATTTACTTTCATCTTTTTGGATTTTATATAAATTTTTAGTCAAATTGTAATAAAGTACATTGAAACCAACTTGGATTTTTTTGAATTTTGATGAATTTTTTTGTTTGGAGGAGCTAAATTTGAGTGAATTTAGATGAAATTTACTTTTATTTTTTTGGATTTTATATAAATTTTTAGTCAAATTGTAATAAAGGAATTTGAACCAACTTCGATTTATTTGAATTTTGATGAATTTTTTTGTTGGGGGAGCTAAATTTGTGTGAATTTAGATGAAATTTACTTTCATTTTTTGGATTTTATATACATTTTTAGTCAAATTGTAATAAAGGAATTTGAAACCAACTTCGATTTTTTTGGATTTTGATGAATTTTTTTGTTGGAGGAGCTAAATTTGTGTGAATTTAGATGAAATTTACTTTCATTTTTTGGATTTTATATAAATTTTTAGTCAAATTGTAATAAAGGAATTTGAACCAACTTCGATTTTTTGGATTTTGATGAGTTTTTTTGTTGGAGGAGTTAAATTTGAGTGAATTTAGATGAAATTTACTTCTATTTTTTTTGATTTCATATAAATTTTTAGTCAAATAGTAATAAAGGAATTTGAACCAACTTCGATTTTTTTGGATTTTGATGAGTTTTTTTGTTGGAGGAGTTAAATTTGAGTGAATTTAGATGAAATTTACTTCTATTTTTTTTGATTTCATATAAATTTTTAGTCAAATAGTAATAAAGGAATTTGAACCAACTTCGATTTTTTTGGATTTTGATGATTTTGGTTGTTGGAGGAGTTAAATTTGAGTAAATTTAGATGAAATTAACACCTTATTTTTGGATTTTATATAAATTTTTAGTCAAATTGTAATAAAGGGATTTGAAACAACTTCGATTTTTTTGGATTTTGATGAATTTTTTGTAGGAGGAGCTAAATTTGATTGAATTTAGATGAAATTTACTTTCATCTTTTTGGATATTATATAAATTTTTAGTCAAATTGTAATAAAGTACATTGAAACCAACTTGGATTTTTTTGACTTTTGATGAATTTTTTTGTTGGAGGAGCTAAATTTGAGTGAATTTAGATGAAATTTACTTTCATCTTTTTGGATTTTATATAAATTTTTAGTCAAATTGTAATAAAGTACATTGAAACCAACTTGGATTTTTTTGAATTTTGATGAATTTTTTTGTTGGAGGAGCTAAATTTGAGTGAATTTAGATGAAATTTACTTTTATTTTTTTGGATTTTATATAAATTTTTAATCAAATTGTAATAAAGTAATTTGAAACAACTTCGATTTTTTTGGATTTTGATGAGTTTTTTTGTTTGGAGGAGCTAAATTTGAGTGAATTTAGATGAAATTTACTTTTATTTTTTTGGATTTTATATAAATTTTTAGTCAAATTGTAATAAAGGAATTTGAACCAACTTCGATTTATTTGAATTTTGATGAATTTTTTGTTGGAGGAGCTAAATTTGTGTGAATTTAGATGAAATTTACTTTCATTTTTTGGATTTTATATAAATTTTTAGTCAAATTGTAATAAAGGAATTTGAACCAACTTCGATTTTTTTGAATTTTGATGAATTTTTTTGTTGGAGGAGCTAAATTTGTGTGAATTTAGATGAAATTTACTTTTATTTTTTTGGATTTTATATAAATTTTTAGTCAAATTGTAATAAAGGAATTTGAACCAACTTCGATTTTTTTGGATTTTGAGGAGTTTTTTTGATGGAGTTAAATTTGAGTGAATTTAGATGAAATTTTCTTCTATTTTTTTTTATTTCATATAAATTTTTAGTCAAATTGTAATAAAATAATTTTAAACCAACTTGGATTTTTTTGGATTTTGATGATTTTGGTTGTTGGAGGAGTTAAAGTTGAGTAAATTTAGATGAAATTAACACCTTTTTTTGGATTTTATATAAATTTTTAGTCAAATTGTAATAAAGGGATTTGAAACAACTTCGATTTTTTTGGATTTTGATGAATTTTTTGTAGGAGGAGCTAAATTTGATTGAATTTAGATGAAATTTACTTTCATCTTTTTGGATTTTATATAAATTTTTAGTCAAATTGTAATAAAGTACATTGAAACCAACTTGGATTTTTTTGAATTTTGATGAATTTTTTTGTTGGAGGAGCTAAATTTGAGTGAATTTAGATGAAATTTACTTTCATCTTTTTGGATTTTATATAAATTTTTAGTCAAATTGTAATAAAGGAATTTGAACCAACTTCGATTTTTTTGGATTTTAATGATTTTGGTTGTTGGAGGAGTTAAATTTGTGTAAATTTAGATGAAATTAACACCTTATTTTTGGATTTTATATAAATTTTTAGTCAAATTGTAATAAAGGAATTTGAAACCAACTTCGATTTTTTTGGATTTTGATGAATTTTTTTGTTGGAGGAGCTAAATTTGTGTGAATTTAGATGAAATTTACTTTCATTTTTTGGATTTTATATAAATTTTTAGTCAAATTGTAATAAAGGAATTTGAACCAACTTCGATTTTTTTGGATTTTGATGAGTTTTTTTGTTGGAGTTAAATTTGAGTGAATTTAGATGAAATTTACTTCTATTTTTTTTTATTTCATATAAATTTTTAGTCAAATAGTAATAAAGGAATTTGAACCAAATTCGATTTTTTTGGATTTTGATGAGTTTTTTTGTTGGAGGAGTTAAATTTGAGTGAATTTAGATGAAATTTACTTCTATTTTTTTTGATTTCATATAAATTTTTAGTCAAATAGTAATAAAGGAATTTGAACAAACTTCGATTTTTTTGGATTTTGATGATTTTGGTTGTTGGAGGAGTTAAATTTGAGTAAATTTAGATGAAATTAACACCTTATTGTTGGATTTTATATAAATTTTTAGTCAAATTGTAATAAAGGGATTTGAAACAACTTCGATTTTTTTGGATTTTGATGAATTTTTTGTAGGAGGAGCTAAATTTGATTGCATTTAGATGAAATTTACTTTCATCTTTTTGGATTTTATATAAATTTTTAGTCAAATTGTAATAAAGTACATTGAAACCAACTTGGATTTTTTTGAATTTTGATGAATTTTTTTGTTGGAGGAGCTAAATTTGAGTGAATTTAGATGAAATTTACTTTCATCTTTTTGGATTTTATATAAATTTTTAGTCAAATAGTAATAAAGGAATTTGAACCAACTTCGATTTTTTTGGATTTTGATGATTTTGTTTGTTGGAGGAGTTAAATTTGAGTAAATTTAGATGAAATTAACACCTTATTTTTGGATTTTATATAAATTTTTAGTCAAATTGTAATAAAGGGATTTGAAACAACTTCGATTTTTTTGGATTTTGATGAATTTTTTGTAGGAGGAGCTAAATTTGATTGAATTTAGATGAAATTTACTTTCATCTTTTTGGATTTTATATAAATTTTTAGTCAAATTGTAATAAAGTACATTGAAACCAACTTGGATTTTTTTGAATTTTGATGAATTTTTTTGTTTGGAGGAGCTTAATTTGAGTGAATTTAGATGAAATTTACTTTTATTTTTTTGGATTTTATATAAATTTTTAGTCAAATTGTAATAAAGGAATTTGAACCAACTTCGATTTATTTGAATTTTGATGAATTTTTTTGTTGGAGGAGCTAAATTTGTGTGAATTTAGATGAAATTTACTTTCATTTTTTGGATTTTATATAAATTTTTAGTCAAATTGTAATAAAGGAATTTGAAACCAACTTCGATTTTTTTGGATTTTGATGAATTTTTTTGTTGGAGGAGCTAAACTTGTGTGAATTTAAATGAAATTTACTTTCATTTTTTGGATTTTATATAAATTTTTAGTCAAATTGTAATAAAGGAATTTGAACCAACTTCGATTTTTTTGGATTTTGATGAGTTTTTTGGTTGGAGTTAAATTTGAGTGAATTTAGATGAAATTTACTTCTATTTTTTTTGATTTCATATAAATTTTTAGTCAAATAGTAATAAAGGAATTTGAACCAAATTCGATTTTTTTGGATTTTGATGAGTTTTTTTGTTGGAGGAGTTAAATTTGAGTGAATTTAGATGAAATTTACTTCTATTTTTTTTGATTTCATATAAATTTTTAGTCAAATAGTAATAAAGGAATTTGAACCAACTTCGATTTTTTTGGATTTTGATGATTTTGGTGGTTGGAGGAGTTAAATTTGAGTAAATTTAGATGAAATTAACACCTTATTTTTGGATTTTATATAAATTTTTAGTCAAATTGTAATAAAGGGATTTGAAACAACTTCGATTTTTTTGGATTTTGATGAATTTTTTGTAGGAGGAGCTAAATTTGATTGAATTTAGATGAAATTTACTTTCATCTTTTTGGATTTTATATAAATTTTTAGTCAAATTGTAATAAAGTACATTGAAACCAACTTGGATTTTTTTGAATTTTGATGAATTTTTTTGTTGGAGGAGCTAAATTTGAGTGAATTTAGATGAAATTTACTTTCATCTTTTTGGATTTTATATAAATTTTTAGTCAAATAGTAATAAAGGAATTTGAACCAACTTCGATTTTTTTGGATTTTGATGAGTTTTTTTGTTGGAGGAGTTAAATTTGAGTGAATTTAGATGAAATTTACTTCTATTTTTTTGATTTCATATAAATTTTTAGTCAAATAGTAATAAAGGAATTTGAAACAACTTCGATTTTTTTGGATTTTGATGATTTTGGTTGTTGGAGGAGTTAAATTTGTGTAAATTTAGATGAAATTAACACCTTATCTTTGGATTTTATATAAATTTTTAGTCAAATTGTAATAAAGGAATTTGAAACCAACTTCGATTTTTTTGGATTTTGATGAATTTTTTTGTTGGAGGAGCTAAATTTGTGTGAATTTAAATGAAATTTACTTTCATTTTTTGGATTTTATATAAATTTTTAGTCAAATTGTAATAAAGGAATTTGAACCAACTTCGATTTTTTTGGATTTTGATGAGTTTTTTTGTTGGAGTTAAATTTGAGTGAATTTAGATGAAATTTACTTCTATTTTTTTTGATTTCATATAAATTTTTAGTCAAATAGTAATAAAGGAATTTGAACCAAATTCGATTTTTTTGGATTTTGATGAGTTTTTTTGTTGGAGGAGTTAAATTTGAGTGAATTTAGATGAAATTTACTTCTATTTTTTTTGATTTCATATAAATTTTTAGTCAAATTGTAATAAAGGAATTTGAACCAACTTCGATTTTTTTGGATTTTGATGATTTTGGTTGTTGGAGGAGTTAAATTTGAGTAAATTTAGATGAAATTAACACCTTATTTTTGGATTTTATATAAATTTTTAGTCAAATTGTAATAAAGGGATTTGAAACAACTTCGATTTTTTTGGATTTTGATGAATTTTTTGTAGGAGGAGCTAAATTTGATTGAATTTAGATGAAATTTACTTTCATCTTTTTGGATTTTATATAAATTTTTAGTCAAATTGTAATAAAGTACATTGAAACCAACTTGGATTTTTTTGAATTTTGATGAATTTTTTTGTTGGAGGAGCTAAATTTGAGTGAATTTAGATGAAATTTACTTTCATCTTTTTGGATTTTATATAAATTTTTAGTCAAATAGTAATAAAGGAATTTGAACCAACTTCGATTTTTTTGGATTTTGATGATTTTGATTGTTGGAGGAGTTAAAGTTGAGTAAATTTAGATGAAATTAACACCTTTTTTTGGATTTTATATAAATTTTTAGTCAAATTGTAATAAAGGGATTTGAAACAATTTCGATTTTTTTGGATTTTGATGAATTTTTTTGTAGGAGGAGCTAAATTTGATTGAATTTAGATGAAATTTACTTTCATTTTTTTGGATTTTATATAAATTTTTAGTCAAATTGTAATAAAGTACTTAGAAACCAACTTCGATTTTTTTGGATTTTGATGAATTTTTTTGTTGGAGGAGCTAAATTTGAGTGAATTTAGATGAAATTTACTTTTATTTTTTTGGATTTTATATAAATTTTTAGTCAAATTGTAATAAAGGAATTTGAACCAACTTCGATTTTTTTGGATTTTGATGATTTTGGTTGTTGGAGGAGTTAAATTTGAGTAAATTTAGATGAAATTAACACCTTATTTTTGGATTTTATATAAATTTTTAGTCAAATTGTAATAAAGGGATTTGAAACAACTTCGATTTTTTTGGATTTTGATGAATTTTTTGTAGGAGGAGCTAAATTTGATTGAATTTAGATGAAATTTACTTTCATCTTTTTGGATTTTATATAAATTTTTAGTCAAATTGTAATAAAGTACATTGAAACCAACTTGGATTTTTTTGAATTTTGATGAATTTTTTTGTTGGAGGAGCTAAATTTGAGTGAATTTAGATGAAATTTACTTTCATCTTTTTGGATTTTATATAAATTTTTAGTCAAATAGTAATAAAGGAATTTGAACCAACTTCGATTTTTTTGAATTTTGATGATTTTGGTTGTTGGAGGAGTTAAATTTGAGTAAATTTAGATGAAATTAACACCTTATTTTTGGATTTTATATAAATTTTTAGTCAAATTGTAATAAAGGGATTTGAAACAACTTCGTTTTTTTTGGATTTTGATGAATTTTTTGTAGGAGGAGCTAAATTTGATTGAATTTAGATGAAATTTTCTTTCATCTTTTTGGATTTTATATAAATTTTTAGTCAAATTGTAATAAAGTACATTGAAACCAACTTGGATTTTTTTGAATTTTGATGAATTTTTTTGTTGGAGGAGCTAAATTTGAGTGAATTTAGATGAAATTTACTTTCATCTTTTTGGATTTTATATAAATTTTTAGTCAAATTGTAATAAAGTACATTGAAACCAACTTCGATTTTTTTGGATTTTGATGATTTTGGTTGTTGGAGGAGTTAAATTTGATTGAATTTAGATGAAATTTACTTTCATTTTTTTGGATTTTATATAAATTTTTAGTCAAATTGTAATAAAGTACATTGAAACCAACTTCGATTTTTTTTGGATTTTGATGAGTTTTATTGTTGGAGGAGTTAAATTTGAGTAAATCTAGATGAAATTAACACCTATTTTTTTGGATTTTATATAAATTTTTAGTCAAATTGTAATAAAGTAATTTGAAACCAACTTCGATTTTTTTTGGATTTTGATGAGTTTTTTTGTTGGAGGAGTTAAATTTGAGTGAATTTAGTAGAAATTTATTTCTATTTTTTTTGATTTCATATAAATTTTTAGTCAAACTGTAATAAAGTACTTAGAAACCAACTTCGATTTTTTTGAATTTTGATGAATTTTTTTGTTGGAGGAGCTAAATTTGAGTGAATTTAGATGAAATTTACTTTTATTTTTTGTATTTTATATAAATTTTTAGTCAAATTGTAATAAAGGGAAATGAAATAACTTCGATTTTTTTGGATTTTGATGAATTTTTTTGTAGGAGGAGCTAAATTTGATTGAATTTAGATGAAATTTACTTTCATTTTTTTGGATTTTATATAAATTTTTAGTCAAATTGTAATAAAGTATATTGAAACCAACTTGGATTTTTTTGGATTTTGATGAATTTTTTTGTTGGAGGAGCTAAATTTGAGTGAATTTAGATGAAATTTACTTTTATTTTTTTGGATTTTATATAAATTTTTAATCAAATTGTAATAAAGTAATTTGAAACCAACTTCGATTTTTTTGGATTTTGATGAGTTTTTTGTTGGAGTTAAATTTGAGTGAATTTAGTAGAAATTTACTTCTATTTTTTTGATTTCATATAAATTTTTAGTCAAATTGTAATAAAGTACTTTGAAACCAACTTCGATTTTTTTGGATTTTGATGAATTTTTTTGTTGGAGGAGCTAAATTTGAGTGAATTTAGATGAAATTTACTTTTATTTTTTTGTATTTTATATAAATTTTTAGTCAAATTGTAATAAAGCAATTTGAACCAACTTCGATTTTTTTGGATTTTGATGAGTTTTTTTGTTTGGAGGAGCTAAATTTGAGTGAATTTAGATGAAATTTACTTTTACTTTTTTGGATTTTATATAAATTTTTAGTCAAATTGTAATAAAGGGAAATGAAATAACTTCGATTTTTTTGGATTTTGATGAATTTTTTTGTAGGAGGAGCTAAATTTGATTGAATTTAGATGAAATTTACTTTCATTTTTTTCGATTTTATATAAATTTTTAGTCAAATTGTAATAAAGTATATTGAAACCAACTTGGATTTTTTTGGATTTTGATGAATTTTTTTGTTGGAGGAGCTAAATTTGAGTGAATTTAGATGAAATTTACTTTTATTTTTTTGGATTTTATATAAATTTTTAATCAAATTGTAATAAAGTAATTTGAAACCAACTTCGATTTTTTTGGATTTTGATGAGTTTTTTGTTGGAGTTAAATTTGATTGAATTTAGTAGAAATTTACTTCTATTTTTTTGATTTCATATAAATTTTTAGTCAAATTGTAATAAAGTACTTTGAAACCAACTTCGATTTTTTTGGATTTTGATGAATTTTTTTGTTGGAGGAGCTAAATTTGAGTGAATTTAGATGAAATTTACTTTTATTTTTTTGGATTTTATATAAATTTTTAGTCAAATTGTAATAAAGGAATTTGAACCAACTTCGATTTTTTTGGATTTTGATGATTTTGGTGGTTGGAGGAGTTAAATTTGAGTAAATTTAGATGAAATTAACACCTTATTTTTGGATTTTATATAAATTTTTAGTCAAATTGTAATAAAGGGATTTGAAACAACTTCGATTTCTTTGGATTTTGATGAATTTTTTGTAGGAGGAGCTAAATTTGATTGAACTTAGATGAAATTTACTTTCATCTTTTTGGATTTTATATAAATTTTTAGTCAAATTGTAATAAAGTACATTGAAAAAAACTTGGATTTTTTTGAATTTTGATGAATTTTTTTGTTGGAGGAGCTAAATTTGAGTGAATTTAGATGAAATTTACTTTCATCTTTTTGGATTTTATATAAATTTTTAGTCAAATAGTAATAAAGGAATTTGAACCAACTTCGATTTTTTTGGATTTTGATGATTTTGGTTGTTGGAGGAGTTAAATTTGAGTAAATTTAGATGAAATTAACACCTTATTTTTGGATTTTATATAAATTTTTAGTCAAATTGTAATAAAGGGATTTGAAACAACTTCGATTTTTTTGGATTTTGATGAATTTTTTGTAGGAGGAGCTAAATTTGATTGAATTTAGATGAAATTTACTTTCATCTTTTTGGATTTTATATAAATTTTTAGTCAAATTGTAATAAAGTACATTGAAAAAAACTTGGATTTTTTTGAATTTTGATGAATTTTTTTGTTGGAGGAGCTAAATTTGAGTGAATTTAGATGAAATTTACTTTCATCTTTTTGGATTTTATATAAATTTTTAGTCAAATAGTAATAAAGGAATTTGAACCAACTTCGATTTTTTTGGATTTTGATGATTTTGGTTGTTGGAGGAGTTAAATTTGAGTAAATTTAGATGAAATTAACACCTTATTTTTGGATTTTATATAAATTTTTAGTCAAATTGTAATAAAGGGATTTGAAACAACTTCGATTTTTTTGGATTTTGATGAATTTTTTGTAGGAGGAGCTAAATTTGATTGAATTTAGATGAAATTTACTTTCATCTTTTTGGATTTTATATAAATTTTTAGTCAAATTGTAATAAAGTACATTGAAACCAACTTGGATTTTTTTGAATTTTGATGAATTTTTTTGTTGGAGGAGCTAAATTTGAGTGAATTTAGATGAAATTTACTTTCATCTTTTTGGATTTTATATAAATTTTTAGTCAAATTGTAATAAAGTACTTAGAAACCAACTTCGATTTTTTTGGATTTTGATGAATTTTTTTGTTGGAGGAGCTAAATTTGAGTGAATTTAGATGAAATTTACTTTTATTTTTTTGGATTTTATATAAATTTTTAGTCAAATTGTAATAAAGGAATTTGAACCAACTTCGATTTTTTTGGATTTTGATGATTTTGGTTGTTGGAGGAGTTAAATTTGAGTAAATTTAGATGAAATTAACACCTTATTTTTGGATTTTATATAAATTTTTAGTCAAATTGTAATAAAGGGATTTGAAACAACTTCGATTTTTTTGGATTTTGATGAATTTTTTGTAGGAGGAGCTAAATTTGATTGAATTTAGATGAAATTTACTTTCATCTTTTTGGATTTTATATAAATTTTTAGTCAAATTGTAATAAAGTACATTGAAACCAACTTGGATTTTTTTGAATTTTGATGAATTTTTTTGTTGGAGGAGCTAAATTTGAGTGAATTTAGATGAAATTTACTTTCATCTTTTTGGATTTTATATAAATTTTTAGTCAAATAGTAATAAAGGAATTTGAACCAACTTCGATTTTTTTGGATTTTGATGATTTTGATTGTTGGAGGAGTTAAAGTTGAGTAAATTTAGATGAAATTAACACCTTTTTTTGGATTTTATATAAATTTTTAGTCAAATTGTAATAAAGGGATTTGAAACAATTTCGATTTTTTTGGATTTTGATGAATTTTTTTGTAGGAGGAGCTAAATTTGATTGAATTTAGATGAAATTTACTTTCATCTTTTTGGATTTTATATAAATTTTTAGTCAACTTGTAATAAAGTACTTAGAAACCAACTTCGATTTTTTTGGATTTTGATGAATTTTTTTGTTGGAGGAGCTAAATTTGAGTGAATTTAGATGAAATTTACTTTTATTTTTTTGGATTTTATATAAATTTTTAGTCAAATTGTAATAAAGGAATTTGAACCAACTTCGATTTTTTTGGATTTTGATGATTTTGGTTGTTGGAGGAGTTAAATTTGAGTAAATTTAGATGAAATTAACACCTTATTTTTGGATTTTATATAAATTTTTAGTCAAATTGTAATAAAGGGATTTGAAACAACTTCGATTTTTTTGGATTTTGATGAATTTTTTGTAGGAGGAGCTAAATTTGATTGAATTTAGATGAAATTTACTTTCATCTTTTTGGATTTTATATAAATTTTTAGTCAAATTGTAATAAAGTACATTGAAACCAACTTGGATTTTTTTGAATTTTGATGAATTTTTTTGTTGGAGGAGCTAAATTTGAGTGAATTTAGATGAAATTTACTTTCATCTTTTTGGATTTTATATAAATTTTTAGTCAAATAGTAATAAAGGAATTTGAACCAACTTCGATTTTTTTGGATTTTGATGATTTTGGTTGTTGGAGGAGTTAAATTTGAGTAAATTTAGATGAAATTAACACCTTATTTTTGGATTTTATATAAATTTTTAGTCAAATTGTAATAAAGGGATTTGAAACAACTTCGTTTTTTTTGGATTTTGATGAATTTTTTGTAGGAGGAGCTAAATTTGATTGAATTTAGATGAAATTTTCTTTCATCTTTTTGGATTTTATATAAATTTTTAGTCAAATTGTAATAAAGTACATTGAAACCAACTTGGATTTTTTTGAATTTTGATGAATTTTTTTGTTGGAGGAGCTAAATTTGAGTGAATTTAGATGAAATTTACTTTCATCTTTTTGGATTTTATATAAATTTTTAGTCAAATTGTAATAAAGTACATTGAAACCAACTTCGATTTTTTTGGATTTTGATGATTTTGGTTGTTGGAGGAGTTAAATTTGATTGAATTTAGATGAAATTTACTTTCATTTTTTTGGATTTTATATAAATTTTTAGTCAAATTGTAATAAAGTACATTGAAACCAACTTCGATTTTTTTTGGATTTTGATGAGTTTTATTGTTGGAGGAGTTAAATTTGAGTAAATCTAGATGAAATTAACACCTATTTTTTTGGATTTTATATAAATTTTTAGTCAAATTGTAATAAAGTAATTTGAAACCAACTTCGATTTTTTTGGATTTTGATGAGTTTTTTGTTGGAGTTAAATTTGAGTGAATTTAGTAGAAATTTACTTCTATTTTTTTGATTTCATATAAATTTTTAGTCAAATTGTAATAAAGTACTTTGAAACCAACTCCGATTTTTTTGGATTTTGATGAATTTTTTTGTTGGAGGAGCTAAATTTGAGTGAATTTAGATGAAATTTACTTTTATTTTTTTGTATTTTATATAAATTTTTAGTCAAATTGTAATAAAGCAATTTGAACCAACTTCGATTTTTTTGGATTTTGATGAGTTTTTTTGTTTGGAGGAGCTAAATTTGAGTGAATTTAGATGAAATTTACTTTTACTTTTTTGGATTTTATATAAATTTTTAGTCAAATTGTAATAAAGGGAAATGAAATAACTTCGATTTTTTTGGATTTTGATGAATTTTTTTGTAGGAGGAGCTAAATTTGATTGAATTTAGATGAAATTTACTTTCATTTTTTTCGATTTTATATAAATTTTTAGTCAAATTGTAATAAAGTATATTGAAACCAACTTGGATTTTTTTGGATTTTGATGAATTTTTTTGTTGGAGGAGCTAAATTTGAGTGAATTTAGATGAAATTTACTTTTATTTTTTTGGATTTTATATAAATTTTTAATCAAATTGTAATAAAGTAATTTGAAACCAACTTCGATTTTTTTGGATTTTGATGAGTTTTTTGTTGGAGTTAAATTTGATTGAATTTAGTAGAAATTTACTTCTATTTTTTTGATTTCATATAAATTTTTAGTTAAATTGTAATAAAGTACTTTGAAACCAACTTCGATTTTTTTGGATTTTGATGAATTTTTTTGTTGGAGGAGCTAAATTTGAGTGAATTTAGATGAAATTTACTTTTATTTTTTTGTATTTTATATAAATTTTTAGTCAAATTGTAATAAAACAATTTGAACCAACTTCGATTTTTTTGGATTTTGATGAGTTTTTTTGTTTGGAGGAGCTAAATTTGAGTGAATTTAGATGAAATTTACTTTTATTTTTTGTATTTTATATAAATTTTTAGTCAAATTGTAATAAAGCAATTTGATCCAACTACGATTTTTTTGGATTTTGATGAGTTTTTTTGTTTGGAGAGCTAAATTTGAGTGAATTTAGATGAAATTTACTTTAATTTTTTTGGAATTCATATAAATTTTTAGTCAAATTGTAATAAAGGAATTTGAACCAACTTCGATTTATTTGAATTTTGATGAATTTTCTTGTTGGAGGAGCTAAATTTGTGTGAATTTAGATGAAATTTACTTTCATTTTTTGGATTTTATATAAATTTTTAGTCAAATTGTAATAATGGAATTTGAACCAACTTGGATTTTTTTGGATTTTGATGAATTTTTTTGTTGGAGGAGCTAAATTTGAGTGAATTTAGATGAAATTTACTTTTATTTTTTTTTTTTATATAAATTTTTAATCAAATTGTAATAAAGTAATTTGAAACCAACTTCGATTTTTTTGGATTTTGATGAGTTTTTTGTTGGAGTTAAATTTGAGTGAATTTAGTAGAAATTTACTTCTATTTTTTTGATTTCATATAAATTTTTAGTCAAATTGTAATAAAGTACTTTGAAACCAACTTCGATTTTTTTGGATTTTGATGAATTTTTTTGTTGGAGGAGCTAAATTTGAGTGAATTTAGATGAAATTTACTTTTATTTTTTTGTATTTTATATAAATTTTTAGTCAAATAGTAATAAAGGAATTTGAACCAACTTCGATTTTTTTTTATTTTGATGAGTTTTTTTGTTGGAGGAGTTAAATTTGAGTGAATTTAGATGAAATTTACTTCTATTTTTTTTGATTTCATATAAATTTTTAGTCAAATAGTAATAAAGGAATTTGAACCAACTTCGATTTTTTTGGATTTTGATGATTTTGGTTGTTGGAGGAGTTAAATTTGAGTAAATTTAGATGAAATTAACACCTTATTTTTGGATTTTATATAAATTTTTAGTCAAATTGTAATAAAGGGATTTGAAACAACTTCGATTTTTTTGGATTTTGATGAATTTTTTGTAGGAGGAGCTAAATTTGATTGAATTTAGATGAAATTTACTTTCATCTTTTTGGATTTTATATAAATTTTTAGTCAAATTGTAATAAAGTACATTGAAACCAACTTGGATTTTTTTGAATTTTGATGAATTTTTTTGTTGGAGGAGCTAAATTTGAGTGAATTTAGATGAAATTTACTTTCATCTTTTTGGATTTTATATAAATTTTTAGTCAAATAGTAATAAAGGAATTTGAACCAACTTCGATTTTTTTGGATTTTGATGATTTTGGTTGTTGGAGGAGTTAAATTTGAGTAAATTTAGATGAAATTAACACCTTATTTTTGGATTTTATATAAATTTTTAGTCAAATTGTAATAAAGGGATTTGAAACAACTTCGTTTTTTTTGGATTTTGATGAATTTTTTGTAGGAGGAGCTAAATTTGATTGAATTTAGATGAAATTTTCTTTCATCTTTTTGGATTTTATATAAATTTTTAGTCAAATTGTAATAAAGTACATTGAAACCAACTTGGATTTTTTTGAATTTTGATGAATTTTTTTGTTGGAGGAGCTAAATTTGAGTGAATTTAGATGAAATTTACTTTCATCTTTTTGGATTTTATATAAATTTTTAGTCAAATTGTAATAAAGTACATTGAAACCAACTTCGATTTTTTTGGATTTTGATGATTTTGGTTGTTGGAGGAGTTAAATTTGATTGAATTTAGATGAAATTTACTTTCATTTTTTTGGATTTTATATAAATTTTTAGTCAAATTGTAATAAAGTACATTGAAACCAACTTCGATTTTTTTTGGATTTTGATGAGTTTTATTGTTGGAGGAGTTAAATTTGAGTAAATCTAGATGAAATTAACACCTATTTTTTTGGATTTTATATAAATTTTTAGTCAAATTGTAATAAAGTAATTTGAAACCAACTTCGATTTTTTTTGGATTTTGATGAGTTTTTTTGTTGGAGGAGTTAAATTTGAGTGAATTTAGTAGAAATTTATTTCTATTTTTTTTGATTTCATATAAATTTTTAGTCAAACTGTAATAAAGTACTTAGAAACCAACTTCGATTTTTTTGAATTTTGATGAATTTTTTTGTTGGAGGAGCTAAATTTGAGTGAATTTAGATGAAATTTACTTTTATTTTTTGTATTTTATATAAATTTTTAGTCAAATTGTAATAAAGGGAAATGAAATAACTTCGATTTTTTTGGATTTTGATGAATTTTTTTGTAGGAGGAGCTAAATTTGATTGAATTTAGATGAAATTTACTTTCATTTTTTTGGATTTTATATAAATTTTTAGTCAAATTGTAATAAAGTATATTGAAACCAACTTGGATTTTTTTGGATTTTGATGAATTTTTTTGTTGGAGGAGCTAAATTTGAGTGAATTTAGATGAAATTTACTTTTATTTTTTTGGATTTTATATAAATTTTTAATCAAATTGTAATAAAGTAATTTGAAACCAACTTCGATTTTTTTGGATTTTGATGAGTTTTTTGTTGGAGTTAAATTTGAGTGAATTTAGTAGAAATTTACTTCTATTTTTTTGATTTCATATAAATTTTTAGTCAAATTGTAATAAAGTACTTTGAAACCAACTTCGATTTTTTTGGATTTTGATGAATTTTTTTGTTGGAGGAGCTAAATTTGAGTGAATTTAGATGAAATTTACTTTTATTTTTTTGTATTTTATATAAATTTTTAGTCAAATTGTAATAAAGCAATTTGAACCAACTTCGATTTTTTTGGATTTTGATGAGTTTTTTTGTTTGGAGGAGCTAAATTTGAGTGAATTTAGATGAAATTTACTTTTACTTTTTTGGATTTTATATAAATTTTTAGTCAAATTGTAATAAAGGGAAATGAAATAACTTCGATTTTTTTGGATTTTGATGAATTTTTTTGTAGGAGGAGCTAAATTTGATTGAATTTAGATGAAATTTACTTTCATTTTTTTCGATTTTATATAAATTTTTAGTCAAATTGTAATAAAGTATATTGAAACCAACTTGGATTTTTTTGGATTTTGATGAATTTTTTTGTTGGAGGAGCTAAATTTGAGTGAATTTAGATGAAATTTACTTTTATTTTTTTGGATTTTATATAAATTTTTAATCAAATTGTAATAAAGTAATTTGAAACCAACTTCGATTTTTTTGGATTTTGATGAGTTTTTTGTTGGAGTTAAATTTGATTGAATTTAGTAGAAATTTACTTCTATTTTTTTGATTTCATATAAATTTTTAGTCAAATTGTAATAAAGTACTTTGAAACCAACTTCGATTTTTTTGGATTTTGATGAATTTTTTTGTTGGAGGAGCTAAATTTGAGTGAATTTAGATGAAATTTACTTTTATTTTTTTGTATTTTATATAAATTTTTAGTCAAATTGTAATAAAACAATTTGAACCAACTTCGATTTTTTTGGATTTTGATGAGTTTTTTTGTTTGGAGGAGCTAAATTTGAGTGAATTTAGATGAAATTTACTTTTATTTTTTGTATTTTATATAAATTTTTAGTCAAATTGTAATAAAGCAATTTGATCCAACTACGATTTTTTTGGATTTTGATGAGTTTTTTTGTTTGGAGAGCTAAATTTGAGTGAATTTAGATGAAATTTACTTTAATTTTTTTGGAATTCATATAAATTTTTAGTCAAATTGTAATAAAGGAATTTGAACCAACTTCGATTTATTTGAATTTTGATGAATTTTCTTGTTGGAGGAGCTAAATTTGTGTGAATTTAGATGAAATTTACTTTCATTTTTTGGATTTTATATAAATTTTTAGTCAAATTGTAATAATGGAATTTGAACCAACTTGGATTTTTTTGGATTTTGATGAATTTTTTTGTTGGAGGAGCTAAATTTGAGTGAATTTAGATGAAATTTACTTTTATTTTTTTTTTTTTATATAAATTTTTAATCAAATTGTAATAAAGTAATTTGAAACCAACTTCGATTTTTTTGGATTTTGATGAGTTTTTTGTTGGAGTTAAATTTGAGTGAATTTAGTAGAAATTTACTTGTATTTTTTTGATTTCATATAAATTTTTAGTCAAATTGTAATAAAGTACTTTGAAACCAACTTCGATTTTTTTGGATTTTGATGAATTTTTTTGTTGGAGGAGCTAAATTTGAGTGAATTTAGATGAAATTTACTTTTATTTTTTTGTATTTTATATAAATTTTTAGTCAAATAGTAATAAAGGAATTTGAACCAACTTCGATTTTTTTTTATTTTGATGAGTTTTTTTGTTGGAGGAGTTAAATTTGAGTGAATTTAGATGAAATTTACTTCTATTTTTTTTGATTTCATATAAATTTTTAGTCAAATAGTAATAAAGGAATTTGAACCAACTTCGATTTTTTTGGATTTTGATGATTTTGGTTGTTGGAGGAGTTAAATTTGAGTAAATATAGATGAAATTAACACCTTATTTTTGGATTTTATATAAATTTTTAGTCAAATTGTAATAAAGGAATTTGAAACCAACTTCGATTTTTTTGGATTTTGATGAATTTTTTTGTTGGAGGAGCTAAATTTGTGTGAATTTAGATGAAATTTACTTTCATTTTTTGGATTTTATATAAATTTTTAGTCAAATTGTAATAATGGAATTTGAACCAACTTCGATTTTTTTGGATTTTGATGAGTTTTTTTGTTGGAGTTAAATTTGAGTGAATTTAGATGAAATTTACTTCTATTTTTTTTGATTTCATATAAATTTTTAGTCAAATAGTAATAAAGGAATTTGAACCAACTTCGATTTTTTTGGATTTTGATGATTTTGGTTGTTGGAGGAGTTAAATTTGACTAAATTTAGATGAAATTAACACCTTATTTTTGGATTTTATATAAATTTTTAGTCAAATTGTAATAAAGGGATTTGAAACAACTTCGATTTTTTTGGATTTTGATGAATTTTTTGTAGGAGGAGCTAAATTTGATTGAATTTAGATGAAATTTACTTTCATCTTTTTGGATTTTATATAAATTTTTAGTCAAATTGTAATAAAGTACATTGAAACCAACTTCGATTTTTTGGATTTTGATGAATTTTTTTGTTGGAGGAGCTAAATTTGTGTGAATTTAGATGAAATTTACTTTCATCTTTTTGGATTTTATATAAATTTTTAGTCAAATTGTAATAAAGGAATTTGAACCAACTTCGATTTTTTTGGATTTTGATGAGTTTTTTTGTTGGAGTTAAATTTGAGTGAATTTAGATGAAATTTACTTCTATTTTTTTTGATTTCATATAAATTTTTAGTCAAATAGTAATAAAGGAATTTGAACCAAATTCGATTTTTTTGGATTTTGATGAATTTTTTGTAGGAGGAGCTAAATTTGATTGAATTTAGATGAAATTTACTTTCATCTTTTTGGATTTTATATAAATTTTTAGTCAAATTGTAATAAAGTACATTGAAACCAACTTCGATTTTTTTGGATTTTGATGATTTTGGTTGTTGGAGGAGTTAAATTTGATTGAATTTAGATGAAATTTACTTTCATTTTTTTGGATTTTATATAAATTTTTAGTCAAATTGTAATAAAGTACATTGAAACCAATTTCGATTTTTTTGGGATTTTGATGAGTTTTATTGTTGGAGGAGTTAAATTTGAGTAAATCTAGATGAAATTAACACCTATTTTTTTGGATTTTATATAAATTTTTAGTCAAATTGTAATAAAGTAATTTGAAACCAACTTCGATTTTTTTTGGATTTTGATGAGTTTTTTTGTTGGAGGAGTTAAATTTGAGTGAATTTAGTAGAAATTTATTTCTATTTTTTTTGATTTCATATAAATTTTTAGTCAAACTGTAATAAAGTACTTAGAAACCAACTTCGATTTTTTTGAATTTTGATGAATTTTTTTGTTGGAGGAGCTAAATTTGAGTGAATTTAGATGAAATTTACTTTTATTTTTTGTATTTTATATAAATTTTTAGTCAAATTGTAATAAAGGGAAATGAAATAACTTCGATTTTTTTGGATTTTGATGAATTTTTTTGTAGGAGGAGCTAAATTTGATTGAATTTAGATGAAATTTACTTCCATTTTTTTTGATTTTATATAAATTTTTAGTCAAATTGTAATAAAGTATATTGAAACCAACTTGGATTTTTTTGGATTTTGATGAATTTTTTTGTTGGAGGAGCTAAATTTGAGTGAATTTAGATGAAATTTACTTATATTTTTTTGGATTTTATATAAATTTTTAATCAAATTGTAATAAAGTAATTTGAAACCAACTTCGATTTTTTTGGATTTTGATGAGTTTTTTGTAGGAGGAGCTAAATTTGATTGAATTTAGATGAAATTTACTTCCATTTTTTTGGATTTTATATAAATTTTTAGTCAAATTGTAATAAAGTATATTGAAACCAACTTGGATTTTTTTGGATTTTGATGAATTTTTTTGTTGGAGGAGCTAAATTTGAGTGAATTTAGATGAAATTTACTTATATTTTTTTGGATTTTATATAAATTTTTAATCAAATTGTAATAAAGGAATTTGAACCAAATTCGATTTTTTTGGATTTTGATGAATTTTTTGTAGGAGGAGCTAAATTTGATTGAATTTAGATGAAATTTACTTCCATTTTTTTGGATTTTATATAAATTTTTAGTCAAATTGTAATAAAGTACTTTGAAACCAACTTCGATTTTTTTGGATTTTGATGAATTTTTTTGTTGGAGGAGCTAAATTTGAGTGAATTTAGATGAAATTTACTTCTATTTTTTTTGATTTCATATGAATTTTTAGTCAAATAGTAATAAAGGAATTTGAACCAACTTCGATTTTTTTGGATTTTGATGATTTTGGTTGTTGGAGGAGTTAAATTTGAGTAAATTTAGATGAAATTAACACCTTATTTTTGGATTTTATATAAATTTTTAGTCAAATTGTAATAAAGGGATTTGAAACAACTTCGATTTTTTTGGATTTTGATGAATTTTTTTGTAGGAGGAGCTAAATTTGATTGAATTTAGATGAAATTTACTTTCATCTTTTTGGATTTTATATAAATTTTTAGTCAAATTGTAATAAAGTACTTAGAAACCAACTTCGATTTTTTTGGATTTTGATGAATTTTTTTGTTGGAGGAGCTAAATTTGAGTGAATTTAGATGAAATTTACTTTTATTTTTTTGGATTTTATATAAATTTTTAGTCAAATTGTAATAAAGGAATTTGAACCAACTTCGATTTTTTTGGATTTTGATGAGTTTTTTTGTTGGAGGAGTTAAATTTGAGTGAATTTAGATGAAATTTACTTCTATTTTTTTTGATTTCATATAAATTTTTAGTCAAATAGTAATAAAGGAATTTGAACCAACTTCGATTTTTTTGGATTTTGATGAGTTTTTTTGTTGGAGGAGTTAAATTTGAGTGAATTTAGATGAAATTTACTTCTATTTTTTTGATTTCATATAAATTTTTAGTCAAATAGTAATAAAGGAATTTGAAACAACTTCGATTTTTTTGGATTTTGATGATTTTGGTTGTTGGAGGAGTTAAATTTGTGTAAATTTAGATGAAATTAACACCTTATTTTTGGATTTTATATAAATTTTTAGTCAAATTGTAATAAAGGAATTTGAAACCAACTTCGATTTTTTTGGATTTTGATGAATTTTTTTGTTGGAGGGGCTAAATTTGTGTGAATTTAGATGAAATTTGCTTTCATTTTTTGGATATTATATAAATTTTTAGTCAAATTGTAATAAAGGAATTTGAACCAACTTCGATTTTTTTGGATTTTGATGAGTTTTTTTGTTGGAGTTAAATTTGAGTGAATTTAGATGAAATTTACTTCTATTTTTTTTGATTTCATATAAATTTTTAGTCAAGTAGTAATAAAGGAATTTGAACCAACTTCGATTTTTTTGGATTTTGATGAGTTTTTTTGTTGGAGGAGTTAAATTTGAGTGAATTTAGATGAAATTTACTTCTATTTTTTTGATTTCATATAAATTTTTAGTCAAATAGTAATAAAGGAATTTGAAACAACTTCGATTTTTTTGGATTTTGATGATTTTGGTTGTTGGAGGAGTTAAATTTGTGTAATTTTAGATGAAATTAACACCTTATTTTTGGATTTTATATAAATTTTTAGTCAAAATGTAATAAAGGAATTTGAAACCAACTTCGATTTTTTTGGATTTTGATGAATTTTTTTGTTGGAGGAGCTAAATTTGTGTGAATTTAGATGAAATTTACTTTCATCTTTTTGGATTTTATATAAATTTTTAGTCAAATTGTAATAAAGTACATTGAAACCAACTTGGATTTTTTTGAATTTTGATGAATTTTTTTGTTGGAGGAGCTAAATTTGAGTGAATTTAGATGAAATTTACTTTCATCTTTTTGGATTTTATATAAATTTTTAGTCAAATAGTAATAAAGGAATTTGAACCAACTTCGATTTTTTTGGATTTTGAAGATTTTGGTTGTTGGAGGAGTTAAATTTGAGTAAATTTAGATGAAATTAACACCTTATTTTTGGATTTTATATAAATTTTTAGTCAAATTGTAATAAAGGGATTTGAAACAACTTCGATTTTTTTGGATTTTGATGAATTTTTTGTAGGAGGAGCTAAATTTGATTGAATTTAGATGAAATTTACTTTCATCTTTTTGGATTTTATATAAATTTTTAGTCAAATTGTAATAAAGTACATTGAAACCAACTTGGATTTTTTTGAATTTTGATGAATTTTTTTGTTTGGAGGAGCTAAATTTGAGTGAATTTAGATGAAATTTACTTTTATTTTTTTGGATTTTATATAAATTTTTAGTCAAATTGTAATAAAGGAATTTGAACCAACTTCGATTTATTTGAATTTTGATGAATTTTTTTGTTGGAGGAGCTAAATTTGTGTGAATTTAGATGAAATTTACTTTCATTTTTTGGATTTTATATACATTTTTAGTCAAATTGTAATAAAGGAATTTGAAACCAACTTCGATTTTTTTGGATTTTGATGAATTTTTTTGTTGGAGGAGCTAAATTTGTGTGAATTTAGATGAAATTTACTTTCATTTTTTGGATTTTATATAAATTTTTAGTCAAATTGTAATAAAGGAATTTGAACCAACTTCGATTTTTTGGATTTTGATGAGTTTTTTTGTTGGAGGAGTTAAATTTGAGTGAATTTAGATGAAATTTACTTCTATTTTTTTTGATTTCATATAAATTTTTAGTCAAATAGTAATAAAGGAATTTGAACCAACTTCGATTTTTTTGGATTTTGATGAGTTTTTTTGTTGGAGGAGTTAAATTTGAGTGAATTTAGATGAAATTTACTTCTATTTTTTTTTATTTCATATAAATTTTTAGTCAAATAGTAATAAAGGAATTTGAACCAACTTCGATTTTTTTGGATTTTGATGATTTTGGTTGTTGGAGGAGTTAAATTTGAGTAAATTTAGATGAAATTAACACCTTATTTTTGGATTTTATATAAATTTTTAGTCAAATTGTAATAAAGGGATTTGAAACAACTTCGATTTTTTTGGATTTTGATGAATTTTTTGTAGGAGGAGCTAAATTTGATTGAATTTAGATGAAATTTACTTTCATCTTTTTGGATTTTATATAAATTTTTAGTCAAATTGTAATAAAGTACATTGAAACCAACTTGGATTTTTTTGACTTTTGATGAATTTTTTTGTTGGAGGAGCTAAATTTGAGTGAATTTAGATGAAATTTACTTTCATCTTTTTGGATTTTATATAAATTTTTAGTCAAATTGTAATAAAGTACATTGAAACCAACTTGGATTTTTTTGAATTTTGATGAATTTTTTTGTTGGAGGAGCTAAATTTGAGTGAATTTAGATGAAATTTACTTTTATTTTTTTGGATTTTATATAAATTTTTAATCAAATTGTAATAAAGTAATTTGAAAACAACTTCGATTTTTTTGGATTTTGATGAGTTTTTTTGTTTGGAGGAGCTAAATTTGAGTGAATTTAGATGAAATTTACTTTTATTTTTTTGGATTTTATATAAATTTTTAGTCAAATTGTAATAAAGGAATTTGAACCAACTTCGATTTATTTGAATTTTGATGAATTTTTTGTTGGAGGAGCTAAATTTGTGTGAATTTAGATGAAATTTACTTTCATTTTTTGGATTTTATATAAATTTTTAGTCAAATTGTAATAAAGGAATTTGAACCAACTTCGATTTTTTTGAATTTTGATGAATTTTTTTGTTGGAGGAGCTAAATTTGTGTGAATTTAGATGAAATTTACTTTTATTTTTTTGGATTTTATATAAATTTTTAGTCAAATTGTAATAAAGGAATTTGAACCAACTTCGATTTTTTTGGATTTTGATGAGTTTTTTTGATGGAGTTAAATTTGAGTGAATTTAGATGAAATTTTCTTCTATTTTTTTTTATTTCATATAAATTTTTAGTCAAATTGTAATAAAGTAATTTTAAACCAACTTGGATTTTTTTGGATTTTGATGATTTTGGTTGTTGGAGGAGTTAAAGTTGAGTAAATTTAGATGAAATTAACACCTTTTTTTGGATTTTATATAAATTTTTAGTCAAATTGTAATAAAGGGATTTGAAACAACTTCGATTTTTTTGGATTTTGATGAATTTTTTGTAGGAGGAGCTAAATTTGATTGAATTTAGATGAAATTTACTTTCATCTTTTTGGATTTTATATAAATTTTTAGTCAAATTGTAATAAAGTACATTGAAACCAACTTGGATTTTTTTGAATTTTGATGAATTTTTTTGTTGGAGGAGCTAAATTTGAGTGAATTTAGATGAAATTTACTTTCATCTTTTTGGATTTTATATAAATTTTTAGTCAAATTGTAATAAAGGAATTTGAACCAACTTCGATTTTTTTGGATTTTAATGATTTTGGTTGTTGGAGGAGTTAAATTTGTGTAAATTTAGATGAAATTAACACCTTATTTTTGGATTTTATATAAATTTTTAGTCAAATTGTAATAAAGGAATTTGAAACCAACTTCGATTTTTTTGGATTTTGATGAATTTTTTTGTTGGAGGAGCTAAATTTGTGTGAATTTAGATGAAATTTACTTTCATTTTTTGGATTTTATATAAATTTTTAGTCAAATTGTAATAAAGGAATTTGAACCAACTTCGATTTTTTTGGATTTTGATGAGTTTTTTTGTTGGAGGAGTTAAATTTGAGTGAATTTAGATGAAATTTACTTCTATTTTTTTTGATTTCATATAAATTTTTAGTCAAATAGTAATAAAGGAATTTGAACAAACTTCGATTTTTTTGGATTTTGATGATTTTGGTTGTTGGAGGAGTTAAATTTGAGTAAATTTAGATGAAATTAACACCTTATTTTTGGATTTTATATAAATTTTTAGTCAAATTGTAATAAAGGGATTTGAAACAACTTCGATTTTTTTGGATTTTGATGAATTTTTTGTAGGAGGTGCTAAATTTGATTGCATTTAGATGAAATTTACATTCATCTTTTTGGATTTTATATAAATTTTTAGTCAAATTGTAATAAAGTACATTGAAACCAACTTGGATTTTTTTGAATTTTGATGAATTTTTTTGTTGGAGGAGCTAAATTTGAGTGAATTTAGATGAAATTTACTTTCATCTTTTTGGATTTTATATAAATTTTTAGTCAAATAGTAATAAAGGAATTTGAACCAACTTCGATTTTTTTGGATTTTGATGATTTTGGTTGTTGGAGGAGTTAAATTTGAGTAAATTTAGATGAAATTAACACCTTATTTTTGGATTTTATATAAATTTTTAGTCAAATTGTAATAAAGGGATTTGAAACAACTTCGATTTTTTTGGATTTTGATGAATTTTTTGTAGGAGGAGCTAAATTTGATTGAATTTAGATGAAATTTACTTTCATCTTTTTGGATTTTATATAAATTTTTAGTCAAATTGTAATAAAGTACATTGAAACCAACTTGGATTTTTTTGAATTTTGATGAATTTTTTTGTTTGGAGGAGCTAAATTTGAGTGAATTTAGATGAAATTTACTTTTATTTTTTTGGATTTTATATAAATTTTTAGTCAAATTGTAATAAAGGAATTTGAACCAACTTCGATTTTTTGGATTTTGATGAGTTTTTTTGTTGGAGGAGTTAAATTTGAGTGAATTTAGATGAAATTTACTTCTATTTTTTTTGATTTCATATAAATTTTTAGTCAAATAGTAATAAAGGAATTTGAACCAACTTCGATTTTTTGGATTTTGATGAGTTTTTTTGTTGGAGTTAAATTTGAGTGAGTTTAGATGAAATTTACTTCTATTTTTTTTGATTTCATATAAATTTTTAGTCAAATAGTAATAAAGGAATTTGAACCAAATTCGATTTTTTTGGATTTTGATGAGTTTTTTTGTTGGAGGAGTTAAATTTGAGTGAATTTAGATGAAATTTACTTCTATTTTTTTTTGATTTCATATAAATTTTTAGTCAAATAGTAATAAAGGAATTTGAACCAACTTCGATTTTTTTGGATTTTGATGATTTTGGTGGTTGGAGGAGTTAAATTTGAGTAAATTTAGATGAAATTAACACCTTATTTTTGGATTTTATATAAATTTTTAGTCAAATTGTAATAAAGGGATTTGAAACAACTTCGATTTTTTTGGATTTTGATGAATTTTTTGTAGGAGGAGCTAAATTTGATTGAATTTAGATGAAATTTACTTTCATCTTTTTGGATTTTATATAAATTTTTAGTCAAATTGTAATAAAGTACATTGAAACCAACTTGGATTTTTTTGAATTTTGATGAATTTTTTTGTTGGAGGAGTTAAATTTGAGTGAATTTAGATGAAATTTACTTCTATTTTTTTTGATTTCATATAAATTTTTAGTCAAATAGTAATAAAGGAATTTGAACCAACTTCGATTTTTTTGGATTTTGATGATTTTGGTTGTTGGAGGAGTTAAATTTGAGTAAATTTAGATGAAATTAACACCTTATTTTTGGATTTTATATAAATTTTTAGTCAAATTGTAATAAAGGGATTTGAAACAACTTCGATTTTTTTGGATTTTGATGAATTTTTTGTAGGAGGAGCTAAATTTGATTGAATTTAGATGAAATTTACTTTCATCTTTTTGGATTTTATATAAATTTTTAGTCAAATTGTAATAAAGTACATTGAAACCAACTTGGATTTTTTTGACTTTTGATGAATTTTTTTGTTGGAGGAGCTAAATTTGAGTGAATTTAGATGAAATTTACTTTCATCTTTTTGGATTTTATATAAATTTTTAGTCAAATTGTAATAAAGTACATTGAAACCAACTTGGATTTTTTTGAATTTTGATGAATTTTTTTGTTGGAGGAGCTAAATTTGAGTGAATTTAGATGAAATTTACTTTTATTTTTTTGGATTTTATATAAATTTTTAATCAAATTGTAATAAAGTAATTTGAAAACAACTTCGATTTTTTTGGATTTTGATGAGTTTTTTTGTTTGGAGGAGCTAAATTTGAGTGAATTTAGATGAAATTTACTTTTATTTTTTTGGATTTTATATAAATTTTTAGTCAAATTGTAATAAAGGAATTTGAACCAACTTCGATTTATTTGAATTTTGATGAATTTTTTGTTGGAGGAGCTAAATTTGTGTGAATTTAGATGAAATTTACTTTCATTTTTTGGATTTTATATAAATTTTTAGTCAAATTGTAATAAAGGAATTTGAACCAACTTCGATTTTTTTGAATTTTGATGAATTTTTTTGTTGGAGGAGCTAAATTTGTGTGAATTTAGATGAAATTTACTTTTATTTTTTTGGATTTTATATAAATTTTTAGTCAAATTGTAATAAAGGAATTTGAACCAACTTCGATTTTTTTGGATTTTGATGAGTTTTTTTGATGGAGTTAAATTTGAGTGAATTTAGATGAAATTTTCTTCTATTTTTTTTTATTTCATATAAATTTTTAGTCAAATTGTAATAAAGTAATTTTAAACCAACTTGGATTTTTTTGGATTTTGATGATTTTGGTTGTTGGAGGAGTTAAAGTTGAGTAAATTTAGATGAAATTAACACCTTTTTTTGGATTTTATATAAATTTTTAGTCAAATTGTAATAAAGGGATTTGAAACAACTTCGATTTTTTTGGATTTTGATGAATTTTTTGTAGGAGGAGCTAAATTTGATTGAATTTAGATGAAATTTACTTTCATCTTTTTGGATTTTATATAAATTTTTAGTCAAATTGTAATAAAGTACATTGAAACCAACTTGGATTTTTTTGAATTTTGATGAATTTTTTTGTTGGAGGAGCTAAATTTGAGTGAATTTAGATGAAATTTACTTTCATCTTTTTGGATTTTATATAAATTTTTAGTCAAATTGTAATAAAGGAATTTGAACCAACTTCGATTTTTTTGGATTTTAATGATTTTGGTTGTTGGAGGAGTTAAATTTGTGTAAATTTAGATGAAATTAACACCTTATTTTTGGATTTTATATAAATTTTTAGTCAAATTGTAATAAAGGAATTTGAATCCAACTTCGATTTTTTTGGATTTTGATGAATTTTTTTGTTGGAGGAGCTAAATTTGTGTGAATTTAGATGAAATTTACTTTCATTTTTTGGATTTTATATAAATTTTTAGTCAAATTGTAATAAAGGAATTTGAACCAACTTCGATTTTTTTGGATTTTGATGAGTTTTTTTGTTGGAGTTAAATTTGAGTGAATTTAGATGAAATTTACTTCTATTTTTTTTGATTTCATATAAATTTTTAGTCAAATAGTAATAAAGGAATTTGAACCAAATTCGATTTTTTTGGATTTTGATGAGTTTTTTTGTTGGAGGAGTTAAATTTGAGTGAATTTAGATGAAATTTACTTCTATTTTTTTTGATTTCATATAAATTTTTAGTCAAATAGTAATAAAGGAATTTGAACAAACTTCGATTTTTTTGGATTTTGATGATTTTGGTTGTTGGAGGAGTTAAATTTGAGTAAATTTAGATGAAATTAACACCTTATTTTTGGATTTTATATAAATTTTTAGTCAAATTGTAATAAAGGGATTTGAAACAACTTCGATTTTTTTGGATTTTGATGAATTTTTTGTAGGAGGAGTTAAATTTGAGTGAATTTAGATGAAATTTACTTCTATTTTTTTGATTTCATATAAATTTTTAGTCAAATAGTAATAAAGGAATTTGAAACAACTTCGATTTTTTTGGATTTTGATGATTTTGGTTGTTGGAGGAGTTAAATTTGTGTAAATTTAGATGAAATTAACACCTTATTTTTGGATTTTATATAAATTTTTAGTCAAATTGTAATAAAGGAATTTGAAACCAACTTCGATTTTTTTGGATTTTGATGAATTTTTTTGTTGGAGGAGCTAAATTTGTGTGAATTTAGATGAAATTTACTTTCATTTTTTGGATTTTATATAAATTTTTAGTCAAATTGTAATAAAGGAATTTGAACCAACTTCGATTTTTTTGGATTTTGATGAGTTTTTTTGTTGGAGTTAAATTTGAGTGAATTTAGATGAAATTTACTTCTATTTTTTTTGATTTCATATAAATTTTTAGTCAAATAGTAATAAAGGAATTTGAACCAAATTCGATTTTTTTGGATTTTGATGAGTTTTTTTGTTGGAGGAGTTAAATTTGAGTGAATTTAGATGAAATTTACTTCTATTTTTTTTTGATTTCATATAAATTTTTAGTCAAATAGTAATAAAGGAATTTGAACCAACTTCGATTTTTTTGGATTTTGATGATTTTGGTGGTTGGAGGAGTTAAATTTGAGTAAATTTAGATGAAATTAACACCTTATTTTTGGATTTTATATAAATTTTTAGTCAAATTGTAATAAAGGGATTTGAAACAACTTCGATTTTTTTGGATTTTGATGAATTTTTTGTAGGAGGAGCTAAATTTGATTGAATTTAGATGAAATTTACTTTCATCTTTTTGGATTTTATATAAATTTTTAGTCAAATTGTAATAAAGTACATTGAAACCAACTTGGATTTTTTTGAATTTTGATGAATTTTTTTGTTGGAGGAGCTAAATTTGAGTGAATTTAGATGAAATTTACTTTCATCTTTTTGGATTTTATATAAATTTTTAGTCAAATAGTAATAAAGGAATTTGAACCAACTTCGATTTTTTTGGATTTTGATGATTTTGGTTGTTGGAGGAGTTAAATTTGAGTAAATTTAGATGAAATTAACACCTTATTTTTGGATTTTATATAAATTTTTAGTCAAATTGTAATAAAGGGATTTGAAACAACTTCGATTTTTTTGGATTTTGATGAATTTTTTGTAGGAGGAGCTAAATTTGATTGAATTTAGATGAAATTTACTTTCATCTTTTTGGATTTTATATAAATTTTTAGTCAAATTGTAATAAAGTACATTGAAACCAACTTGGATTTTTTTGAATTTTGATGAATTTTTTTGTTGGAGGAGCTAAATTTGAGTGAATTTAGATGAAATTTACTTTCATCTTTTTGGATTTTATATAAATTTTTAGTCAAATTGTAATAAAGTACTTAGAAACCAACTTCGATTTTTTTGGATTTTGATGAATTTTTTTGTTGGAGGAGCTAAATTTGAGTGAATTTAGATGAAATTTACTTTTATTTTTTTGGATTTTATATAAATTTTTAGTCAAATTGTAATAAAGGAATTTGAATCAACTTCGATTTTTTTGGATTTTGATGATTTTGGTGGTTGGAGGAGTTAAATTTGAGTAAATTTAGATGAAATTAACACCTTATTTTTGGATTTTATATAAATTTTTAGTCAAATTGTAATAAAGGGATTTGAAACAACTTCGATTTTTTTGGATTTTGATGAATTTTTTGTAGGAGGAGCTAAATTTGATTGAATTTAGATGAAATTTACTTTCATCTTTTTGGATTTTATATAAATTTTTAGTCAAATTGTAATAAAGTACATTGAAACCAACTTGGATTTTTTTGAATTTTGATGAATTTTTTTGTTGGAGGAGTTAAATTTGAGTGAATTTAGATGAAATTTACTTCTATTTTTTTTGATTTCATATAAATTTTTAGTCAAATAGTAATAAAGGAATTTGAACCAACTTCGATTTTTTTGGATTTTGATGATTTTGGTTGTTGGAGGAGTTAAATTTGAGTAAATTTAGATGAAATTAACACCTTATTTTTGGATTTTATATAAATTTTTAGTCAAATTGTAATAAAGGGATTTGAAACAACTTCGATTTTTTTGGATTTTGATGAATTTTTTGTAGGAGGAGCTAAATTTGATTGAATTTAGATGAAATTTACTTTCATCTTTTTGGATTTTATATAAATTTTTAGTCAAATTGTAATAAAGTACATTGAAACCAACTTGGATTTTTTTGACTTTTGATGAATTTTTTTGTTGGAGGAGCTAAATTTGAGTGAATTTAGATGAAATTTACTTTCATCTTTTTGGATTTTATATAAATTTTTAGTCAAATTGTAATAAAGTACATTGAAACCAACTTGGATTTTTTTGAATTTTGATGAATTTTTTTGTTGGAGGAGCTAAATTTGAGTGAATTTAGATGAAATTTACTTTTATTTTTTTGGATTTTATATAAATTTTTAATCAAATTGTAATAAAGTAATTTGAAAACAACTTCGATTTTTTTGGATTTTGATGAGTTTTTTTGTTTGGAGGAGCTAAATTTGAGTGAATTTAGATGAAATTTACTTTTATTTTTTTGGATTTTATATAAATTTTTAGTCAAATTGTAATAAAGGAATTTGAACCAACTTCGATTTATTTGAATTTTGATGAATTTTTTGTTGGAGGAGCTAAATTTGTGTGAATTTAGATGAAATTTACTTTCATTTTTTGGATTTTATATAAATTTTTAGTCAAATTGTAATAAAGGAATTTGAACCAACTTCGATTTTTTTGAATTTTGATGAATTTTTTTGTTGGAGGAGCTAAATTTGTGTGAATTTAGATGAAATTTACTTTTATTTTTTTGGATTTTATATAAATTTTTAGTCAAATTGTAATAAAGGAATTTGAACCAACTTCGATTTTTTTGGATTTTGATGAGTTTTTTTGATGGAGTTAAATTTGAGTGAATTTAGATGAAATTTTCTTCTATTTTTTTTTATTTCATATAAATTTTTAGTCAAATTGTAATAAAGTAATTTTAAACCAACTTGGATTTTTTTGGATTTTGATGATTTTGGTTGTTGGAGGAGTTAAAGTTGAGTAAATTTAGATGAAATTAACACCTTTTTTTGGATTTTATATAAATTTTTAGTCAAATTGTAATAAAGGGATTTGAAACAACTTCGATTTTTTTGGATTTTGATGAATTTTTTGTAGGAGGAGCTAAATTTGATTGAATTTAGATGAAATTTACTTTCATCTTTTTGGATTTTATATAAATTTTTAGTCAAATTGTAATAAAGTACATTGAAACCAACTTGGATTTTTTTGAATTTTGATGAATTTTTTTGTTGGAGGAGCTAAATTTGAGTGAATTTAGATGAAATTTACTTTCATCTTTTTGGATTTTATATAAATTTTTAGTCAAATTGTAATAAAGGAATTTGAACCAACTTCGATTTTTTTGGATTTTAATGATTTTGGTTGTTGGAGGAGTTAAATTTGTGTAAATTTAGATGAAATTAACACCTTATTTTTGGATTTTATATAAATTTTTAGTCAAATTGTAATAAAGGAATTTGAATCCAACTTCGATTTTTTTGGATTTTGATGAATTTTTTTGTTGGAGGAGCTAAATTTGTGTGAATTTAGATGAAATTTACTTTCATTTTTTGGATTTTATATAAATTTTTAGTCAAATTGTAATAAAGGAATTTGAACCAACTTCGATTTTTTTGGATTTTGATGAGTTTTTTTGTTGGAGTTAAATTTGAGTGAATTTAGATGAAATTTACTTCTATTTTTTTTGATTTCATATAAATTTTTAGTCAAATAGTAATAAAGGAATTTGAACCAAATTCGATTTTTTTGGATTTTGATGAGTTTTTTTGTTGGAGGAGTTAAATTTGAGTGAATTTAGATGAAATTTACTTCTATTTTTTTTGATTTCATATAAATTTTTAGTCAAATAGTAATAAAGGAATTTGAACAAACTTCGATTTTTTTGGATTTTGATGATTTTGGTTGTTGGAGGAGTTAAATTTGAGTAAATTTAGATGAAATTAACACCTTATTTTTGGATTTTATATAAATTTTTAGTCAAATTGTAATAAAGGGATTTGAAACAACTTCGATTTTTTTGGATTTTGATGAATTTTTTGTAGGAGGAGTTAAATTTGAGTGAATTTAGATGAAATTTACTTCTATTTTTTTGATTTCATATAAATTTTTAGTCAAATAGTAATAAAGGAATTTGAAACAACTTCGATTTTTTTGGATTTTGATGATTTTGGTTGTTGGAGGAGTTAAATTTGTGTAAATTTAGATGAAATTAACACCTTATTTTTGGATTTTATATAAATTTTTAGTCAAATTGTAATAAAGGAATTTGAAACCAACTTCGATTTTTTTGGATTTTGATGAATTTTTTTGTTGGAGGAGCTAAATTTGTGTGAATTTAGATGAAATTTACTTTCATTTTTTGGATTTTATATAAATTTTTAGTCAAATTGTAATAAAGGAATTTGAACCAACTTCGATTTTTTTGGATTTTGATGAGTTTTTTTGTTGGAGTTAAATTTGAGTGAATTTAGATGAAATTTACTTCTATTTTTTTTGATTTCATATAAATTTTTAGTCAAATAGTAATAAAGGAATTTGAACCAAATTCGATTTTTTTGGATTTTGATGATTTTGGTGGTTGGAGGAGTTAAATTTGAGTAAATTTAGATGAAATTAACACCTTATTTTTGGATTTTATATAAATTTTTAGTCAAATTGTAATAAAGGGATTTGAAACAACTTCGATTTTTTTGGATTTTGATGAATTTTTTGTAGGAGGAGCTAAATTTGATTGAATTTAGATGAAATTTACTTTCATCTTTTTGGATTTTATATAAATTTTTAGTCAAATTGTAATAAAGTACATTGAAACCAACTTGGATTTTTTTGAATTTTGATGAATTTTTTTGTTGGAGGAGCTAAATTTGAGTGAATTTAGATGAAATTTACTTTCATCTTTTTGGATTTTATATAAATTTTTAGTCAAATAGTAATAAAGGAATTTGAACCAACTTCGATTTTTTTGGATTTTGATGATTTTGGTTGTTGGAGGAGTTAAATTTGAGTAAATTTAGATGAAATTAACACCTTATTTTTGGATTTTATATAAATTTTTAGTCAAATTGTAATAAAGGGATTTGAAACAACTTCGATTTTTTTGGATTTTGATGAATTTTTTGTAGGAGGAGCTAAATTTGATTGAATTTAGATGAAATTTACTTTCATCTTTTTGGATTTTATATAAATTTTTAGTCAAATTGTAATAAAGTACATTGAAACCAACTTGGATATTTTTGAATTTTGATGAATTTTTTTGTTGGAGGAGCTAAATTTGAGTGAATTTAGATGAAATTTACTTTCATCTTTTTGGATTTTATATAAATTTTTAGTCAAATTGTAATAAAGTACTTAGAAACCAACTTCGATTTTTTTGGATTTTGATGAATTTTTTTGTTGGAGGAGCTAAATTTGAGTGAATTTAGATGAAATTTACTTTTATTTTTTTGGATTTTATATAAATTTTTAGTCAAATTGTAATAAAGGAATTTGAATCAACTTCGATTTTTTTGGATTTTGATGATTTTGGTGGTTGGAGGAGTTAAATTTGAGTAAATTTAGATGAAATTAACACCTTATTTTTGGATTTTATATAAATTTTTAGTCAAATTGTAATAAAGGGATTTGAAACAACTTCGATTTTTTTGGATTTTGATGAATTTTTTGTAGGAGGAGCTAAATTTGATTGAATTTAGATGAAATTTACTTTCATCTTTTTGGATTTTATATAAATTTTTAGTCAAATTGTAATAAAGTACATTGAAACCAACTTGGATTTTTTTGAATTTTGATGAATTTTTTTGTTTGGAGGAGCTAAATATGAGTGAATTTAGATGAAATTTACTTTTATTTTTTTGGATTTTATATAAATTTTTAGTCAAATTGTAATAAAGGAATTTGAACCAACTTCGATTTTTTGGATTTTGATGAGTTTTTTTGTTGGAGGAGTTAAATTTGAGTGAATTTAGATGAAATTTACTTCTATTTTTTTTGATTTCATATAAATTTTTAGTCAAATAGTAATAAAGGAATTTGAACCAACTTCGATTTTTTTGGATTTTGATGAGTTTTTTTGTTGGAGTTAAATTTGAGTGAATTTAGATGAAATTTTCTTCTATTTTTTTTTATTTCATATAAATTTTTAGTCAAATTGTAATAAAGTACTTTGAAACCAACTTGGATTTTTTTGGATTTTGATGATTTTGGTTGTTGGAGGAGTTAAAGTTGAGTAAATTTAGATGAAATTAACACCTTTTTTTGGATTTTATATAAATTTTTAGTCAAATTGTAATAAAGGGATTTGAAACAACTTCGATTTTTTTGGATTTTGATGAATTTTTTTGTAGGAGGAGCTAAATTTGATTGAATTTAGATGAAATTTACTTTCATTTTTTTGGATTTTATATAAATTTTTAGTCAAATTGTAATAAAGTACTTAGAAACCAACTTCGATTTTTTTGGATTTTGATGAATTTTTTTGTTGGAGGAGCTAAATTTGAGTGAATTTAGATGAAATTTACTTTCATCTTTTTGGATTTTATATAAATTTTTAGTCAAATAGTAATAAAGGAATTTGAACCAACTTCGATTTTTTTGGATTTTGATGATTTTGGTTGTTGGAGTTAAATTTGAGTGAATTTAGATGAAATTTACTTCTATTTTTTTTGATTTCATATAAATTTTTAGTCAAATAGTAATAAAGGAATTTGAACCAAATTCGATTTTTTTGGATTTTGATGAGTTTTTTTGTTGGAGGAGTTAAATTTGGGTGAATTTAGATGAAATTTACTTCTATTTTTTTTTGATTTCATATAAATTTTTAGTCAAATAGTAATAAAGGAATTTGAACCAACTTCGATTTTTTTGGATTTTGATGATTTTGGTGGTTGGAGGAGTTAAATTTGAGTAAATTTAGATGAAATTAACACCTTATTTTTGGATTTTATATAAATTTTTAGTCAAATTGTAATAAAGGGATTTGAAACAACTTCGATTTTTTTGGATTTTGATGAATTTTTTGTAGGTGGAGCTAAATTTGATTGAATTTAGATGAAATTTACTTTCATCTTTTTGGATTTTATATAAATTTTTAGTCAAATTGTAATAAAGTACATTGAAACCAACTTGGATTTTTTTGAATTTTGATGAATTTTTTTGTTGGAGGAGCTAAATTTGAGTGAATTTAGATGAAATTTACTTTCATCTTTTTGGATTTTATATAAATTTTTAGTCAAATAGTAATAAAGGAATTTGAACCAACTTCGATTTTTTTGGATTTTGATGATTTTGGTTGTTGGAGGAGTTAAATTTGAGTAAATTTAGATGAAATTAACACCTTATTTTTGGATTTTATATAAATTTTTAGTCAAATTGTAATAAAGGGATTTGAAACAACTTCGATTTTTTTGGATTTTGATGAATTTTTTGTAGGAGGAGCTAAATTTGATTGAATTTAGATGAAATTTACTTTCATCTTTTTGGATTTTATATAAATTTTTAGTCAAATTGTAATAAAGTACATTGAAACCAACTTGGATTTTTTTGAATTTTGATGAATTTTTTTGTTGGAGGAGCTAAATTTGAGTGAATTTAGATGAAATTTACTTTCATCTTTTTGGATTTTATATAAATTTTTAGTCAAATTGTAATAAAGTACTTAGAAACCAACTTCGATTTTTTTGGATTTTGATGAATTTTTTTGTTGGAGGAGCTAAATTTGAGTGAATTTAGATGAAATTTACTTTTATTTTTTTGGATTTTATATAAATTTTTAGTCAAATTGTAATAAAGGAATTTGAACCAACTTCGATTTTTTTGGATTTTGATGATTTTGGTGGTTGGAGGAGTTAAATTTGAGTAAATTTAGATGAAATTAACACCTTATTTTTGGATTTTATATAAATTTTTAGTCAAATTGTAATAAAGGGATTTGAAACAACTTCGATTTTTTTGGATTTTGATGAATTTTTTGTAGGAGGAGCTAAATTTGATTGAATTTAGATGAAATTTACTTTCATCTTTTTGGATTTTATATAAATTTTTAGTCAAATTGTAATAAAGTACATTGAAAAAAACTTGGATTTTTTTGAATTTTGATGAATTTTTTTGTTGGAGGAGCTAAATTTGAGTGAATTTAGATGAAATTTACTTTCATCTTTTTGGATTTTATATAAATTTTTAGTCAAATAGTAATAAAGGAATTTGAACCAACTTCGATTTTTTTGGATTTTGATGATTTTGGTTGTTGGAGGAGTTAAATTTGAGTAAATTTAGATGAAATTAACACCTTATTTTTGGATTTTATATAAATTTTTAGTCAAATTGTAATAAAGGGATTTGAAACAACTTCGATTTTTTTGGATTTTGATGAATTTTTTGTAGGAGGAGCTAAATTTGATTGAATTTAGATGAAATTTACTTTCATCTTTTTGGATTTTATATAAATTTTTAGTCAAATTGTAATAAAGTACATTGAAACCAACTTGGATTTTTTTGAATTTTGATGAATTTTTTTGTTTGGAGGAGCTAAATATGAGTGAATTTAGATGAAATTTACTTTTATTTTTTTGGATTTTATATAAATTTTTAGTCAAATTGTAATAAAGGAATTTGAACCAACTTCGATTTTTTGGATTTTGATGAGTTTTTTTGTTGGAGGAGTTAAATTTGAGTGAATTTAGATGAAATTTACTTCTATTTTTTTTGATTTCATATAAATTTTTAGTCAAATAGTAATAAAGGAATTTGAACCAACTTCGATTTTTTTGGATTTTGATGAGTTTTTTTGTTGGAGTTAAATTTGAGTGAATTTAGATGAAATTTTCTTCTATTTTTTTTTATTTCATATAAATTTTTAGTCAAATTGTAATAAAGTACTTTGAAACCAACTTGGATTTTTTTGGATTTTGATGATTTTGGTTGTTGGAGGAGTTAAAGTTGAGTAAATTTAGATGAAATTAACACCTTTTTTTGGATTTTATATAAATTTTTAGTCAAATTGTAATAAAGGGATTTGAAACAACTTCGATTTTTTTGGATTTTGATGAATTTTTTTGTAGGAGGAGCTAAATTTGATTGAATTTAGATGAAATTTACTTTCATTTTTTTGGATTTTATATAAATTTTTAGTCAAATTGTAATAAAGTACTTAGAAACCAACTTCGATTTTTTTGGATTTTGATGAATTTTTTTGTTGGAGGAGCTAAATTTGAGTGAATTTAGATGAAATTTACTTTTATTTTTTTGGATTTTATATAAATTTTTAGTCAAATTGTAATAAAGGAATTTGAACCAACTTCGATTTTTTTGGATTTTGATGAATTTTTTTGTTGGAGGAGCTAAATTTGAGTGAATTTAGATGAAATTTACTTTCATTTTTTTGGATTTTATATAAATTTTTAGTTAAATTGTAATAAAGTAATTTGAAACCAACTTCGATTTTTTTGGATTTTGATGAGTTTTTTTGTTGGAGGAGCTAAATTTGAGTGAAATTAGATGAAATTTACTTTTATTTTTTTGGATTTTATATAAATTTTTAGTCAAATTGTAATAAAGGAATTTGAACCAACTTCGATTTTTTTGGATTTTAATGATTTTGGTTGTTGGAGGAGTTAAATTTGTGTAAATTTAGATGAAATTAACACCTTATTTTTGGATTTTATATAAATTTTTAGTCAAATTGTAATAAAGGAATTTGAAACCAACTTCGATTTTTTTGGATTTTGATGAATTTTTTTGTTGGAGGAGCTAAATTTGTGTGAATTTAGATGAAATTTACTTTCATTTTTTGGATTTTATATAAATTTTTAGTCAAATTGTAATAAAGGAATTTGAACCAACTTCGATTTTTTTGGATTTTGATGAGTTTTTTTGTTGGAGTTAAATTTGAGTGAATTTAGATGAAATTTACTTCTATTTTTTTTGATTTCATATAAATTTTTAGTCAAATAGTAATAAAGGAATTTGAACCAAATTCGATTTTTTTGGATTTTGATGAGTTTTTTTGTTGGAGGAGTTAAATTTGAGTGAATTTAGATGAAATTTACTTCTATTTTTTTTTATTTCATATAAATTTTTAGTCAAATAGTAATAAAGGAATTTGAACAAACTTCGATTTTTTTGGATTTTGATGATTTTGGTTGTTGGAGGAGTTAAATTTGAGTAAATTTAGATGAAATTAACACCTTATTTTTGGATTTTATATAAATTTTTAGTCAAATTGTAATAAAGGGATTTGAAACAACTTCGATTTTTTTGGATTTTGATGAATTTTTTGTAGGAGGAGCTAAATTTGATTGAATTTAGATGAAATTTACTTTCATCTTTTTGGATTTTATATAAATTTTTAGTCAAATTGTAATAAAGTACATTGAAACCAACTTGGATTTTTTTGAATTTTGATGAATTTTTTTGTTGGAGGAGCTAAATTTGAGTGAATTTAGATGAAATTTACTTTCATCTTTTTGGATTTTATATAAATTTTTAGTCAAATTGTAATAAAGTACTTAGAAACCAACTTCGATTTTTTTGGATTTTGATGAATTTTTTTGTTGGAGGAGCTAAATTTGAGTGAATTTAGATGAAATTTACTTTTATTTTTTTGGATTTTATATAAATTTTTAGTCAAATTGTAATAAAGGAATTTGAACCAACTTCGATTTTTTTGGATTTTGATGATTTTGGTGGTTGGAGGAGTTAAATTTGAGTAAATTTAGATGAAATTAACACCTTATTTTTGGATTTTATATAAATTTTTAGTCAAATTGTAATAAAGGGATTTGAAACAACTTCGATTTTTTTGGATTTTGATGAATTTTTTGTAGGAGGAGCTAAATTTGATTGAATTTAGATGAAATTTACTTTCATCTTTTTGGATTTTATATAAATTTTTAGTCAAATTGTAATAAAGTACATTGAAAAAAACTTGGATTTTTTTGAATTTTGATGAATTTTTTTGTTGGAGGAGCTAAATTTGAGTGAATTTAGATGAAATTTACTTTCATCTTTTTGGATTTTATATAAATTTTTAGTCAAATAGTAATAAAGGAATTTGAACCAACTTCGATTTTTTTGGATTTTGATGATTTTGGTTGTTGGAGGAGTTAAATTTGAGTAAATTTAGATGAAATTAACACCTTATTTTTGGATTTTATATAAATTTTTAGTCAAATTGTAATAAAGGGATTTGAAACAACTTCGATTTTTTTGGATTTTGATGAATTTTTTGTAGGAGGAGCTAAATTTGATTGAATTTAGATGAAATTTACTTTCATCTTTTTGGATTTTATATAAATTTTTAGTCAAATTGTAATAAAGTACATTGAAAAAAACTTGGATTTTTTTGAATTTTGATGAATTTTTTTGTTGGAGGAGCTAAATTTGAGTGAATTTAGATGAAATTTACTTTCATCTTTTTGGATTTTATATAAATTTTTAGTCAAATAGTAATAAAGGAATTTGAACCAACTTCGATTTTTTTGGATTTTGATGATTTTGGTTGTTGGAGGAGTTAAATTTGAGTAAATTTAGATGAAATTAACACCTTATTTTTGGATTTTATATAAATTTTTAGTCAAATTGTAATAAAGGGATTTGAAACAACTTCGATTTTTTTGGATTTTGATGAATTTTTTGTAGGAGGAGCTAAATTTGATTGAATTTAGATGAAATTTACTTTCATCTTTTTGGATTTTATATAAATTTTTAGTCAAATTGTAATAAAGTACATTGAAACCAACTTGGATTTTTTTGAATTTTGATGAATTTTTTTGTTTGGAGGAGCTAAATATGAGTGAATTTAGATGAAATTTACTTTTATTTTTTTGGATTTTATATAAATTTTTAGTCAAATTGTAATAAAGGAATTTGAACCAACTTCGATTTTTTGGATTTTGATGAGTTTTTTTGTTGGAGGAGTTAAATTTGAGTGAATTTAGATGAAATTTACTTCTATTTTTTTTGATTTCATATAAATTTTTAGTCAAATAGTAATAAAGGAATTTGAACCAACTTCGATTTTTTTGGATTTTGATGAGTTTTTTTGTTGGAGTTAAATTTGAGTGAATTTAGATGAAATTTTCTTCTATTTTTTTTTATTTCATATAAATTTTTAGTCAAATTGTAATAAAGTACTTTGAAACCAACTTGGATTTTTTTGGATTTTGATGATTTTGGTTGTTGGAGGAGTTAAAGTTGAGTAAATTTAGATGAAATTAACACCTTTTTTTGGATTTTATATAAATTTTTAGTCAAATTGTAATAAAGGGATTTGAAACAACTTCGATTTTTTTGGATTTTGATGAATTTTTTTGTAGGAGGAGCTAAATTTGAGTGAATTTAGATGAAATTTACTTTTATTTTTTTGGATTTTATATAAATTTTTAGTCAAATTGTAATAAAGGAATTTGAACCAACTTCGATTTTTTTGGATTTTGATGAATTTTTTTGTTGGAGGAGCTAAATTTGAGTGAATTTAGATGAAATTTACTTTCATTTTTTTGGATTTTATATAAATTTTTAGTTAAATTGTAATAAAGTAATTTGAAACCAACTTCGATTTTTTTGGATTTTGATGAGTTTTTTTGTTGGAGGAGCTAAATTTGAGTGAAATTAGATGAAATTTACTTTTATTTTTTTGGATTTTATATAAATTTTTAGTCAAATTGTAATAAAGGAATTTGAACCAACTTCGATTTTTTTGGATTTTAATGATTTTGGTTGTTGGAGGAGTTAAATTTGTGTAAATTTAGATGAAATTAACACCTTATTTTTGGATTTTATATAAATTTTTAGTCAAATTGTAATAAAGGAATTTGAAACCAACTTCGATTTTTTTGGATTTTGATGAATTTTTTTGTTGGAGGAGCTAAATTTGTGTGAATTTAGATGAAATTTACTTTCATTTTTTGGATTTTATATAAATTTTTAGTCAAATTGTAATAAAGGAATTTGAACCAACTTCGATTTTTTTGGATTTTGATGAGTTTTTTTGTTGGAGTTAAATTTGAGTGAATTTAGATGAAATTTACTTCTATTTTTTTTGATTTCATATAAATTTTTAGTCAAATAGTAATAAAGGAATTTGAACCAAATTCGATTTTTTTGGATTTTGATGAGTTTTTTTGTTGGAGGAGTTAAATTTGAGTGAATTTAGATGAAATTTACTTCTATTTTTTTTTATTTCATATAAATTTTTAGTCAAATAGTAATAAAGGAATTTGAACAAACTTCGATTTTTTTGGATTTTGATGATTTTGGTTGTTGGAGGAGTTAAATTTGAGTAAATTTAGATGAAATTAACACCTTATTTTTGGATTTTATATAAATTTTTAGTCAAATTGTAATAAAGGGATTTGAAACAACTTCGATTTTTTTGGATTTTGATGAATTTTTTGTAGGAGGAGCTAAATTTGATTGCATTTAGATGAAATTTACTTTCATCTTTTTGGATTTTATATAAATTTTTAGTCAAATTGTAATAAAGTACATTGAAACCAACTTGGATTTTTTTGAATTTTGATGAATTTTTTTGTTGGAGGAGCTAAATTTGAGTGAATTTAGATGAAATTTACTTTCATCTTTTTGGATTTTATATAAATTTTTAGTCAAATAGTAATAAAGGAATTTGAACCAACTTCGATTTTTTTGGATTTTGATGATTTTGGTTGTTGGAGGAGTTAAATTTGAGTAAATTTAGATGAAATTAACACCTTATTTTTGGATTTTATATAAATTTTTAGTCAAATTGTAATAAAGGGATTTGAAACAACTTCGATTTTTTTGGATTTTGATGAATTTTTTGTAGGAGGAGCTAAATTTGATTGAATTTAGATGAAATTTACTTTCATCTTTTTGGATTTTATATAAATTTTTAGTCAAATTGTAATAAAGTACATTGAAAAAAACTTGGATTTTTTTGAATTTTGATGAATTTTTTTGTTGGAGGAGCTAAATTTGAGTGAATTTAGATGAAATTTACTTTTATTTTTTTGGATTTTATATAAATTTTTAGTCAAATAGTAATAAAGGAATTTGAACCAACTTCGATTTTTTTGGATTTTGATGATTTTGGTTGTTGGAGGAGTTAAATTTGAGTAAATTTAGATGAAATTAACACCTTATTTTTGGATTTTATATAAATTTTTAGTCAAATTGTAATAAAGGGATTTGAAACAACTTCGATTTTTTTGGATTTTGATGAATTTTTTGTAGGAGGAGCTAAATTTGATTGAATTTAGATGAAATTTACTTTCATCTTTTTGGATTTTATATAAATTTTTAGTCAAATTGTAATAAAGTACATTGAAACCAACTTGGATTTTTTTGAATTTTGATGAATTTTTTTGTTTGGAGGAGCTAAATATGAGTGAATTTAGATGAAATTTACTTTCATTTTTTTGGATTTTATATAAATTTTTAGTTAAATTGTAATAAAGTAATTTGAAACCAACTTCGATTTTTTTGGATTTTGATGAGTTTTTTTGTTGGAGGAGCTAAATTTGAGTGAAATTAGATGAAATTTACTTTTATTTTTTTGGATTTTATATAAATTTTTAGTCAAATTGTAATAAAGGAATTTGAACCAACTTCGATTTTTTTGGATTTTAATGATTTTGGTTGTTGGAGGAGTTAAATTTGTGTAAATTTAGATGAAATTAACACCTTATTTTTGGATTTTATATAAATTTTTAGTCAAATTGTAATAAAGGAATTTGAAACCAACTTCGATTTTTTTGGATTTTGATGAATTTTTTTGTTGGAGGAGCTAAATTTGTGTGAATTTAGATGAAATTTACTTTCATTTTTTGGATTTTATATAAATTTTTAGTCAAATTGTAATAAAGGAATTTGAACCAACTTCGATTTTTTTGGATTTTGATGAGTTTTTTTGTTGGAGTTAAATTTGAGTGAATTTAGATGAAATTTACTTCTATTTTTTTTGATTTCATATAAATTTTTAGTCAAATAGTAATAAAGGAATTTGAACCAAATTCGATTTTTTTGGATTTTGATGAGTTTTTTTGTTGGAGGAGTTAAATTTGAGTGAATTTAGATGAAATTTACTTCTATTTTTTTTTATTTCATATAAATTTTTAGTCAAATAGTAATAAAGGAATTTGAACAAACTTCGATTTTTTTGGATTTTGATGAATTTTTTGTAGGAGGAGCTAAATTTGATTGCATTTAGATGAAATTTACTTTCATCTTTTTGGATTTTATATAAATTTTTAGTCAAATTGTAATAAAGTACATTGAAACCAACTTGGATTTTTTTGAATTTTGATGAATTTTTTTGTTGGAGGAGCTAAATTTGAGTGAATTTAGATGAAATTTACTTTCATCTTTTTGGATTTTATATAAATTTTTAGTCAAATAGTAATAAAGGAATTTGAACCAACTTCGATTTTTTTGGATTTTGATGATTTTGGTTGTTGGAGGAGTTAAATTTGAGTAAATTTAGATGAAATTAACACCTTATTTTTGGATTTTATATAAATTTTTAGTCAAATTGTAATAAAGGGATTTGAAACAACTTCGATTTTTTTGGATTTTGATGAATTTTTTGTAGGAGGAGCTAAATTTGATTGAATTTAGATGAAATTTACTTTCATCTTTTTGGATTTTATATAAATTTTTAGTCAAATTGTAATAAAGTACATTGAAAAAAACTTGGATTTTTTTGAATTTTGATGAATTTTTTTGTTGGAGGAGCTAAATTTGAGTGAATTTAGATGAAATTTACTTTTATTTTTTTGGATTTTATATAAATTTTTAGTCAAATAGTAATAAAGGAATTTGAACCAACTTCGATTTTTTTGGATTTTGATGATTTTGGTTGTTGGAGGAGTTAAATTTGAGTAAATTTAGATGAAATTAACACCTTATTTTTGGATTTTATATAAATTTTTAGTCAAATTGTAATAAAGGGATTTGAAACAACTTCGATTTTTTTGGATTTTGATGAATTTTTTGTAGGAGGAGCTAAATTTGATTGAATTTAGATGAAATTTACTTTCATCTTTTTGGATTTTATATAAATTTTTAGTCAAATTGTAATAAAGTACATTGAAACCAACTTGGATTTTTTTGAATTTTGATGAATTTTTTTGTTTGGAGGAGCTAAATATGAGTGAATTTAGATGAAATTTACTTTTATTTTTTTGGATTTTATATAAATTTTTAGTCAAATTGTAATAAAGGAATTTGAACCAACTTCGATTTTTTGGATTTTGATGAGTTTTTTTGTTGGAGGAGTTAAATTTGAGTGAATTTAGATGAAATTTACTTCTATTTTTTTTGATTTCATATAAATTTTTAGTCAAATAGTAATAAAGGAATTTGAACCAACTTCGATTTTTTTGGATTTTGATGAGTTTTTTTGTTGGAGTTAAATTTGAGTGAATTTAGATGAAATTTTCTTCTATTTTTTTTTATTTCATATAAATTTTTAGTCAAATTGTAATAAAGTACTTTGAAACCAACTTGGATTTTTTTGGATTTTGATGATTTTGGTTGTTGGAGGAGTTAAAGTTGAATAAATTTAGATGAAATTAACACCTTTTCTTGGATTTTATATAAATTTTTAGTCAAATTGTAATAAAGGGATTTGAAACAACTTCGATTTTTTTGGATTTTGATGAATTTTTTTGTAGGAGGAGCTAAATTTGATTGAATTTAGATGAAATTTACTTTCATTTTTTTGGATTTTATATAAATTTTTAGTCAAATTGTAATAAAGTACTTAGAAACCAACTTCGATTTTTTTGGATTTTGATGAATTTTTTTGTTGGAGGAGCTAAATTTGAGTGAATTTAGATGAAATTTACTTTTATTTTTTTGGATTTTATATAAATTTTTAGTCAAATTGTAATAAAGGAATTTGAACCAACTTCGATTTTTTTGGATTTTGATGAATTTTTTTGTTGGAGGAGCTAAATTTGAGTGAATTTAGATGAAATTTACTTTCATTTTTTTGGATTTTATATAAATTTTTAGTTAAATTGTAATAAAGTAATTTGAAACCAACTTCGATTTTTTTGGATTTTGATGAGTTTTTTTGTTGGAGGAGCTAAATTTGAGTGAAATTAGATGAAATTTACTTTTATTTTTTTGGATTTTATATAAATTTTTAGTCAAATTGTAATAAAGGAATTTGAACCAACTTCGATTTTTTTGGATTTTAATGATTTTGGTTGTTGGAGGAGTTAAATTTGTGTAAATTTAGATGAAATTAACACCTTATTTTTGGATTTTATATAAATTTTTAGTCAAATTGTAATAAAGGAATTTGAAACCAACTTCGATTTTTTTGGATTTTGATGAATTTTTTTGTTGGAGGAGCTAAATTTGTGTGAATTTAGATGAAATTTACTTTCATTTTTTGGATTTTATATAAATTTTTAGTCAAATTGTAATAAAGGAATTTGAACCAACTTCGATTTTTTTGGATTTTGATGAGTTTTTTTGTTGGAGTTAAATTTGAGTGAATTTAGATGAAATTTACTTCTATTTTTTTTGATTTCATATAAATTTTTAGTCAAATAGTAATAAAGGAATTTGAACCAAATTCGATTTTTTTGGATTTTGATGAGTTTTTTTGTTGGAGGAGTTAAATTTGAGTGAATTTAGATGAAATTTACTTCTATTTTTTTTTATTTCATATAAATTTTTAGTCAAATAGTAATAAAGGAATTTGAACAAACTTCGATTTTTTTGGATTTTGATGATTTTGGTTGTTGGAGGAGTTAAATTTGAGTAAATTTAGATGAAATTAACACCTTATTTTTGGATTTTATATAAATTTTTAGTCAAATTGTAATAAAGGGATTTGAAACAACTTCGATTTTTTTGGATTTTGATGAATTTTTTGTAGGAGGAGCTAAATTTGATTGCATTTAGATGAAATTTACTTTCATCTTTTTGGATTTTATATAAATTTTTAGTCAAATTGTAATAAAGTACATTGAAACCAACTTGGATTTTTTTGAATTTTGATGAATTTTTTTGTTGGAGGAGCTAAATTTGAGTGAATTTAGATGAAATTTACTTTCATCTTTTTGGATTTTATATAAATTTTTAGTCAAATAGTAATAAAGGAATTTGAACCAACTTCGATTTTTTTGGATTTTGATGATTTTGGTTGTTGGAGGAGTTAAATTTGAGTAAATTTAGATGAAATTAACACCTTATTTTTGGATTTTATATAAATTTTTAGTCAAATTGTAATAAAGGGATTTGAAACAACTTCGATTTTTTTGGATTTTGATGAATTTTTTGTAGGAGGAGCTAAATTTGATTGAATTTAGATGAAATTTACTTTCATCTTTTTGGATTTTATATAAATTTTTAGTCAAATTGTAATAAAGTACATTGAAACCAACTTGGATTTTTTTGAATTTTGATGAATTTTTTTGTTTGGAGGAGCTAAATTTGAGTGAATTTAGATGAAATTTACTTTTATTTTTTTGGATTTTATATAAATTTTTAGTCAAATTGTAATAAAGGAATTTGAACCAACTTCGATTTTTTGGATTTTGATGAGTTTTTTTGTTGGAGGAGTTAAATTTGAGTGAATTTAGATGAAATTTACTTCTATTTTTTTTGATTTCATATAAATTTTTAGTCAAATAGTAATAAAGGAATTTGAACCAACTTCGATTTTTTTGGATTTTGATGATTTTGGTTGTTGGAGGAGTTAAATTTGTGTAAATTTAGATGAAATTAACACCTTATTTTTGGATTTTATATAAATTTTTAGTCAAATTGTAATAAAGGAATTTGAAACCAACTTCGATTTTTTTGGATTATGATGAATTTTTTTGTTGGAGGAGCTAAATTTGTGTGAATTTAGATGAAATTTACTTTCATTTTTTGGATTTTATATAAATTTTTAGTCAAATTGTAATAAAGGAATTTGAACCAACTTCGATTTTTTTGGATTTTGATGAGTTTTTTTGTTGGAGTTAAATTTGAGTGAATTTAGATGAAATTTACTTCTATTTTTTTTGATTTCATATAAATTTTTAGTCAAATAGTAATAAAGGAATTTGAACCAAATTCGATTTTTTTGGATTTTGATGAGTTTTTTTGTTGGAGGAGTTAAATTTGAGTGAATTTAGATGAAATTTACTTCTATTTTTTTTGATTTCATATAAATTTTTAGTCAAATAGTAATAAAGGAATTTGAACCAACTTCGATTTTTTTGGATTTTGATGATTTTGGTGGATGGAGGAGTTAAATTTGAGTAAATTTAGATGAAATTAACACCTTATTTTTGGATTTTATATAAATTTTTAGTCAAATTGTAATAAAGGGATTTGAAACAACTTCGATTTTTTTGGATTTTGATGAATTTTTTGTAGGAGGAGCTAAATTTGATTGAATTTAGATGAAATTTACTTTCATCTTTTTGGATTTTATATAAATTTTTAGTCAAATTGTAATAAAGTACATTGAAACCAACTTGGATTTTTTTGAATTTTGATGAATTTTTTTGTTGGAGGAGCTAAATTTGAGTGAATTTAGATGAAATTTACTTTCATCTTTTTGGATTTTATATAAATTTTTAGTCAAATAGTAATAAAGGAATTTTAACCAACTTCGATTTTTTTGGATTTTGATGATTTTGGTTGTTGGAGGAGTTAAATTTGAGTAAATTTAGATGAAATTAACTCCTTATTTTTGGATTTTATATAAATTTTTAGTCAAATTGTAATAAAGGGATTTGAAACAACTTCGATTTTTTTGGATTTTGATGAATTTTTTGTAGGAGGAGCTAAATTTGATTGAATTTAGATGAAATTTACTTTCATCTTTTTGGATTTTATATAAATTTTTAGTCAAATTGTAATAAAGTACATTGAAACCAACTTGGATTTTTTTGAATTTTGATGAATTTTTTTGTTGGAGGAGCTAAATTTGAGTGAATTTAGATGAAATTTACTTTCATCTTTTTGGATTTTATATAAATTTTTAGTCAAATTGTAATAAAGTACTTAGAAACCAACTTCGATTTTTTTGGATTTTGATGAATTTTTTTGTTGGAGGAGCTAAATTTGAGTGAATTTAGATGAAATTTACTTTTATTTTTTTGGATTTTATATAAATTTTTAGTCAAATTGTAATAAAGGAATTTGAACCAACTTCGATTTTTTTGGATTTTGATGATTTTGGTGGTTGGAGGAGTTAAATTTGAGTAAATTTAGATGAAATTAACACCTTATTTTTGGATTTTATATAAATTTTTAGTCAAATTGTAATAAAGGGATTTGAAACAACTTCGATTTTTTTGGATTTTGATGAATTTTTTGTAGGAGGAGCTAAATTTGATTGAATTTAGATGAAATTTACTTTCATCTTTTTGGATTTTATATAAATTTTTAGTCAAATTGTAATAAAGTACATTGAAAAAAACTTGGATTTTTTTGAATTTTGATGAATTTTTTTGTTGGAGGAGCTAAATTTGAGTGAATTTAGATGAAATTTACTTTCATCTTTTTGGATTTTATATAAATTTTTAGTCAAATAGTAATAAAGGAATTTGAACCAACTTCGATTTTTTTGGATTTTGATGATTTTGGTTGTTGGAGGAGTTAAATTTGAGTAAATTTAGATGAAATTAACACCTTATTTTTGGATTTTATATAAATTTTTAGTCAAATTGTAATAAAGGGATTTGAAACAACTTCGATTCCTTTGGATTTTGATGAATTTTTTGTAGGAGGAGCTAAATTTGATTGAATTTAGATGAAATTTACTTTCATCTTTTTGGATTTTATATAAATTTTTAGTCAAATTGTAATAAAGTACATTGAAACCAACTTGGATTTTTTTGAATTTTGATGAATTTTTTTGTTGGAGGAGCTAAATTTGAGTGAATTTAGATGAAATTTACTTTCATCTTTTTGGATTTTATATAAATTTTTAGTCAAATTGTAATAAAGTACTTAGAAACCAACTTCGATTTTTTTGGATTTTGATGAATTTTTTTGTTGGAGGAGCTAAATTTGAGTGAATTTAGATGAAATTTACTTTTATTTTTTTGGATTTTATATAAATTTTTAGTCAAATTGTAATAAAGGAATTTGAACCAACTTCGATTTTTTTGGATTTTGATGATTTTGGTTGTTGGAGGAGTTAAATTTGAGTAAATTTAGATGAAATTAACACCTTATTTTTGGATTTTATATAAATTTTTAGTCAAATTGTAATAAAGGGATTTGAAACAACTTCGATTTTTTTGGATTTTGATGAATTTTTTGTAGGAGGAGCTAAATTTGATTGAATTTAGATGAAATTTACTTTCATCTTTTTGGATTTTATATAAATTTTTAGTCAAATTGTAATAAAGTACATTGAAACCAACTTGGATTTTTTTGAATTTTGATGAATTTTTTTGTTGGAGGAGCTAAATTTGAGTGAATTTAGATGAAATTTACTTTCATCTTTTTGGATTTTATATAAATTTTTAGTCAAATAGTAATAAAGGAATTTGAACCAACTTCGATTTTTTTGGATTTTGATGATTTTGATTGTTGGAGGAGTTAAATTTGAGTAAATTTAGATGAAATTAACACCTTATTTTTGGATTTTATATAAATTTTTAGTCAAATTGTAATAAAGGGATTTGAAACAACTTCGATTTTTTTGGATTTTGATGAATTTTTTGTAGGAGGAGCTAAATTTGATTGAATTTAGATGAAATTTACTTTCATCTTTTTGGATTTTATATAAATTTTTAGTCAAATTGTAATAAAGTACATTGAAACCAACTTGGATTTTTTTGAATTTTGATGAATTTTTTTGTTGGAGGAGCTAAATTTGAGTGAATTTAGATGAAATTTACATTCATCTTTTTGGATTTTATATAAATTTTTAGTCAAATTGTAATAAAGTACATTGAAACCAACTTGGATTTTTTTGAATTTTGATGAATTTTTTTGTTGGAGGAGCTAAATTTGAGTGAATTTAGATGAAATTTACTTTTATTTTTTTGGATTTTATATAAATTTTTAATCAAATTGTAATAAAGTAATTTGAAAACAACTTCGATTTTTTTGGATTTTGATGAGTTTTTTTGATTGGAGGAGCTAAATTTGAGTGAATTTAGATGAAATTTACTTTTATTTTTTTGGATTTTATATAAATTTTTAGTCAAATTGTAATAAAGGAATTTGAACCAACTTCGATTTATTTGAATTTTGATGAATTTTTTTGTTGGAGGAGCTAAATTTGTTTGAATTTAGATGAAATTTACTTTCATTTTTTGGATTTTATATAAATTTTTAGTCAAATTGTAATAAAGGAATTTGAACCAACTTCGATTTTTTTGAATTTTGATGAATTTTTTTGTTGGAGGAGCTAAATTTGTGTGAATTTAGATGAAATTTACTTTTATTTTTTTGGATTTTATATAAATTTTTAGTCAAATTGTAATAAAGGAATTTGAACCAACTTCGATTTTTTTGGATTTTGATGAGTTTTTTTGTTGGAGTTAAATTTGAGTGAATTTAGATGAAATTTTCTTCTATTTTTTTTTATTTCATATAAATTTTTAGTCAAATTGTAATAAAGTACTTTGAAACCAACTTGGATTTTTTTGGATTTTGATGATTTTGGTTGTTGGAGGAGTTAAAGTTGAGTAAATTTAGATGAAATTAACACCTTTTTTTGGATTTTATATAAATTTTTAGTCAAATTGTAATAAAGGGATTTGAAACAACTTCGATTTTTTTGGATTTTGATGAATTTTTTTGTAGGAGGAGCTAAATTTGATTGAATTTAGATGAAATTTACTTTCATTTTTTTGGATTTTATATAAATTTTTAGTCAAATTGTAATAAAGTACTTAGAAACCAACTTCGATTTTTTTGGATTTTGATGAATTTTTTTGTTGGAGGAGCTAAATTTGAGTGAATTTAGATGAAATTTACTTTTATTTTTTTGGATTTTATATAAATTTTTAGTCAAATTGTAATAAAGGAATTTGAACCAACTTCGATTTTTTTGGATTTTGATGATTTTGGTTGTTGGAGGAGTTAAATTTGAGTAAATTTAGATGAAATTAACACCTTATTTTTGGATTTTATATAAATTTTTAGTCAAATTGTAATAAAGGGATTTGAAACAACTTCGATTTTTTTGGATTTTGATGAATTTTTTGTAGGAGGAGCTAAATTTGATTGAATTTAGATGAAATTTACTTTCATCTTTTTGGATTTTATATAAATTTTTAGTCAAATTGTAATAAAGTACATTGAAACCAACTTGGATTTTTTTGAATTTTGATGAATTTTTTTGTTGGAGGAGCTAAATTTGAGTGAATTTAGATGAAATTTACTTTCATCTTTTTGGATTTTATATAAATTTTTAGTCAAATAGTAATAAAGGAATTTGAACCAACTTCGATTTTTTTGGATTTTGATGATTTTGGTTGTTGGAGGAGTTAAATTTGAGTAAATTTAGATGAAATTAACACCTTATTTTTGGATTTTATATAAATTTTTAGTCAAATTGTAATAAAGGGATTTGAAACAACTTCGATTTTTTTGGATTTTGATGAATTTTTTGTAGGAGGAGCTAAATTTGATTGAATTTAGATGAAATTTACTTTCATCTTTTTGGATTTTATATAAATTTTTAGTCAAATTGTAATAAAGTACATTGAAACCAACTTGGATTTTTTTGAATTTTGATGAATTTTTTTGTTGGAGGAGCTAAATTTGAGTGAATTTAGATGAAATTTACTTTCATCTTTTTGGATTTTATATAAATTTTTAGTCAAATTGTAATAAAGTACATTGAAACCAACTTGGATTTTTTTGAATTTTGATGAATTTTTTTGTTGGAGGAGCTAAATTTGAGTGAATTTAGATGAAATTTACTTTTATTTTTTTGGATTTTATATAAATTTTTAATCAAATTGTAATAAAGTAATTTGAAAACAACTTCGATTTTTTTGGATTTTGATGAGTTTTTTTGTTTGGAGGAGCTAAATTTGAGTGAATTTAGATGAAATTTACTTTTATTTTTTTGGATTTTATATAAATTTTTAGTCAAATTGTAATAAAGGAATTTGAACCAACTTCGATTTATTTGAATTTTGATGAATTTTTTTGTTGGAGGAGCTAAATTTGTGTGAATTTAGATGAAATTTACTTTCATTTTTTGGATTTTATATAAATTTTTAGTCAAATTGTAATAAAGGAATTTGAACCAACTTCGATTTTTTTGAATTTTGATGAATTTTTTTGTTGGAGGAGCTAAATTTGTGTGAATTTAGATGAAATTTACTTTTATTTTTTTGGATTTTATATAAATTTTTAGTCAAATTGTAATAAAGGAATTTGAACCAACTTCGATTTTTTTGGATTTTGATGAGTTTTTTTGTTGGAGTTAAATTTGAGTGAATTTAGATGAAATTTTCTTCTATTTTTTTTTATTTCATATAAATTTTTAGTCAAATTGTAATAAAGTACTTTGAAACCAACTTGGATTTTTTTGGATTTTGATGATTTTGGTTGTTGGAGGAGTTAAAGTTGAGTAAATTTAGATGAAATTAACACCTTTTTTTGGATTTTATATAAATTTTTAGTCAAATTGTAATAAAGGGATTTGAAACAACTTCGATTTTTTTGGATTTTGATGAATTTTTTTGTAGGAGGAGCTAAATTTGATTGAATTTAGATGAAATTTACTTTCATTTTTTTGGATTTTATATAAATTTTTAGTCAAATTGTAATAAAGTACTTAGAAACCAACTTCGATTTTTTTGGATTTTGATGAATTTTTTTGTTGGAGGAGCTAAATTTGAGTGAATTTAGATGAAATTTACTTTTATTTTTTTGGATTTTATATAAATTTTTAATCAAATTGTAATAAAGTAATTTGAAAACAACTTCGATTTTTTTGGATTTTGATGAGTTTTTTTGTTTGGAGGAGCTAAATTTGAGTGAATTTAGATGAAATTTACTTTTATTTTTTTGGATTTTATATAAATTTTTAGTCAAATTGTAATAAAGGAATTTGAACCAACTTCGATTTATTTGAATTTTGATGAATTTTTTTGTTGGAGGAGCTAAATTTGTGTGAATTTAGATGAAATTTACTTTCATTTTTTGGATTTTATATAAATTTTTAGTCAAATTGTAATAAAGGAATTTGAACCAACTTCGATTTTTTTGAATTTTGATGAATTTTTTTGTTGGAGGAGCTAAATTTGTGTGAATATAGATGAAATTTACTTTTATTTTTTTGGATTTTATATAAATTTTTAGTCAAATTGTAATAAAGGAATTTGAACCAACTTCGATTTTTTTGGATTTTGATGAGTTTTTTTGTTGGAGTTAAATTTGAGTGAATTTAGATGAAATTTTCTTCTATTTTTTTTTATTTCATATAAATTTTTAGTCAAATTGTAATAAAGTACTTTGAAACCAACTTGGATTTTTTTGGATTTTGATGATTTTGGTTGTTGGAGGAGTTAAAGTTGAGTAAATTTAGATGAAATTAACACCTTTTTTTGGATTTTATATAAATTTTTAGTCAAATTGTAATAAAGGGATTTGAAACAACTTCGATTTTTTTGGATTTTGATGAATTTTTTTGTAGGAGGAGCTAAATTTGATTGAATTTAGATGAAATTTACTTTCATTTTTTTGGATTTTATATAAATTTTTAGTCAAATTGTAATAAAGTACTTAGAAACCAACTTCGATTTTTTTGGATTTTGATGAATTTTTTTGTTGGAGGAGCTAAATTTGAGTGAATTTAGATGAAATTTACTTTTATTTTTTTGGATTTTATATAAATTTTTAGTCAAATTGTAATAAAGGAATTTGAACCAACTTCGATTTTTTTGGATTTTGATGAATTTTTTTGTTGGAGGAGCTAAATTTGAGTGAATTTAGATGAAATTTACTTTCATTTTTTTGGATTTTATATAAATTTTTAGTTAAATTGTAATAAAGTAATTTGAAACCAACTTCGATTTTTTTGGATTTTGATGGGTTTTTTTGTTGGAGGAGCTAAATTTGAGTGAAATTAGATGAAATTTACTTTTATTTTTTTGGATTTTATATAAATTTTTAGTCAAATTGTAATAAAGTACATTGAAACCAACTTGGATTTTTTTGAATTTTGATGAATTTTTTTGTTGGAGGAGCTAAATTTGAGTGAATTTAGATGAAATTTACTTTCATCTTTTTGGATTTTATATAAATTTTTAGTCAAATAGTAATAAAGGAATTTGAACCAACTTCGATTTTTTTGGATTTTGATGATTTTGGTTGTTGGAGGAGTTAAATTTGAGTAAATTTAGATGAAATTAACACCTTATTTTTGGATTTTATATAAATTTTTAGTCAAATTGTAATAAAGGGATTTGAAACAACTTCGATTTTTTTGGATTTTGATGAATTTTTTGTAGGAGGAGCTAAATTTGATTGAATTTAGATGAAATTTACTTTCATCTTTTTGGATTTTATATAAATTTTTAGTCAAATTGTAATAAAGTACATTGAAACCAACTTGGATTTTTTTGAATTTTGATGAATTTTTTTGTTTGGAGGAGCTAAATTTGAGTGAATTTAGATGAAATTTACTTTTATTTTTTTGGATTTTATATAAATTTTTAGTCAAATTGTAATAAAGGAATTTGAACCAACTTCGATTTTTTGGATTTTGATGAGTTTTTTTGTTGGAGGAGTTAAATTTGAGTGAATTTAGATGAAATTTACTTCTATTTTTTTTGATTTCATATAAATTTTTAGTCAAATAGTAATAAAGGAATTTGAACCAACTTCGATTTTTTTGGATTTTGATGATTTTGGTTGTTGGAGGAGTTAAATTTGTGTAAATTTAGATGAAATTAACACCTTATTTTTGGATTTTATATAAATTTTTAGTCAAATTGTAATAAAGGAATTTGAAACCAACTTCGATTTTTTTGGATTATGATGAATTTTTTTGTTGGAGGAGCTAAATTTGTGTGAATTTAGATGAAATTTACTTTCATTTTTTGGATTTTATATAAATTTTTAGTCAAATTGTAATAAAGGAATTTGAACCAACTTCGATTTTTTTGGATTTTGATGAGTTTTTTTGTTGGAGTTAAATTTGAGTGAATTTAGATGAAATTTACTTCTATTTTTTTTGATTTCATATAAATTTTTAGTCAAATAGTAATAAAGGAATTTGAACCAAATTCGATTTTTTTGGATTTTGATGAGTTTTTTTGTTGGAGGAGTTAAATTTGAGTGAATTTAGATGAAATTTACTTCTATTTTTTTTGATTTCATATAAATTTTTAGTCAAATAGTAATAAAGGAATTTGAACCAACTTCGATTTTTTTGGATTTTGATGATTTTGGTGGATGGAGGAGTTAAATTTGAGTAAATTTAGATGAAATTAACACCTTATTTTTGGATTTTATATAAATTTTTAGTCAAATTGTAATAAAGGGATTTGAAACAACTTCGATTTTTTTGGATTTTGATGAATTTTTTGTAGGAGGAGCTAAATTTGATTGAATTTAGATGAAATTTACTTTCATCTTTTTGGATTTTATATAAATTTTTAGTCAAATTGTAATAAAGTACATTGAAACCAACTTGGATTTTTTTGAATTTTGATGAATTTTTTTGTTGGAGGAGCTAAATTTGAGTGAATTTAGATGAAATTTACTTTCATCTTTTTGGATTTTATATAAATTTTTAGTCAAATAGTAATAAAGGAATTTGAACCAACTTCGATTTTTTTGGATTTTGATGATTTTGGTTGTTGGAGGAGTTAAATTTGAGTAAATTTAGATGAAATTAACTCCTTATTTTTGGATTTTATATAAATTTTTAGTCAAATTGTAATAAAGGGATTTGAAACAACTTCGATTTTTTTGGATTTTGATGAATTTTTTGTAGGAGGAGCTAAATTTGATTGAATTTAGATGAAATTTACTTTCATCTTTTTGGATTTTATATAAATTTTTAGTCAAATTGTAATAAAGTACATTGAAACCAACTTGGATTTTTTTGAATTTTGATGAATTTTTTTGTTGGAGGAGCTAAATTTGAGTGAATTTAGATGAAATTTACTTTCATCTTTTTGGATTTTATATAAATTTTTAGTCAAATTGTAATAAAGTACTTAGAAACCAACTTCGATTTTTTTGGATTTTGATGAATTTTTTTGTTGGAGGAGCTAAATTTGAGTGAATTTAGATGAAATTTACTTTTATTTTTTTGGATTTTATATAAATTTTTAGTCAAATTGTAATAAAGGAATTTGAACCAACTTCGATTTTTTTGGATTTTGATGATTTTGGTGGTTGGAGGAGTTAAATTTGAGTAAATTTAGATGAAATTAACACCTTATTTTTGGATTTTATATAAATTTTTAGTCAAATTGTAATAAAGGGATTTGAAACAACTTCGATTTTTTTGGATTTTGATGAATTTTTTGTAGGAGGAGCTAAATTTGATTGAATTTAGATGAAATTTACTTTCATCTTTTTGGATTTTATATAAATTTTTAGTCAAATTGTAATAAAGTACATTGAAAAAAACTTGGATTTTTTTGAATTTTGATGAATTTTTTTGTTGGAGGAGCTAAATTTGAGTGAATTTAGATGAAATTTACTTTCATCTTTTTGGATTTTATATAAATTTTTAGTCAAATAGTAATAAAGGAATTTGAACCAACTTCGATTTTTTTGGATTTTGATGATTTTGGTTGTTGGAGGAGTTAAATTTGAGTAAATTTAGATGAAATTAACACCTTATTTTTGGATTTTATATAAATTTTTAGTCAAATTGTAATAAAGGGATTTGAAACAACTTCGATTTTTTTGGATTTTGATGAATTTTTTGTAGGAGGAGCTAAATTTGATTGAATTTAGATGAAATTTACTTTCATCTTTTTGGATTTTATATAAATTTTTAGTCAAATTGTAATAAAGTACATTGAAACCAACTTGGATTTTTTTGAATTTTGATGAATTTTTTTGTTGGAGGAGCTAAATTTGAGTGAATTTAGATGAAATTTACTTTCATCTTTTTGGATTTTATATAAATTTTTAGTCAAATTGTAATAAAGTACTTAGAAACCAACTTCGATTTTTTTGGATTTTGATGAATTTTTTTGTTGGAGGAGCTAAATTTGAGTGAATTTAGATGAAATTTACTTTTATTTTTTTGGATTTTATATAAATTTTTAGTCAAATTGTAATAAAGGAATTTGAACCAACTTCGATTTTTTTGGATTTTGATGATTTTGGTTGTTGGAGGAGTTAAATTTGAGTAAATTTAGATGAAATTAACACCTTATTTTTGGATTTTATATAAATTTTTAGTCAAATTGTAATAAAGGGATTTGAAACAACTTCGATTTTTTTGGATTTTGATGAATTTTTTGTAGGAGGAGCTAAATTTGATTGAATTTAGATGAAATTTACTTTCATCTTTTTGGATTTTATATAAATTTTTAGTCAAATTGTAATAAAGTACATTGAAACCAACTTGGATTTTTTTGAATTTTGATGAATTTTTTTGTTGGAGGAGCTAAATTTGAGTGAATTTAGATGAAATTTACTTTCATCTTTTTGGATTTTATATAAATTTTTAGTCAAATAGTAATAAAGGAATTTGAACCAACTTCGATTTTTTTGGATTTTGATGATTTTGATTGTTGGAGGAGTTAAATTTGAGTAAATTTAGATGAAATTAACACCTTATTTTTGGATTTTATATAAATTTTTAGTCAAATTGTAATAAAGGGATTTGAAACAACTTCGATTTTTTTGGATTTTGATGAATTTTTTGTAGGAGGAGCTAAATTTGATTGAATTTAGATGAAATTTACTTTCATCTTTTTGGATTTTATATAAATTTTTAGTCAAATTGTAATAAAGTACATTGAAACCAACTTGGATTTTTTTGAATTTTGATGAATTTTTTTGTTGGAGGAGCTAAATTTGAGTGAATTTAGATGAAATTTACATTCATCTTTTTGGATTTTATATAAATTTTTAGTCAAATTGTAATAAAGTACATTGAAACCAACTTGGATTTTTTTGAATTTTGATGAATTTTTTTGTTGGAGGAGCTAAATTTGAGTGAATTTAGATGAAATTTACTTTTATTTTTTTGGATTTTATATAAATTTTTAATCAAATTGTAATAAAGTAATTTGAAAACAACTTCGATTTTTTTGGATTTTGATGAGTTTTTTTGATTGGAGGGGCTAAATTTGAGTGAATTTAGATGAAATTTACTTTTATTTTTTTGGATTTTATATAAATTTTTAGTCAAATTGTAATAAAGGAATTTGAACCAACTTCGATTTATTTGAATTTTGATGAATTTTTTTGTTGGAGGAGCTAAATTTGTTTGAATTTAGATGAAATTTACTTTCATTTTTTGGATTTTATATAAATTTTTAGTCAAATTGTAATAAAGGAATTTGAACCAACTTCGATTTTTTTGAATTTTGATGAATTTTTTTGTTGGAGGAGCTAAATTTGTGTGAATTTAGATGAAATTTACTTTTATTTTTTTGGATTTTATATAAATTTTTAGTCAAATTGTAATAAAGGAATTTGAACCAACTTCGATTTTTTTGGATTTTGATGAGTTTTTTTGTTGGAGTTAAATTTGAGTGAATTTAGATGAAATTTTCTTCTATTTTTTTTTATTTCATATAAATTTTTAGTCAAATTGTAATAAAGTACTTTGAAACCAACTTGGATTTTTTTGGATTTTGATGATTTTGGTTGTTGGAGGAGTTAAAGTTGAGTAAATTTAGATGAAATTAACACCTTTTTTTGGATTTTATATAAATTTTTAGTCAAATTGTAATAAAGGGATTTGAAACAACTTCGATTTTTTTGGATTTTGATGAATTTTTTTGTAGGAGGAGCTAAATTTGATTGAATTTAGATGAAATTTACTTTCATTTTTTTGGATTTTATATAAATTTTTAGTCAAATTGTAATAAAGTACTTAGAAACCAACTTCGATTTTTTTGGATTTTGATGAATTTTTTTGTTGGAGGAGCTAAATTTGAGTGAATTTAGATGAAATTTACTTTTATTTTTTTGGATTTTATATAAATTTTTAGTCAAATTGTAATAAAGGAATTTGAACCAACTTCGATTTTTTTGGATTTTGATGATTTTGGTTGTTGGAGGAGTTAAATTTGAGTGAATTTAGATGAAATTTACATTCATCTTTTTGGATTTTATATAAATTTTTAGTCAAATTGTAATAAAGTACATTGAAACCAACTTGGATTTTTTTGAATTTTGATGAATTTTTTTGTTGGAGGAGCTAAATTTGAGTGAATTTAGATGAAATTTACTTTTATTTTTTTGGATTTTATATAAATTTTTAATCAAATTGTAATAAAGTAATTTGAAAACAACTTCGATTTTTTTGGATTTTGATGAGTTTTTTTGATTGGAGGGGCTAAATTTGAGTGAATTTAGATGAAATTTACTTTTATTTTTTTGGATTTTATATAAATTTTTAGTCAAATTGTAATAAAGGAATTTGAACCAACTTCGATTTATTTGAATTTTGATGAATTTTTTTGTTGGAGGAGCTAAATTTGTTTGAATTTAGATGAAATTTACTTTCATTTTTTGGATTTTATATAAATTTTTAGTCAAATTGTAATAAAGGAATTTGAACCAACTTCGATTTTTTTGAATTTTGATGAATTTTTTTGTTGGAGGAGCTAAATTTGTGTGAATTTAGATGAAATTTACTTTTATTTTTTTGGATTTTATATAAATTTTTAGTCAAATTGTAATAAAGGAATTTGAACCAACTTCGATTTTTTTGGATTTTGATGAGTTTTTTTGTTGGAGTTAAATTTGAGTGAATTTAGATGAAATTTTCTTCTATTTTTTTTTATTTCATATAAATTTTTAGTCAAATTGTAATAAAGTACTTTGAAACCAACTTGGATTTTTTTGGATTTTGATGATTTTGGTTGTTGGAGGAGTTAAAGTTGAGTAAATTTAGATGAAATTAACACCTTTTTTTGGATTTTATATAAATTTTTAGTCAAATTGTAATAAAGGGATTTGAAACAACTTCGATTTTTTTGGATTTTGATGAATTTTTTTGTAGGAGGAGCTAAATTTGATTGAATTTAGATGAAATTTACTTTCATCTTTTTGGATTTTATATAAATTTTTAGTCAAATTGTAATAAAGTACATTGAAAAAAACTTGGATTTTTTTGAATTTTGATGAATTTTTTTGTTGGAGGAGCTAAATTTGAGTGAATTTAGATGAAATTTACTTTCATCTTTTTGGATTTTATATAAATTTTTAGTCAAATAGTAATAAAGGAATTTGAACCAACTTCGATTTTTTTGGATTTTGATGATTTTGGTTGTTGGAGGAGTTAAATTTGAGTAAATTTAGATGAAATTAACACCTTATTTTTGGATTTTATATAAATTTTTAGTCAAATTGTAATAAAGGGATTTGAAACAACTTCGATTTTTTTGGATTTTGATGAATTTTTTGTAGGAGGAGCTAAATTTGATTGAATTTAGATGAAATTTACTTTCATCTTTTTGGATTTTATATAAATTTTTAGTCAAATTGTAATAAAGTACATTGAAACCAACTTGGATTTTTTTGAATTTTGATGAATTTTTTTGTTGGAGGAGCTAAATTTGAGTGAATTTAGATGAAATTTACTTTCATCTTTTTGGATTTTATATAAATTTTTAGTCAAATTGTAATAAAGTACTTAGAAACCAACTTCGATTTTTTTGGATTTTGATGAATTTTTTTGTTGGAGGAGCTAAATTTGAGTGAATTTAGATGAAATTTACTTTTATTTTTTTGGATTTTATATAAATTTTTAGTCAAATTGTAATAAAGGAATTTGAACCAACTTCGATTTTTTTGGATTTTGATGATTTTGGTTGTTGGAGGAGTTAAATTTGAGTAAATTTAGATGAAATTAACACCTTATTTTTGGATTTTATATAAATTTTTAGTCAAATTGTAATAAAGGGATTTGAAACAACTTCGATTTTTTTGGATTTTGATGAATTTTTTGTAGGAGGAGCTAAATTTGATTGAATTTAGATGAAATTTACTTTCATCTTTTTGGATTTTATATAAATTTTTAGTCAAATTGTAATAAAGTACATTGAAACCAACTTGGATTTTTTTGAATTTTGATGAATTTTTTTGTTGGAGGAGCTAAATTTGAGTGAATTTAGATGAAATTTACTTTCATCTTTTTGGATTTTATATAAATTTTTAGTCAAATAGTAATAAAGGAATTTGAACCAACTTCGATTTTTTTGGATTTTGATGATTTTGATTGTTGGAGGAGTTAAATTTGAGTAAATTTAGATGAAATTAACACCTTATTTTTGGATTTTATATAAATTTTTAGTCAAATTGTAATAAAGGGATTTGAAACAACTTCGATTTTTTTGGATTTTGATGAATTTTTTGTAGGAGGAGCTAAATTTGATTGAATTTAGATGAAATTTACTTTCATCTTTTTGGATTTTATATAAATTTTTAGTCAAATTGTAATAAAGTACATTGAAACCAACTTGGATTTTTTTGAATTTTGATGAATTTTTTTGTTGGAGGAGCTAAATTTGAGTGAATTTAGATGAAATTTACATTCATCTTTTTGGATTTTATATAAATTTTTAGTCAAATTGTAATAAAGTACATTGAAACCAACTTGGATTTTTTTGAATTTTGATGAATTTTTTTGTTGGAGGAGCTAAATTTGAGTGAATTTAGATGAAATTTACTTTTATTTTTTTGGATTTTATATAAATTTTTAATCAAATTGTAATAAAGTAATTTGAAAACAACTTCGATTTTTTTGGATTTTGATGAGTTTTTTTGATTGGAGGGGCTAAATTTGAGTGAATTTAGATGAAATTTACTTTTATTTTTTTGGATTTTATATAAATTTTTAGTCAAATTGTAATAAAGGAATTTGAACCAACTTCGATTTATTTGAATTTTGATGAATTTTTTTGTTGGAGGAGCTAAATTTGTTTGAATTTAGATGAAATTTACTTTCATTTTTTGGATTTTATATAAATTTTTAGTCAAATTGTAATAAAGGAATTTGAACCAACTTCGATTTTTTTGAATTGTGATGAATTTTTTTGTTGGAGGAGCTAAATTTGTGTGAATTTAGATGAAATTTACTTTTATTTTTTTGGATTTTATATAAATTTTTAGTCAAATTGTAATAAAGGAATTTGAACCAACTTCGATTTTTTTGGATTTTGATGAGTTTTTTTGTTGGAGTTAAATTTGAGTGAATTTAGATGAAATTTTCTTCTATTTTTTTTTATTTCATATAAATTTTTAGTCAAATTGTAATAAAGTACTTTGAAACCAACTTGGATTTTTTTGGATTTTGATGATTTTGGTTGTTGGAGGAGTTAAAGTTGAGTAAATTTAGATGAAATTAACACCTTTTTTTGGATTTTATATAAATTTTTAGTCAAATTGTAATAAAGGGATTTGAAACAACTTCGATTTTTTTGGATTTTGATGAATTTTTTTGTAGGAGGAGCTAAATTTGATTGAATTTAGATGAAATTTACTTTCATTTTTTTGGATTTTATATAAATTTTTAGTCAAATTGTAATAAAGTACTTAGAAACCAACTTCGATTTTTTTGGATTTTGATGAATTTTTTTGTTGGAGGAGCTAAATTTGAGTGAATTTAGATGAAATTTACTTTTATTTTTTTGGATTTTATATAAATTTTTAGTCAAATTGTAATAAAGGAATTTGAACCAACTTCGATTTTTTTGGATTTTGATGATTTTGGTTGTTGGAGGAGTTAAATTTGAGTAAATTTAGATGAAATTAACACCTTATTTTTGGATTTTATATAAATTTTTAGTCAAATTGTAATAAAGGGATTTGAAACAACTTCGATTTTTTTGGATTTTGATGAATTTTTTGTAGGAGGAGCTAAATTTGATTGAATTTAGATGAAATTTACTTTCATCTTTTTGGATTTTATATAAATTTTTAGTCAAATTGTAATAAAGTACATTGAAACCAACTTGGATTTTTTTGAATTTTGATGAATTTTTTTGTTGGAGGAGCTAAATTTGAGTGAATTTAGATGAAATTTACTTTCATCTTTTTGGATTTTATATAAATTTTTAGTCAAATAGTAATAAAGGAATTTGAACCAACTTCGATTTTTTTGGATTTTGATGATTTTGGTTGTTGGAGGAGTTAAATTTGAGTAAATTTAGATGAAATTAACACCTTATTTTTGGATTTTATATAAATTTTTAGTCAAATTGTAATAAAGGGATTTGAAACAACTTCGATTTTTTTGGATTTTGATGAATTTTTTGTAGGAGGAGCTAAATTTGATTGAATTTAGATGAAATTTACTTTCATCTTTTTGGATTTTATATAAATTTTTAGTCAAATTGTAATAAAGTACATTGAAACCAACTTGGATTTTTTTGAATTTTGATGAATTTTTTTGTTGGAGGAGCTAAATTTGAGTGAATTTAGATGAAATTTACTTTTATTTTTTTGGATTTTATATAAATTTTTAATCAAATTGTAATAAAGTAATTTGAAAACAACTTCGATTTTTTTGGATTTTGATGAGTTTTTTTGTTTGGAGGAGCTAAATTTGAGTGAATTTAGATGAAATTTACTTTTATTTTTTTGGATTTTATATTAATTTTTAGTCAAATTGTAATAAAGGAATTTGAACCAACTTCGATTTATTTGAATTTTGATGAATTTTTTTGTTGGAGGAGCTAAATTTGTGTGAATTTAGATGAAATTTACTTTCATTTTTTGGATTTTATATAAATTTTTAGTCAAATTGTAATAAAGGAATTTGAACCAACTTCGATTTTTTTGAATTTTGATGAATTTTTTTGTTGGAGGAGCTAAATTTGTGTGAATTTAGATGAAATTTACTTTTATTTTTTTGGATTTTATATAAATTTTTAGTCAAATTGTAATAAAGGAATTTGAACCAACTTCGATTTTTTTGGATTTTGATGAGTTTTTTTGTTGGAGTTAAATTTAGATGAAATTTTCTTCTATTTTTTTTTATTTCATATAAATTTTTAGTCAAATTGTAATAAAGTACTTTGAATCCAACTTGGATTTTTTTGGATTTTGATGATTTTGGTTGTTGGAGGAGTTAAAGTTGAGTAAATTTAGATGAAATTAACACCTTTTTTTGGATTTTATATAAATTTTTAGTCAAATTGTAATAAAGGGATTTGAAACAACTTCGATTTTTTTGGATTTTGATGAATTTTTTTGTAGGAGGAGCTAAATTTGATTGAATTTAGATGAAATTTACTTTCATTTTTTTGGATTTTATATAAATTTTTAGTCAAATTGTAATAAAGTACTTAGAAACCAACTTCGATTTTTTTGGATTTTGATGAATTTTTTTGTTGGAGGAGCTAAATTTGAGTGAATTTAGATGAAATTTACTTTTATTTTTTTGGATTTTATATAAATTTTTAATCAAATTGTAATAAAGTAATTTGATAACAACTTCGATTTTTTTGGATTTTGATGAGTTTTTTTGTTTGGAGGAGCTAAATTTGAGTGAATTTAGATGAAATTTACTTTTATTTTTTTGGATTTTATATAAATTTTTAGTCAAATTGTAATAAAGGAATTTGAACCAACTTCGATTTTTTTGGATTTTGATGAATTTTTTTGTTGGAGGAGCTAAATTTGAGTGAATTTAGATGAAATTTACTTTCATTTTTTTGGATTTTATATAAATTTTTAGTTAAATTGTAATAAAGTAATTTGAAACCAACTTCGATTTTTTTGGATTTTGATGGGTTTTTTTGTTGGAGGAGCTAAATTTGAGTGAAATTAGATGAAATTTACTTTTATTTTTTTGGATTTTATATAAATTTTTAGTCAAATTGTAATAAAGGAATTTGAACCAACTTCGATTTTTTTGGATTTTGATGAATTTTTTTGTTGGAGGAGCTAAATTTGAGTGAATTTAGATGAAATTTACTTCTATTTTTTTTGATTTCATATAAATTTTTTGTCAAATTGTAATAAAGGAATTTGAACCAACTTCGATTTTTTTGGATTTTGATGAGTTTTTTTGTTGGAGTTAAATTTGAGTGAATTTAGATGAAATTTTCTTTTATTTTTTTTTATTTCATATAAATTTTTAGTCAAATTGTAATAAAGTACTTTGAAACCAACTTGGATTTTTTTTGGATTTTGATGATTTTGGTTGTTGGAGGAGTTAAAGTTGAGTAAATTTAGATGAAATTAACACCTTTTTTTTGGATTTTATATAAATTTTTAGTCAAATTGTAATAAAGGAATTTGAACCAACTTCGATTTTTTTGGATTTTGATGAATTTTTTTGTTGGAGGAGTTAAATTTGAGTGAATTTAGATGAAATTTACTTCTATTTTTTTTTATTTCATATAAATTTTTAGTCAAATTGTAATAAAGGAATTTGAACCAACTTCGATTTTTTGGATTTTGATGAGTTTTATTGTTGGAGTTAAATTTGAGTGAATTTAGATGAAATTTTCTTTTATTTTTTTTTATTTCATATAAATTTTTAGTCAAATTGTAATAAAGTACTTTGAAACCAACTTCGATTTTTTTGGATTTTGATGAATTTTTTTGTTGGAGGAGCTAAATTTGAGTGAGTTTAGATGAAATTTACTTTCATTTTTTGGATTTTATATAAATTTTTAGTCAAATTATAATAAAGGAATTTGAACCAACTTCGATTTTTTTGGATTTTGATGAGTTTTTTTGTTGGAGGAGTTAAATTTGAGTAAATCTAGATGAAATTAACACCTATTTTTTTGGATTTTATATAAATTTTTAGTCAAATTGTAATAAAGTACATTGAAACCAACTTGGATTTTTTTGAATTTTGATGAATTTTTTTGTTGGAGGAGCTAAATTTGAGTGAATTTAGATGAAATTTACTTTCATCTTTTTGGATTTTATATAAATTTTTAGTCAAATTGTAATAAAGTACATTGAAACCAACTTGGATTTTTTTGAATTTTGATGAATTTTTTTGTTGGAGGAGCTAAATTTGAGTGAATTTAGATGAAATTTACTTTTATTTTTTTGGATTTTATATAAATTTTTAATCAAATTGTAATAAAGTAATTTGAAAACAACTTCGATTTTTTTGGATTTTGATGAGTTTTTTTGTTTGGAGGAGCTAAATTTGAGTGAATTTAGATGAAATTTACTTTTATTTTTTTGGATTTTATATAAATTTTTAGTCAAATTGTAATAAAGGAATTTGAACCAACTTCGATTTATTTGAATTTTGATGAATTTTTTTGTTGGAGGAGCTAAATTTGTGTGAATTTAGATGAAATTTACTTTCATTTTTTGGATTTTATATAAATTTTTAGTCAAATTGTAATAAAGGAATTTGAACCAACTTCGATTTTTTTGAATTTTGATGAATTTTTTTGTTGGAGGAGCTAAATTTGTGTGAATTTAGATGAAATTTACTTTTATTTTTTTGGATTTTATATAAATTTTTAGTCAAATTGTAATAAAGGAATTTGAACCAACTTCGATTTTTTTGGATTTTGATGAGTTTTTTTGTTGGAGTTAAATTTGAGTGAATTTAGATGAAATTTTCTTCTATTTTTTTTTATTTCATATAAATTTTTAGTCAAATTGTAATAAAGTACTTTGAAACCAACTTGGATTTTTTTGGATTTTGATGATTTTGGTTGTTGGAGGAGTTAAAGTTGAGTAAATTTAGATGAAATTAACACCTTTTTTTGGATTTTATATAAATTTTTAGTCAAATTGTAATAAAGGGATTTGAAACAACTTCGATTTTTTTGGATTTTGATGAATTTTTTTGTAGGAGGAGCTAAATTTGATTGAATTTAGATGAAATTTACTTTCATTTTTTTGGATTTTATATAAATTTTTAGTCAAATTGTAATAAAGTACTTAGAAACCAACTTCGATTTTTTTGGATTTTGATGAATTTTTTTGTTGGAGGAGCTAAATTTGAGTGAATTTAGATGAAATTTACTTTTATTTTTTTGGATTTTATATAAATTTTTAATCAAATTGTAATAAAGTAATTTGAAAACAACTTCGATTTTTTTGGATTTTGATGAGTTTTTTTGTTTGGAGGAGCTAAATTTGAGTGAATTTAGATGAAATTTACTTTTATTTTTTTGGATTTTATATAAATTTTTAGTCAAATTGTAATAAAGGAATTTGAACCAACTTCGATTTATTTGAATTTTGATGAATTTTTTTGTTGGAGGAGCTAAATTTGTGTGAATTTAGATGAAATTTACTTTCATTTTTTGGATTTTATATAAATTTTTAGTCAAATTGTAATAAAGGAATTTGAACCAACTTCGATTTTTTTGAATTTTGATGAATTTTTTTGTTGGAGGAGCTAAATTTGTGTGAATATAGATGAAATTTACTTTTATTTTTTTGGATTTTATATAAATTTTTAGTCAAATTGTAATAAAGGAATTTGAACCAACTTCGATTTTTTTGGATTTTGATGAGTTTTTTTGTTGGAGTTAAATTTGAGTGAATTTAGATGAAATTTTCTTCTATTTTTTTTTATTTCATATAAATTTTTAGTCAAATTGTAATAAAGTACTTTGAAACCAACTTGGATTTTTTTGGATTTTGATGATTTTGGTTGTTGGAGGAGTTAAAGTTGAGTAAATTTAGATGAAATTAACACCTTTTTTTGGATTTTATATAAATTTTTAGTCAAATTGTAATAAAGGGATTTGAAACAACTTCGATTTTTTTGGATTTTGATGAATTTTTTTGTAGGAGGAGCTAAATTTGATTGAATTTAGATGAAATTTACTTTCATTTTTTTGGATTTTATATAAATTTTTAGTCAAATTGTAATAAAGTACTTAGAAACCAACTTCGATTTTTTTGGATTTTGCTGAATTTTTTTGTTGGAGGAGCTAAATTTGAGTGAATTTAGATGAAATTTACTTTTATTTTTTTGGATTTTATATAAATTTTTAGTCAAATTGTAATAAAGGAATTTGAACCAACTTCGATTTTTTTGGATTTTGATGAATTTTTTTGTTGGAGGAGCTAAATTTGAGTGAATTTAGATGAAATTTACTTTCATTTTTTTGGATTTTATATAAATTTTTAGTTAAATTGTAATAAAGTAATTTGAAACCAACTTCGATTTTTTTGGATTTTGATGGGTTTTTTTGTTGGAGGAGCTAAATTTGAGTGAAATTAGATGAAATTTACTTTTATTTTTTTGGATTTTATATAAATTTTTAGTCAAATTGTAATAAAGGAATTTGAACCAACTTCGATTTTTTTGGATTTTGATGAATTTTTTTGTTGGAGGAGCTAAATTTGAGTGAATTTAGATGAAATTTACTTCTATTTTTTTTGATTTCATATAAATTTTTTGTCAAATTGTAATAAAGGAATTTGAACCAACTTCGATTTTTTTGGATTTTGATGAGTTTTTTTGTTGGAGTTAAATTTGAGTGAATTTAGATGAAATTTTCTTTTATTTTTTTTTATTTCATATAAATTTTTAGTCAAATTGTAATAAAGTACTTTGAAACCAACTTGGATTTTTTTTGGATTTTGATGATTTTGGTTGTTGGAGGAGTTAAAGTTGAGTAAATTTAGATGAAATTAACACCTTTTTTTGGATTTTATATAAATTTTTAGTCAAATTGTAATAAAGGAATTTGAACCAACTTCGATTTTTTTGGATTTTGATGAATTTTTTTGTTGGAGGAGTTAAATTTGAGTGAATTTAGATGAAATTTACTTCTATTTTTTTTTATTTCATATAAATTTTTAGTCAAATTGTAATAAAGGAATTTGAACCAACTTCGATTTTTTGGATTTTGATGAGTTTTATTGTTGGAGTTAAATTTGAGTGAATTTAGATGAAATTTTCTTTTATTTTTTTTTATTTCATATAAATTTTTAGTCAAATTGTAATAAAGTACTTTGAAACCAACTTCGATTTTTTTGGATTTTGATGAATTTTTTTGTTGGAGGAGCTAAATTTGAGTGAGTTTAGATGAAATTTACTTTCATTTTTTGGATTTTATATAAATTTTTAGTCAAATTATAATAAAGGAATTTGAACCAACTTCGATTTTTTTGGATTTTGATGAGTTTTTTTGTTGGAGGAGTTAAATTTGAGTAAATCTAGATGAAATTAACACCTATTTTTTTGGATTTTATATAAATTTTTAGTCAAATTGTAATAAAGTAATTTGAAACCAACTTCGATTTTTTTGGATTTTGATGAATTTTTTTGTTGGAGGAGCTAAATTTGAGTGAATTTAGATGAAATATACTTTTATTTTTTTGGATTTCATATAAATTTTTAGTCAAATTGTAATAAAGTACTTTGAAACCAACTTGGATTTTTTTTGGATTTTGATGATTTTGGTTGTTGGAGGAGTTAAAGTTGAGTAAATTTAGATGAAATTAACACCTTTTTTTTGGATTTTATATAAATTTTTAGTCAAATTGTAATAAAGGAATTTGAACCAACTTCGATTTTTTTGGATTTTGATGAATTTTTTTGTTGGAGGAGTTAAATTTGAGTGAATTTAGATGAAATTTACTTCTATTTTTTTTTATTTCATATAAATTTTTAGTCAAATTGTAATAAAGGAATTTGAACCAACTTCGATTTTTTGGATTTTGATGAGTTTTATTGTTGGAGTTAAATTTGAGTGAATTTAGATGAAATTTTCTTTTATTTTTTTTTATTTCATATAAATTTTTAGTCAAATTGTAATAAAGTACTTTGAAACCAACTTGGATTTTTTTGGATTTTGATGATTTTGGTTGTTGGAGGAGTTAAAGTTGAGTAAATTTAGATGAAATTAACACCTTTTTTTGGATTTTATATAAATTTTTAGTCAAATTGTAATAAAGGGATTTGAAACAACTTCGATTTTTTTGGATTTTGATGAATTTTTTTGTAGGAGGAGCTAAATTTGATTGAATTTAGATGAAATTTACTTTCATTTTTTTGGATTTTATATAAATTTTTAGTCAAATTGTAATAAAGTACTTAGAAACCAACTTCGATTTTTTTGGATTTTGCTGAATTTTTTTGTTGGAGGAGCTAAATTTGAGTGAATTTAGATGAAATTTACTTTTATTTTTTTGGATTTTATATAAATTTTTAGTCAAATTGTAATAAAGGAATTTGAACCAACTTCGATTTTTTTGGATTTTGATGAATTTTTTTGTTGGAGGAGCTAAATTTGAGTGAATTTAGATGAAATTTACTTTCATTTTTTTGGATTTTATATAAATTTTTAGTTAAATTGTAATAAAGTAATTTGAAACCAACTTCGATTTTTTTGGATTTTGATGGGTTTTTTTGTTGGAGGAGCTAAATTTGAGTGAAATTAGATGAAATTTACTTTTATTTTTTTGGATTTTATATAAATTTTTAGTCAAATTGTAATAAAGGAATTTGAACCAACTTCGATTTTTTTGGATTTTGATGAATTTTTTTGTTGGAGGAGCTAAATTTGAGTGAATTTAGATGAAATTTACTTCTATTTTTTTTGATTTCATATAAATTTTTTGTCAAATTGTAATAAAGGAATTTGAACCAACTTCGATTTTTTTGGATTTTGATGAGTTTTTTTGTTGGAGTTAAATTTGAGTGAATTTAGATGAAATTTTCTTTTATTTTTTTTTATTTCATATAAATTTTTAGTCAAATTGTAATAAAGTACTTTGAAACCAACTTGGATTTTTTTTGGATTTTGATGATTTTGGTTGTTGGAGGAGTTAAAGTTGAGTAAATTTAGATGAAATTAACACCTTTTTTTGGATTTTATATAAATTTTTAGTCAAATTGTAATAAAGGAATTTGAACCAACTTCGATTTTTTTGGATTTTGATGAATTTTTTTGTTGGAGGAGTTAAATTTGAGTGAATTTAGATGAAATTTACTTCTATTTTTTTTTATTTCATATAAATTTTTAGTCAAATTGTAATAAAGGAATTTGAACCAACTTCGATTTTTTGGATTTTGATGAGTTTTATTGTTGGAGTTAAATTTGAGTGAATTTAGATGAAATTTTCTTTTATTTTTTTTTATTTCATATAAATTTTTAGTCAAATTGTAATAAAGTACTTTGAAACCAACTTCGATTTTTTTGGATTTTGATGAATTTTTTTGTTGGAGGAGCTAAATTTGAGTGAGTTTAGATGAAATTTACTTTCATTTTTTGGATTTTATATAAATTTTTAGTCAAATTATAATAAAGGAATTTGAACCAACTTCGATTTTTTTGGATTTTGATGAGTTTTTTTGTTGGAGGAGTTAAATTTGAGTAAATCTAGATGAAATTAACACCTATTTTTTTGGATTTTATATAAATTTTTAGTCAAATTGTAATAAAGTAATTTGAAACCAACTTCGATTTTTTTGGATTTTGATGAATTTTTTTGTTGGAGGAGCTAAATTTGAGTGAATTTAGATGAAATATACTTTTATTTTTTTGGATTTCATATAAATTTTTAGTCAAATTGTAATAAAGTACTTTGAAACCAACTTGGATTTTTTTTGGATTTTGATGATTTTGGTTGTTGGAGGAGTTAAAGTTGAGTAAATTTAGATGAAATTAACACCTTTTTTTTGGATTTTATATAAATTTTTAGTCAAATTGTAATAAAGGAATTTGAACCAACTTCGATTTTTTTGGATTTTGATGAATTTTTTTGTTGGAGGAGTTAAATTTGAGTGAATTTAGATGAAATTTACTTCTATTTTTTTTTATTTCATATAAATTTTTAGTCAAATTGTAATAAAGGAATTTGAACCAACTTCGATTTTTTGGATTTTGATGAGTTTTATTGTTGGAGTTAAATTTGAGTGAATTTAGATGAAATTTTCTTTTATTTTTTTTTATTTCATATAAATTTTTAGTCAAATTGTAATAAAGTACTTTGAAACCAACTTGGATTTTTTTGGATTTTGATGATTTTGGTTGTTGGAGGAGTTAAAGTTGAGTAAATTTAGATGAAATTAACACCTTTTTTTGGATTTTATATAAATTTTTAGTCAAATTGTAATAAAGGGATTTGAAACAACTTCGATTTTTTTGGATTTTGATGAATTTTTTTGTAGGAGGAGCTAAATTTGATTGAATTTAGATGAAATTTACTTTCATTTTTTTGGATTTTATATAAATTTTTAGTCAAATTGTAATAAAGTACTTAGAAACCAACTTCGATTTTTTTGGATTTTGCTGAATTTTTTTGTTGGAGGAGCTAAATTTGAGTGAATTTAGATGAAATTTACTTTTATTTTTTTGGATTTTATATAAATTTTTAGTCAAATTGTAATAAAGGAATTTGAACCAACTTCGATTTTTTTGGATTTTGATGAATTTTTTTGTTGGAGGAGCTAAATTTGAGTGAATTTAGATGAAATTTACTTTCATTTTTTTGGATTTTATATAAATTTTTAGTTAAATTGTAATAAAGTAATTTGAAACCAACTTCGATTTTTTTGGATTTTGATGGGTTTTTTTGTTGGAGGAGCTAAATTTGAGTGAAATTAGATGAAATTTACTTTTATTTTTTTGGATTTTATATAAATTTTTAGTCAAATTGTAATAAAGGAATTTGAACCAACTTCGATTTTTTTGGATTTTGATGAATTTTTTTGTTGGAGGAGCTAAATTTGAGTGAATTTAGATGAAATTTACTTCTATTTTTTTTGATTTCATATAAATTTTTTGTCAAATTGTAATAAAGGAATTTGAACCAACTTCGATTTTTTTGGATTTTGATGAGTTTTTTTGTTGGAGTTAAATTTGAGTGAATTTAGATGAAATTTTCTTTTATTTTTTTTTATTTCATATAAATTTTTAGTCAAATTGTAATAAAGTACTTTGAAACCAACTTGGATTTTTTTTGGATTTTGATGATTTTGGTTGTTGGAGGAGTTAAAGTTGAGTAAATTTAGATGAAATTAACACCTTTTTTTTGGATTTTACATAAATTTTTAGTCAAATTGTAATAAAGGAATTTGAACCAACTTCGATTTTTTTGGATTTTGATGAATTTTTTTGTTGGAGGAGTTAAATTTGAGTGAATTTAGATGAAATTTACTTCTATTTTTTTTTATTTCATATAAATTTTTAGTCAAATTGTAATAAAGGAATTTGAACCAACTTCGATTTTTTGGATTTTGATGAGTTTTATTGTTGGAGTTAAATTTGAGTGAATTTAGATGAAATTTTCTTTTATTTTTTTTTATTTCATATAAATTTTTAGTCAAATTGTAATAAAGTACTTTGAAACCAACTTCGATTTTTTTGGATTTTGATGAATTTTTTTGTTGGAGGAGCTAAATTTGAGTGAGTTTAGATGAAATTTACTTTCATTTTTTGGATTTTATATAAATTTTTAGTCAAATTATAATAAAGGAATTTGAACCAACTTCGATTTTTTTGGATTTTGATGAGTTTTTTTGTTGGAGGAGTTAAATTTGAGTAAATCTAGATGAAATTAACACCTATTTTTTTGGATTTTATATAAATTTTTAGTCAAATTGTAATAAAGTAATTTGAAACCAACTTCGATTTTTTTGGATTTTGATGAATTTTTTTGTTGGAGGAGCTAAATTTGAGTGAATTTAGATGAAATATACTTTTATTTTTTTGGATTTCATATAAATTTTTAGTCAAATTGTAATAAAGTACTTTGAAACCAACTTGGATTTTTTTTGGATTTTGATGATTTTGGTTGTTGGAGGAGTTAAAGTTGAGTAAATTTAGATGAAATTAACACCTTTTTTTGGATTTTATATAAATTTTTAGTCAAATTGTAATAAAGGAATTTGAACCAACTTCGATTTTTTTGGATTTTGATGAATTTTTTTGTTGGAGGAGTTAAATTTGAGTGAATTTAGATGAAATTTACTTCTATTTTTTTTTATTTCATATAAATTTTTAGTCAAATTGTAATAAAGGAATTTGAACCAACTTCGATTTTTTGGATTTTGATGAGTTTTATTGTTGGAGTTAAATTTGAGTGAATTTAGATGAAATTTTCTTTTATTTTTTTTTATTTCATATAAATTTTTAGTCAAATTGTAATAAAGTACTTTGAAACCAACTTCGATTTTTTTGGATTTTGATGAATTTTTTTGTTGGAGGAGCTAAATTTGAGTGAGTTTAGATGAAATTTACTTTTATTTTTTGGATTTTATATAAATTTTTAGTCAAATTATAATAAAGGAATTTGAACCAACTTCGATTTTTTTGGATTTTGATGAGTTTTTTTGTTGGAGGAGTTAAATTTGAGTAAATCTAGATGAAATTAACACCTATTTTTTTGGATTTTATATAAATTTTTAGTCAAATTGTAATAAAGTACATTGAAACCAACTTGGATTTTTTTGAATTTTGATGAATTTTTTTGTTGGAGGAGCTAAATTTGAGTGAATTTAGATGAAATTTACTTTCATCTTTTTGGATTTTATATAAATTTTTAGTCAAATTGTAATAAAGTACATTGAAACCAACTTGGATTTTTTTGAATTTTGATGAATTTTTTTGTTGGAGGAGCTAAATTTGAGTGAATTTAGATGAAATTTACTTTTATTTTTTTGGATTTTATATAAATTTTTAATCAAATTGTAATAAAGTAATTTGAAAACAACTTCGATTTTTTTGGATTTTGATGAGTTTTTTTGTTTGGAGGAGCTAAATTTGAGTGAATTTAGATGAAATTTACTTTTATTTTTTTGGATTTTATATAAATTTTTAGTCAAATTGTAATAAAGGAATTTGAACCAACTTCGATTTATTTGAATTTTGATGAATTTTTTTGTTGGAGGAGCTAAATTTGTGTGAATTTAGATGAAATTTACTTTCATTTTTTGGATTTTATATAAATTTTTAGTCAAATTGTAATAAAGGAATTTGAACCAACTTCGATTTTTTTGAATTTTGATGAATTTTTTTGTTGGAGGAGCTAAATTTGTGTGAATTTAGATGAAATTTACTTTTATTTTTTTGGATTTTATATAAATTTTTAGTCAAATTGTAATAAAGGAATTTGAACCAACTTCGATTTTTTTGGATTTTGATGAGTTTTTTTGTTGGAGTTAAATTTGAGTGAATTTAGATGAAATTTTCTTCTATTTTTTTTTATTTCATATAAATTTTTAGTCAAATTGTAATAAAGTACTTTGAAACCAACTTGGATTTTTTTGGATTTTGATGATTTTGGTTGTTGGAGGAGTTAAAGTTGAGTAAATTTAGATGAAATTAACACCTTTTTTTGGATTTTATATAAATTTTTAGTCAAATTGTAATAAAGGGATTTGAAACAACTTCGATTTTTTTGGATTTTGATGAATTTTTTTGTAGGAGGAGCTAAATTTGATTGAATTTAGATGAAATTTACTTTCATTTTTTTGGATTTTATATAAATTTTTAGTCAAATTGTAATAAAGTACTTAGAAACCAACTTCGATTTTTTTGGATTTTGATGAATTTTTTTGTTGGAGGAGCTAAATTTGAGTGAATTTAGATGAAATTTACTTTTATTTTTTTGGATTTTATATAAATTTTTAATCAAATTGTAATAAAGTAATTTGAAAACAACTTCGATTTTTTTGGATTTTGATGAGTTTTTTTGTTTGGAGGAGCTAAATTTGAGTGAATTTAGATGAAATTTACTTTTATTTTTTTGGATTTTATATAAATTTTTAGTCAAATTGTAATAAAGGAATTTGAACCAACTTCGATTTATTTGAATTTTGATGAATTTTTTTGTTGGAGGAGCTAAATTTGTGTGAATTTAGATGAAATTTACTTTCATTTTTTGGATTTTATATAAATTTTTAGTCAAATTGTAATAAAGGAATTTGAACCAACTTCGATTTTTTTGAATTTTGATGAATTTTTTTGTTGGAGGAGCTAAATTTGTGTGAATATAGATGAAATTTACTTTTATTTTTTTGGATTTTATATAAATTTTTAGTCAAATTGTAATAAAGGAATTTGAACCAACTTCGATTTTTTTGGATTTTGATGAGTTTTTTTGTTGGAGTTAAATTTGAGTGAATTTAGATGAAATTTTCTTCTATTTTTTTTTATTTCATAAAAATTTTTAGTCAAATTGTAATAAAGTACTTTGAAACCAACTTGGATTTTTTTGGATTTTGATGATTTTGGTTGTTGGAGGAGTTAAAGTTGAGTAAATTTAGATGAAATTAACACCTTTTTTTGGATTTTATATAAATTTTTAGTCAAATTGTAATAAAGGGATTTGAAACAACTTCGATTTTTTTGGATTTTGATGAATTTTTTTGTAGGAGGAGCTAAATTTGATTGAATTTAGATGAAATTTACTTTCATTTTTTTGGATTTTATATAAATTTTTAGTCAAATTGTAATAAAGTACTTAGAAACCAACTTCGATTTTTTTGGATTTTGCTGAATTTTTTTGTTGGAGGAGCTAAATTTGAGTGAATTTAGATGAAATTTACTTTTATTTTTTTGGATTTTATATAAATTTTTAGTCAAATTGTAATAAAGGAATTTGAACCAACTTCGATTTTTTTGGATTTTGATGAATTTTTTTGTTGGAGGAGCTAAATTTGAGTGAATTTAGATGAAATTTACTTTCATTTTTTTGGATTTTATATAAATTTTTAGTTAAATTGTAATAAAGTAATTTGAAACCAACTTCGATTTTTTTGGATTTTGATGGGTTTTTTTGTTGGAGGAGCTAAATTTGAGTGAAATTAGATGAAATTTACTTTTATTTTTTTGGATTTTATATAAATTTTTAGTCAAATTGTAATAAAGGAATTTGAACCAACTTCGATTTTTTTGGATTTTGATGAATTTTTTTGTTGGAGGAGCTAAATTTGAGTGAATTTAGATGAAATTTACTTCTATTTTTTTTGATTTCATATAAATTTTTTGTCAAATTGTAATAAAGGAATTTGAACCAACTTCGATTTTTTTGGATTTTGATGAGTTTTTTTGTTGGAGTTAAATTTGAGTGAATTTAGATGAAATTTTCTTTTATTTTTTTTTATTTCATATAAATTTTTAGTCAAATTGTAATAAAGTACTTTGAAACCAACTTGGATTTTTTTTGGATTTTGATGATTTTGGTTGTTGGAGGAGTTAAAGTTGAGTAAATTTAGATGAAATTAACACCTTTTTTTTGGATTTTATATAAATTTTTAGTCAAATTGTAATAAAGGAATTTGAACCAACTTCGATTTTTTTGGATTTTGATGAATTTTTTTGTTGGAGGAGTTAAATTTGAGTGAATTTAGATGAAATTTACTTCTATTTTTTTTTATTTCATATAAATTTTTAGTCAAATTGTAATAAAGGAATTTGAACCAACTTCGATTTTTTGGATTTTGATGAGTTTTATTGTTGGAGTTAAATTTGAGTGAATTTAGATGAAATTTTCTTTTATTTTTTTTTATTTCATATAAATTTTTAGTCAAATTGTAATAAAGTACTTTGAAACCAACTTCGATTTTTTTGGATTTTGATGAATTTTTTTGTTGGAGGAGCTAAATTTGAGTGAGTTTAGATGAAATTTACTTTCATTTTTTGGATTTTATATAAATTTTTAGTCAAATTATAATAAAGGAATTTGAACCAACTTCGATTTTTTTGGATTTTGATGAGTTTTTTTGTTGGAGGAGTTAAATTTGAGTAAATCTAGATGAAATTAACACCTATTTTTTTGGATTTTATATAAATTTTTAGTCAAATTGTAATAAAGTAATTTGAAACCAACTTCGATTTTTTTGGATTTTGATGAATTTTTTTGTTGGAGGAGCTAAATTTGAGTGAATTTAGATGAAATATACTTTTATTTTTTTGGATTTCATATAAATTTTTAGTCAAATTGTAATAAAGTACTTTGAAACCAACTTGGATTTTTTTTGGATTTTGATGATTTTGGTTGTTGGAGGAGTTAAAGTTGAGTAAATTTAGATGAAATTAACACCTTTTTTTTGGATTTTATATAAATTTTTAGTCAAATTGTAATAAAGGAATTTGAACCAACTTCGATTTTTTTGGATTTTGATGAATTTTTTTGTTGGAGGAGTTAAATTTGAGTGAATTTAGATGAAATTTACTTCTATTTTTTTTTATTTCATATAAATTTTTAGTCAAATTGTAATAAAGGAATTTGAACCAACTTCGATTTTTTGGATTTTGATGAGTTTTATTGTTGGAGTTAAATTTGAGTGAATTTAGATGAAATTTTCTTTTATTTTTTTTTATTTCATATAAATTTTTAGTCAAATTGTAATAAAGTACTTTGAAACCAACTTGGATTTTTTTGGATTTTGATGATTTTGGTTGTTGGAGGAGTTAAAGTTGAGTAAATTTAGATGAAATTAACACCTTTTTTTGGATTTTATATAAATTTTTAGTCAAATTGTAATAAAGGGATTTGAAACAACTTCGATTTTTTTGGATTTTGATGAATTTTTTTGTAGGAGGAGCTAAATTTGATTGAATTTAGATGAAATTTACTTTCATTTTTTTGGATTTTATATAAATTTTTAGTCAAATTGTAATAAAGTACTTAGAAACCAACTTCGATTTTTTTGGATTTTGCTGAATTTTTTTGTTGGAGGAGCTAAATTTGAGTGAATTTAGATGAAATTTACTTTTATTTTTTTGGATTTTATATAAATTTTTAGTCAAATTGTAATAAAGGAATTTGAACCAACTTCGATTTTTTTGGATTTTGATGAATTTTTTTGTTGGAGGAGCTAAATTTGAGTGAATTTAGATGAAATTTACTTTCATTTTTTTGGATTTTATATAAATTTTTAGTTAAATTGTAATAAAGTAATTTGAAACCAACTTCGATTTTTTTGGATTTTGATGGGTTTTTTTGTTGGAGGAGCTAAATTTGAGTGAAATTAGATGAAATTTACTTTTATTTTTTTGGATTTTATATAAATTTTTAGTCAAATTGTAATAAAGGAATTTGAACCAACTTCGATTTTTTTGGATTTTGATGAATTTTTTTGTTGGAGGAGCTAAATTTGAGTGAATTTAGATGAAATTTACTTCTATTTTTTTTGATTTCATATAAATTTTTTGTCAAATTGTAATAAAGGAATTTGAACCAACTTCGATTTTTTTGGATTTTGATGAGTTTTTTTGTTGGAGTTAAATTTGAGTGAATTTAGATGAAATTTTCTTTTATTTTTTTTTATTTCATATAAATTTTTAGTCAAATTGTAATAAAGTACTTTGAAACCAACTTGGATTTTTTTTGGATTTTGATGATTTTGGTTGTTGGAGGAGTTAAAGTTGAGTAAATTTAGATGAAATTAACACCTTTTTTTTGGATTTTATATAAATTTTTAGTCAAATTGTAATAAAGGAATTTGAACCAACTTCGATTTTTTTGGATTTTGATGAATTTTTTTGTTGGAGGAGTTAAATTTGAGTGAATTTAGATGAAATTTACTTCTATTTTTTTTTATTTCATATAAATTTTTAGTCAAATTGTAATAAAGGAATTTGAACCAACTTCGATTTTTTGGATTTTGATGAGTTTTATTGTTGGAGTTAAATTTGAGTGAATTTAGATGAAATTTTCTTTTATTTTTTTTTATTTCATATAAATTTTTAGTCAAATTGTAATAAAGTACTTTGAAACCAACTTCGATTTTTTTGGATTTTGATGAATTTTTTTGTTGGAGGAGCTAAATTTGAGTGAGTTTAGATGAAATTTACTTTCATTTTTTGGATTTTATATAAATTTTTAGTCAAATTATAATAAAGGAATTTGAACCAACTTCGATTTTTTTGGATTTTGATGAGTTTTTTTGTTGGAGGAGTTAAATTTGAGTAAATCTAGATGAAATTAACACCTATTTTTTTGGATTTTATATAAATTTTTAGTCAAATTGTAATAAAGTAATTTGAAACCAACTTCGATTTTTTTGGATTTTGATGAATTTTTTTGTTGGAGGAGCTAAATTTGAGTGAATTTAGATGAAATATACTTTTATTTTTTTGGATTTCATATAAATTTTTAGTCAAATTGTAATAAAGTACTTTGAAACCAACTTGGATTTTTTTTGGATTTTGATGATTTTGGTTGTTGGAGGAGTTAAAGTTGAGTAAATTTAGATGAAATTAACACCTTTTTTTTGGATTTTATATAAATTTTTAGTCAAATTGTAAAAAAGGAATTTGAACCAACTTCGATTTTTTTGGATTTTGATGAATTTTTTTGTTGGAGGAGTTAAATTTGAGTGAATTTAGATGAAATTTACTTCTATTTTTTTTTATTTCATATAAATTTTTAGTCAAATTGTAATAAAGGAATTTGAACCAACTTCGATTTTTTGGATTTTGATGAGTTTTATTGTTGGAGTTAAATTTGAGTGAATTTAGATGAAATTTTCTTTTATTTTTTTTTATTTCATATAAATTTTTAGTCAAATTGTAATAAAGTACTTTGAAACCAACTTCGATTTTTTTGGATTTTGATGAATTTTTTTGTTGGAGGAGCTAAATTTGAGTGAGTTTAGATGAAATTTACTTTCATTTTTTGGATTTTATATAAATTTTTAGTCAAATTATAATAAAGGAATTTGAACCAACTTCGATTTTTTTGGATTTTGATGAGTTTTTTTGTTGGAGGAGTTAAATTTGAGTAAATCTAGATGAAATTAACACCTATTTTTTTGGATTTTATATAAATTTTTAGTCAAATTGTAATAAAGTACATTGAAACCAACTTGGATTTTTTTGAATTTTGATGAATTTTTTTGTTGGAGGAGCTAAATTTGAGTGAATTTAGATGAAATTTACTTTCATCTTTTTGGATTTTATATAAATTTTTAGTCAAATTGTAATAAAGTACATTGAAACCAACTTGGATTTTTTTGAATTTTGATGAATTTTTTTGTTGGAGGAGCTAAATTTGAGTGAATTTAGATGAAATTTACTTTTATTTTTTTGGATTTTATATAAATTTTTAATCAAATTGTAATAAAGTACTTTGAAACCAACTTCGATTTTTTTGGATTTTGATGAATTTTTTTGTTGGAGGAGCTAAATTTGAGTGAGTTTAGATGAAATTTACTTTCATTTTTTGGATTTTATATAAATTTTTAGTCAAATTATAATAAAGGAATTTGAACCAACTTCGATTTTTTTGGATTTTGATGAGTTTTTTTGTTGGAGGAGTTAAATTTGAGTAAATCTAGATGAAATTAACACCTATTTTTTTGGATTTTATATAAATTTTTAGTCAAATTGTAATAAAGTAATTTGAAACCAACTTCGATTTTTTTGGATTTTGATGAATTTTTTTGTTGGAGGAGCTAAATTTGAGTGAATTTAGATGAAATATACTTTTATTTTTTTGGATTTTATATAAATTTTTAATCAAATTGTAATAAAGTAATTTGAAAACAACTTCGATTTTTTTGGATTTTGATGAGTTTTTTTGTTGGAGGATTTAAATTTGAGTGAATTTAGATGAAATTTACTTCCATTTTTTTTATTTCATATAAATTTTTAGTCAAATAGTAATAAAGGAATTTGAACCAACTTCGATTTTTTTGGATTTTGATGATTTTGGTTGTTGGAGGAGTTAAATTTGAGTAAATTTAGATGAAATTAACACCTTATTTTTGGATTTTATATAAATTTTTAGTCAAATTGTAATAAAGGGATTTGAAACAACTTCGATTTTTTTGGATTTTGATGAATTTTTTTGTAGGAGGTGCTAAATTTGATTGAATTTAGATGAAATTTACTTTCATTTTTTTGGATTTTATATAAATTTTTTGTCAAATTGTAATAAAGTACTTAGAAACCAACTTCGATTTTTTTGGATTTTGATGAATTTTTTTGTTGGAGGAGCTAAATTTGAGTGAATTTAGATGAAATTTACTTTTATTTTTTTGGATTTTATATAAATTTTTAGTCAAATTGTAATAAAGGAATTTGAACCAACTTCGATTTTTTTGGATTTTGATGAGTTTTTTTGTTGGAGTTAAATTTGAGTGAATTTAGATGAAATTTTCTTCTATTTTTTTTTATTTCATATAAATTTTTAGTCAAATTGTAATAAAGTACTTTGAAACCAACTTGGATTTTTTTGGATTTTGATGATTTTGGTTGTTGGAGGAGTTAAAGTTGAGTAAATTTAGATGAAATTAACACCTTTTTTTGGATTTTATATAAATTTTTAGTCAAATTGTAATAAAGGGATTTGAAACAACTTCGATTTTTTTGGATTTTGATGAATTTTTTTGTAGGAGGAGCTAAATTTGATTGAATTTAGATGAAATTTACTTTCATTTTTTTGGATTTTATATAAATTTTTAGTCAAATTGTAATAAAGTACTTAGAAACCAACTTCGATTTTTTTGGATTTTGCTGAATTTTTTTGTTGGAGGAGCTAAATTTGAGTGAATTTAGATGAAATTTACTTTTATTTTTTTGGATTTTATATAAATTTTTAGTCAAATTGTAATAAAGGAATTTGAACCAACTTCGATTTTTTTGGATTTTGATGAATTTTTTTGTTGGAGGAGCTAAATTTGAGTGAATTTAGATGAAATTTACTTTCATTTTTTTGGATTTTATATAAATTTTTAGTTAAATTGTAATAAAGTAATTTGAAACCAACTTCGATTTTTTTGGATTTTGATGGGTTTTTTTGTTGGAGGAGCTAAATTTGAGTGAAACTAGATGAAATTTACTTTTATTTTTTTGGATTTTATATAAATTTTTAGTCAAATTGTAATAAAGGAATTTGAACCAACTTCGATTTTTTTGGATTTTGATGAATTTTTTTGTTGGAGGAGCTAAATTTGAGTGAATTTAGATGAAATTTACTTCTATTTTTTTTGATTTCATATAAATTTTTTGTCAAATTGTAATAAAGGAATTTGAACCAACTTCGATTTTTTTGGATTTTGATGAGTTTTTTTGTTGGAGTTAAATTTGAGTGAATTTAGATGAAATTTTCTTTTATTTTTTTTTATTTCATATAAATTTTTAGTCAAAGTGTAATAAAGTACTTTGAAACCAACTTGGATTTTTTTTGGATTTTGATGATTTTGGTTGTTGGAGGAGTTAAAGTTGAGTAAATTTAGATGAAATTAACACCTTTTTTTTGGATTTTATATAAATTTTTAGTCAAATTGTAATAAAGGAATTTGAACCAACTTCGATTTTTTTGGATTTTGATGAATTTTTTTGTTGGAGGAGTTAAATTTGAGTGAATTTAGATGAAATTTACTTCTATTTTTTTTTATTTCATATAAATTTTTAGTCAAATTGTAATAAAGGAATTTGAACCAACTTCGATTTTTTGGATTTTGATGAGTTTTATTGTTGGAGTTAAATTTGAGTGAATTTAGATGAAATTTTCTTTTATTTTTTTTTATTTCATATAAATTTTTAGTCAAATTGTAATAAAGTACTTTGAAACCAACTTCGATTTTTTTGGATTTTGATGAATTTTTTTGTTGGAGGAGCTAAATTTGAGTGAGTTTAGATGAAATTTACTTTCATTTTTTGGATTTTATATAAATTTTTAGTCAAATTATAATAAAGGAATTTGAACCAACTTCGATTTTTTTGGATTTTGATGAGTTTTTTTGTTGGAGGAGTTAAATTTGAGTAAATCTAGATGAAATTAACACCTATTTTTTTGGATTTTATATAAATTTTTAGTCAAATTGTAATAAAGTAATTTGAAACCAACTTCGATTTTTTTGGATTTTGATGAATTTTTTTGTTGGAGGAGCTAAATTTGAGTGAATTTAGATGAAATATACTTTTATTTTTTTGGATTTTATATAAATTTTTAATCAAATTGTAATAAAGTAATTTGAAAACAACTTCGATTTTTTTGGATTTTGATGAGTTTTTTTGTTGGAGGATTTAAATTTGAGTGAATTTAGATGAAATTTACTTCCATTTTTTTTATTTCATATAAATTTTTAGTCAAATAGTAATAAAGGAATTTGAACCAACTTCGATTTTTTTGGATTTTGATGATTTTGGTTGTTGGAGGAGTTAAATTTGAGTAAATTTAGATGAAATTAACACCTTATTTTTGGATTTTATATAAATTTTTAGTCAAATTGTAATAAAGGGATTTGAAACAACTTCGATTTTTTTGGATTTTGATGAATTTTTTTGTAGGAGGTGCTAAATTTGATTGAATTTAGATGAAATTTACTTTCATTTTTTTGGATTTTATATAAATTTTTTGTCAAATTGTAATAAAGTACTTAGAAACCAACTTCGATTTTTTTGGATTTTGATGAATTTTTTTGTTGGAGGAGCTAAATTTGAGTGAATTTAGATGAAATTTACTTTTATTTTTTTGGATTTTATATAAATTTTTAGTCAAATTGTAATAAAGTACATTGAAACCAACTTGGATTTTTTTGAATTTTGATGAGTTTTTTTGTTTGGAGGAGCTAAATTTGAGTGAATTTAGATGAAATTTACTTTTATTTTTTTGGATTTTATATAAATTTTTAGTCTAATTGTAATAAAGGAATTTGAACCAACTTCGATTTATTTGAATTTTGATGAATATTTTGTTGGAGGAGCTAAATTTGAGTAAATCTAGATGAAATTAACACCTATTTTTTTGGATTTTATATAAATTTTTAGTCAAATTGTAATAAAGTAATTTGAAACCAACTTCGATTTTTTTGGATTTTGATGAATTTTTTTGTTGGAGGAGCTAAATTTGAGTGAATTTAGATGAAATATACTTTTATTTTTTTGGATTTCATATAAATTTTTAGTCAAATTGTAATAAAGTACTTTGAAACCAACTTGGATTTTTTTTGGATTTTGATGATTTTGGTTGTTGGAGGAGTTAAAGTTGAGTAAATTTAGATGAAATTAACACCTTTTTTTTGGATTTTATATAAATTTTTAGTCAAATTGTAATAAAGGAATTTGAACCAACTTCGATTTTTTTGGATTTTGATGAATTTTTTTGTTGGAGGAGTTAAATTTGAGTGAATTTAGATGAAATTTACTTCTATTTTTTTTTATTTCATATAAATTTTTAGTCAAATTGTAATAAAGGAATTTGAACCAACTTCGATTTTTTGGATTTTGATGAGTTTTATTGTTGGAGTTAAATTTGAGTGAATTTAGATGAAATTTTCTTTTATTTTTTTTTATTTCATATAAATTTTTAGTCAAATTGTAATAAAGTACTTTGAAACCAACTTCGATTTTTTTGGATTTTGATGAATTTTTTTGTTGGAGGAGCTAAATTTGAGTGAGTTTAGATGAAATTTACTTTCATTTTTTGGATTTTATATAAATTTTTAGTCAAATTATAATAAAGGAATTTGAACCAACTTCGATTTTTTTGGATTTTGATGAGTTTTTTTGTTGGAGGAGTTAAATTTGAGTAAATCTAGATGAAATTAACACCTATTTTTTTGGATTTTATATAAATTTTTAGTCAAATTGTAATAAAGTACATTGAAACCAACTTGGATTTTTTTGAATTTTGATGAATTTTTTTGTTGGAGGAGCTAAATTTGAGTGAATTTAGATGAAATTTACTTTCATCTTTTTGGATTTTATATAAATTTTTAGTCAAATTGTAATAAAGTACATTGAAACCAACTTGGATTTTTTTGAATTTTGATGAATTTTTTTGTTGGAGGAGCTAAATTTGAGTGAATTTAGATGAAATTTACTTTTATTTTTTTGGATTTTATATAAATTTTTAATCAAATTGTAATAAAGTAATTTGAAAACAACTTCGATTTTTTTGGATTTTGATGAGTTTTTTTGTTTGGAGGAGCTAAATTTGAGTGAATTTAGATGAAATTTACTTTTATTTTTTTGGATTTTATATAAATTTTTAGTCAAATTGTAATAAAGGAATTTGAACCAACTTCGATTTATTTGAATTTTGATGAATTTTTTTGTTGGAGGAGCTAAATTTGTGTGAATTTAGATGAAATTTACTTTCATTTTTTGGATTTTATATAAATTTTTAGTCAAATTGTAATAAAGGAATTTGAACCAACTTCGATTTTTTTGAATTTTGATGAATTTTTTTGTTGGAGGAGCTAAATTTGTGTGAATTTAGATGAAATTTACTTTTATTTTTTTGGATTTTATATAAATTTTTAGTCAAATTGTAATAAAGGAATTTGAACCAACTTCGATTTTTTTGGATTTTGATGAGTTTTTTTGTTGGAGTTAAATTTGAGTGAATTTAGATGAAATTTTCTTCTATTTTTTTTTATTTCATATAAATTTTTAGTCAAATTGTAATAAAGTACTTTGAAACCAACTTGGATTTTTTTGGATTTTGATGATTTTGGTTGTTGGAGGAGTTAAAGTTGAGTAAATTTAGATGAAATTAACACCTTTTTTTGGATTTTATATAAATTTTTAGTCAAATTGTAATAAAGGGATTTGAAACAACTTCGATTTTTTTGGATTTTGATGAATTTTTTTGTAGGAGGAGCTAAATTTGATTGAATTTAGATGAAATTTACTTTCATTTTTTTGGATTTTATATAAATTTTTAGTCAAATTGTAATAAAGTACTTAGAAACCAACTTCGATTTTTTTGGATTTTGATGAATTTTTTTGTTGGAGGAGCTAAATTTGAGTGAATTTAGATGAAATTTACTTTTATTTTTTTGGATTTTATATAAATTTTTAATCAAATTGTAATAAAGTAATTTGAAAACAACTTCGATTTTTTTGGATTTTGATGAGTTTTTTTGTTTGGAGGAGCTAAATTTGAGTGAATTTAGATGAAATTTACTTTTATTTTTTTGGATTTTATATAAATTTTTAGTCAAATTGTAATAATGGAATTTGAACCAACTTCGATTTATTTGAATTTTGATGAATTTTTTTGTTGGAGGAGCTAAATTTGTGTGAATTTAGATGAAATTTACTTTCATTTTTTGGATTTTATATAAATTTTTAGTCAAATTGTAATAAAGGAATTTGAACCAACTTCGATTTTTTTGAATTTTGATGAATTTTTTTGTTGGAGGAGCTAAATTTGTGTGAATATAGATGAAATTTACTTTTATTTTTTTGGATTTTATATAAATTTTTAGTCAAATTGTAATAAAGGAATTTGAACCAACTTCGATTTTTTTGGATTTTGATGAGTTTTTTTGTTGGAGTTAAATTTGAGTGAATTTAGATGAAATTTTCTTCTATTTTTTTTTATTTCATATAAATTTTTAGTCAAATTGTAATAAAGTACTTTGAAACCAACTTGGATTTTTTTGGATTTTGATGATTTTGGTTGTTGGAGGAGTTAAAGTTGAGTAAATTTAGATGAAATTAACACCTTTTTTTGGATTTTATATAAATTTTTAGTCAAATTGTAATAAAGGGATTTGAAACAACTTCGATTTTTTTGGATTTTGATGAATTTTTTTGTAGGAGGAGCTAAATTTGATTGAATTTAGATGAAATTTACTTTCATTTTTTTGGATTTTATATAAATTTTTAGTCAAATTGTAATAAAGTACTTAGAAACCAACTTCGATTTTTTTGGATTTTGCTGAATTTTTTTGTTGGAGGAGCTAAATTTGAGTGAATTTAGATGAAATTTACTTTTATTTTTTTGGATTTTATATAAATTTTTAGTCAAATTGTAATAAAGGAATTTGAACCAACTTCGATTTTTTTGGATTTTGATGAATTTTTTTGTTGGAGGAGCTAAATTTGAGTGAATTTAGATGAAATTTACTTTCATTTTTTTGGATTTTATATAAATTTTTAGTTAAATTGTAATAAAGTAATTTGAAACCAACTTCGATTTTTTTGGATTTTGATGGGTTTTTTTGTTGGAGGAGCTAAATTTGAGTGAAATTAGATGAAATTTACTTTTATTTTTTTGGATTTTATATAAATTTTTAGTCAAATTGTAATAAAGGAATTTGAACCAACTTCGATTTTTTTGGATTTTGATGAATTTTTTTGTTGGAGGAGCTAAATTTGAGTGAATTTAGATGAAATTTACTTCTATTTTTTTTGATTTCATATAAATTTTTTGTCAAATTGTAATAAAGGAATTTGAACCAACTTCGATTTTTTTGGATTTTGATGAGTTTTTTTGTTGGAGTTAAATTTGAGTGAATTTAGATGAAATTTTCTTTTATTTTTTTTTATTTCATATAAATTTTTAGTCAAAGTGTAATAAAGTACTTTGAAACCAACTTGGATTTTTTTTGGATTTTGATGATTTTGGTTGTTGGAGGAGTTAAAGTTGAGTAAATTTAGATGAAATTAACACCTTTTTTTTGGATTTTATATAAATTTTTAGTCAAATTGTAATAAAGGAATTTGAACCAACTTCGATTTTTTTGGATTTTGATGAATTTTTTTGTTGGAGGAGTTAAATTTGAGTGAATTTAGATGAAATTTACTTCTATTTTTTTTTATTTCATATAAATTTTTAGTCAAATTGTAATAAAGGAATTTGAACCAACTTCGATTTTTTGGATTTTGATGAGTTTTATTGTTGGAGTTAAATTTGAGTGAATTTAGATGAAATTTTCTTTTATTTTTTTTTATTTCATATAAATTTTTAGTCAAATTGTAATAAAGTACTTTGAAACCAACTTCGATTTTTTTGGATTTTGATGAATTTTTTTGTTGGAGGAGCTAAATTTGAGTGAGTTTAGATGAAATTTACTTTCATTTTTTGGATTTTATATAAATTTTTAGTCAAATTATAATAAAGGAATTTGAACCAACTTCGATTTTTTTGGATTTTGATGAGTTTTTTTGTTGGAGGAGTTAAATTTGAGTAAATCTAGATGAAATTAACACCTATTTTTTTGGATTTTATATAAATTTTTAGTCAAATTGTAATAAAGTAATTTGAAACCAACTTCGATTTTTTTGGATTTTGATGAATTTTTTTGTTGGAGGAGCTAAATTTGAGTGAATTTAGATGAAATATACTTTTATTTTTTTGGATTTTATATAAATTTTTAATCAAATTGTAATAAAGTAATTTGAAAACAACTTCGATTTTTTTGGATTTTGATGAGTTTTTTTGTTGGAGGATTTAAATTTGAGTGAATTTAGATGAAATTTACTTCCATTTTTTTTATTTCATATAAATTTTTAGTCAAATAGTAATAAAGGAATTTGAACCAACTTCGATTTTTTTGGATTTTGATGATTTTGGTTGTTGGAGGAGTTAAATTTGAGTAAATTTAGATGAAATTAACACCTTATTTTTGGATTTTATATAAATTTTTAGTCAAATTGTAATAAAGGGATTTGAAACAACTTCGATTTTTTTGGATTTTGATGAATTTTTTTGTAGGAGGTGCTAAATTTGATTGAATTTAGATGAAATTTACTTTCATTTTTTTGGATTTTATATAAATTTTTTGTCAAATTGTAATAAAGTACTTAGAAACCAACTTCGATTTTTTTGGATTTTGATGAATTTTTTTGTTGGAGGAGCTAAATTTGAGTGAATTTAGATGAAATTTACTTTTATTTTTTTGGATTTTATATAAATTTTTAGTCAAATTGTAATAAAGTACATTGAAACCAACTTGGATTTTTTTGAATTTTGATGAGTTTTTTTGTTTGGAGGAGCTAAATTTGAGTGAATTTAGATGAAATTTACTTTTATTTTTTTGGATTTTATATAAATTTTTAGTCTAATTGTAATAAAGGAATTTGAACCAACTTCGATTTATTTGAATTTTGATGAATATTTTGTTGGAGGAGCTAAATTTGTGTGAATTTAGATGAAATTTACTTTCATTTTTTGGATTTTATATAAATTTTTAGTCAAATTGTAATAAAGGAATTTGAACCAACTTCGATTTTTTTGAATTTTGATGAATTTTTTTGTTGGAGGAGCTAAATTTGTGTGAATTTAGATGAAATTTACTTTTATTTTTTTGGATTTTATATAAATTTTTAGTCAAATAGTAATAAAGGAATTTGAACCAACTTCGATTTTTTTGGATTTTGATGATTTTGGTTGTTGGAGGAGTTAAATTTGAGTAAATTTAGATGAAATTAACACCTTATTTTTGGATTTTATATAAATTTTTAGTCAAATTGTAATAAAGGGATTTGAAACAACTTCGATTTTTTTGGATTTTGATGAATTTTTTTGTAGGAGGTGCTAAATTTGATTGAATTTAGATGAAATTTACTTTCACTTTTTTGGATTTTATATAAATTTTTTGTCAAATTGTAATAAAGTACTTAGAAACCAACTTCGATTTTTTTGGATTTTGATGAATTTTTTTGTTGGAGGAGCTAAATTTGAGTGAATTTAGATGAAATTTACTTTTATTTTTTTGGATTTTATATAAATTTTTAGTCAAATTGTAATAAAGTACATTGAAACCAACTTGGATTTTTTTGAATTTTGATGAGTTTTTTTGTTTGGAGGAGCTAAATTTGAGTGAATTTAGATGAAATTTACTTTTATTTTTTTGGATTTTATATAAATTTTTAGTCTAATTGTAATAAAGGAATTTGAACCAACTTCGATTTATTTGAATTTTGATGAATATTTTGTTGGAGGAGCTAAATTTGTGTGAATTTAGATGAAATTTACTTTCATTTTTTGGATTTTATATAAATTTTTAGTCAAATTGTAATAAAGGAATTTGAACCAACTTCGATTTTTTTGAATTTTGATGAATTTTTTTGTTGGAGGAGCTAAATTTGTGTGAATTTAGATGAAATTTACTTTTATTTTTTTGGATTTTATATAAATTTTTAGTCAAATTGTAATAAAGGAATTTGAACCAACTTCGATTTTTTTGGATTTTGATGAGTTTTTTTGTTGGAGTTAAATTTGAGTGAATTTAGATGAAATTTTCTTGTATTTTTTTTATTTCATATAAATTTTTAGTCAAATTGTAATAAAGTACTTTGAAACCAACTTGGATTTTTTTGGATTTTGATGATTTTGGTTGTTGGAGGAGTTAAAGTTGAGTAAATTTAGATGAAATTAACACCTTTTTTGGATTTTATATAAATTTTTAGTCAAATTGTAATAAAGGGATTTGAAACAACTTCGATTTTTTTGGATTTTGATGAATTTTTTTGTAGGAGGAGCTAAATTTGATTGAATTTAGATGAAATTTACTTTCATTTTTTTGGATTTTATATAAATTTTTAGTCAAATTGTAATAAAGTACTTAGAAACCAACTTCGATTTTTTTGGATTTTGATGAATTTTTTTGTTGGAGGAGCTAAATTTGAGTGAATTTAGATGAAATTTACTTTTATTTTTTTGGATTTTATATAAATTTTTAGTCAAATTGTAATAAAGGAATTTGAACCAACCTCGATTTTTTGGATTTTGATGATTTTGGTTGTTGGAGGAGTTAAATTTGAGTAAATTTAGATGAAATTAACACCTTATTTTTGGATTTTATATAAATTTTTAGTCAAATTGTAATAAAGGAATTTGAACCAACTTCGATTTTTTTGGATTTTGATGAATTTTTTTGTTGGAGGAGCTAAATTTGAGTGAATTTAGATGAAATTTACTTTCATTTTTTTGATTTCATATAAATTTTTAGTCAAATTGTTATAAAGGAATTTGAACCAACATCGATTTTTTTGGATTTGGATAAATTTTTTTGTTGGAGGAGCTAAATTTGAGTGAATTTAGATGAAATTTACTTTAATTTTTTGGATTTCATATAATTTTTTAGTCAAATTGTAATAAAGGAATTTGAACCACCTTCGATTTTTTTGGATTTTGATTTGTTTTTTTGTTGGAGGAGTTAAATTTGAGTGAATTTAGATGAAATTTACTTTTATTTTTTGGATTTTATATAAATTTTTAGTCAAATTGTAATAAAGGAATTTGAACCAACTTCGATTTTTTTTTAATTTTGATGAATTTTTTTGTTGGAGGAGTTAAATTTGAGTGAATTTAGATGAAATTTACTTCTATTTTTTTTGATTTCATATAAATTTTTTGTCAAATTGTAATAAAGGAATTTGAACCAACTTCGATTTTTTTGGATTTTGATGAGTTTTTTTGTTGGAGTTAAATTTGAGTGAATTTCGATGAAATTTTCTTTTATTTTTTTTTATTTCATATAAATTTTTAGTCAAATTGTAATAAAGTACTTTGAAACCAACTTGGATTTTTTTTGGATTTTGATGATTTTGGTTGTTGGAGGAGTTAAAGTTGAGTAAATTTAGATGAAATTAACACCTTTTTTTTGGATTTTATATAAATTTTTAGTCAAATTGTAATAAAGGAATTTGAACCAACTTCGATTTTTTTTTAATTTTGATGAATTTTTTTGTTGGAGGAGTTAAATTTGAGTGAATTTAGATGAAATTTACTTCTATTTTTTTTTATTTCATATAAATTTTTAGTCAAATTGTAATAAAGGAATTTGAACCAACTTCGATTTTTTTGGATTTTGATGAGTTTTATTGTTGGAGTTAAATTTGAGTGAATTTAGATGAAATTTTCTTTTATTTTTTTTTATTTCATATAAATTTTTAGTCAAATTGTAATAAAGTACTTTGAGGGCGGTATTCACAGTCGCGTCTTGAGCGAATGCTTGAGATCATCTTCTAGAAGACGATCTTGTTTGCCTGAAAACATCAGGTATTCATAGTCGTTACTCAAGATGATCTTAAGCATTTGCTTGGAATAAGCGATTGCTTATATGACGTATCCATTTACTTTATAAAGCATTTACTCAAGCATTTGCTCATTCACGTTCGGAAACTTTCGGAATAATTCTGTTAGAACAACCAATGATGAAGGATATTCCGTTCGTTCCTTGGTGGACGACGGAGTAGGATACTCGAACGTGAGTGAGTGATGCGTATGACAGTCGAGGTTATATTACAGCGATGCCGGGGGACAGTTTATCGGAGAGTCTCCGGAATGGCGAGGATAACCCCTCGCGGTGCTTTATAATGATTTCAGGAACAACGTAATTCGGAGCATAATCAAGGAAATTAGATGTAAAATTGATTTATATTGATTTATATAATGAACTAATATATAAACCCAACCACTAAACTGTAATGTGTGTGAGCGTCGAGTTTATATTATAGCAATGCCGGGGGAACAGTTTAGCAGAGAGTCTCCAGAATGGCGAGGATACCCCCCGTGGTGCCTCACGATGACTTCCAGGACTTCGATACGATAGAATAAAGAATGTTGTTTTTATGTAACAGGTATCAAGGGGGGCAATTTTGGGATGGTGGTAAAGAAAAATATATACCCTTCTCGCTTTTTAACGTTTTGTAATACCAATTTAATTAAAAATTTAAAACCGAAATTGAAAAATATTCCCATTTTTAGTATAGACTTAACAAAGATCAATTTTGAAATTTCGCAATTTTTTCTCAAAAGTCCAGTTGCTCCAGGATCACCCTGTTACATGCGTGATGGCCCATATACCATGCGTAAGCATGCAAGTAGTTGCAATTGCGGGGCAATCGGCAGGCCACGATTATTTATTTTCGCCAGTCCTTCAATAATTCTCGGTAAAATACCATGTAATACAGAGTTCTTATTAAATCGAAATCGCCTTTTAAATTCATCTTCATCGTAATATTCAAATGGATTTTGCACGTCCCGAATATACCTTCTAACGACTCTATTGTCCGCCATATAATCATCTTCGTCAATATCGCTAATATCAATATTAATGTCGATATAGTCTACAAAATCCATTTTTCGCGTCCTTTATGCAGGTAATGGCGGAAGTATTTGATAGTTTAAACTTTCAACGCGTTGCCGGGGAATAGAATCTCTGGAGTGGAGGGGGACTATCACGTGACGGTACATGGGTGATGGAATCATCACGCACACATACGGCCACTGCCGTAGATGTTCCCCCTCTACTCCGGACATTCTTCTGGTGGAATCTCAAGACGGTCTCAAGACATGTAAAACGTCGTCTTGAAAATATAACCTCGTTTTACCGTCTATTTTGACACATGTGACGTCATACAAGGATTTACTTATTTGAAAAAGATTTTCCTCAAGCAAATGCTCAAGACACGTACTCAAGACGCAACTATGAATCTAGGCGGCATCTTAAGCAAATGCTTGAGATGGTCTTGATCTCAAGACGCGACTGTGAATACCGCCCTGAAACCAACTTCGATTTTTTTGGATTTTGATGAATTTTTTTGTTGGAGGAGCTAAATTTGAGTGAATTTAGATGAAATTTACTTTTACTTTATTGGATTTTATATAAATTTTTAGTCAAATTGTAATAAAGGAATTTGAACCAATTTCGTTTTTTTTGGATTTTGGTGATTTTGGTTGTTGGAGGAGTTAAATTTGAGTAAATCTAGATGAAATTAACACCTATTTTTTGGATTTTATATAAATTTTTAGTCAAATTGTAATAAAGTAATTTGAAACCAACTTCGATTTTTTTGGATTGTGATGAATTTTTTTGTTGGAGGAGCTAAATTTGAGTAAGTTTAGATGAAATTTACTTTTATTTTTTTGGATTTTATATAAATTTTTAGTCAAATTAATAAAGGAATTTGAACCAACTTCGATTTTTTTGGATTTTGATGAGTTTTTTAGTTTGGAGGAGCTAAATTTGAGTGAATTTAGATGAAATTTACTTTCATTTTTTGGATTTTATATAAATTTTTAGTCAAATTGTAATAAAGGAATTTGAACCAACTTCGATTTATTTGAATTTTGATGAGTTTTTTTGTTGGAGGAGTTAAATTTGAGTAAATCTAGATGAAATTAACACCTATTTTTTTGGATTTTATATAAATTTTTAGTCAAATTGTAATAAAGTACATTGAAACCAACTTGGATTTTTTTGAATTTTGATGAGTTTTTTTGTTTGGAGGAGCTAAATTTGAGTGAATTTAGATGAAATTTACTTTTATTTTTTTGGATTTTATATAAATTTTTAGTCTAATTGTAATAAAGGAATTTGAACCAACTTCGATTTATTTGAATTTTGATGAATTTTTTTGTTGGAGGAGCTAAATTTGTGTGAATTTAGATGAAATTTACTTTCATTTTTTGGATTTTATATAAATTTTTAGTCAAATTGTAATAAAGGAATTTGAACCAACTTCGATTTTTTTGAATTTTGATGAATTTTTTTGTTGGAGGAGCTAAATTTGTGTGAATTTAGATGAAATTTACTTTTATTTTTTTGGATTTTATATAAATTTTTAGTCAAATTGTAATAAAGGAATTTGAACCAACTTCGATTTTTTTGGATTTTGATGAGTTTTTTTGTTGGAGTTAAATTTGAGTGAATTTAGATGAAATTTTCTTGTATTTTTTTTATTTCATATAAATTTTTAGTCAAATTGTAATAAAGTACTTTGAAACCAACTTGGATTTTTTTGGATTTTGATGATTTTGGTTGTTGGAGGAGTTAAAGTTGAGTAAATTTAGATGAAATTAACACCTTTTTTTGGATTTTATATAAATTTTTAGTCAAATTGTAATAAAGGGATTTGAAACAACTTCGATTTTTTTGGATTTTGATGAATTTTTTTGTAGGAGGAGCTAAATTTGATTGAATTTAGATGAAATTTACTTTCATTTTTTGGATTTTATATAAATTTTTAGTCAAATTGTAATAAAGTACTTAGAAACCAACTTCGATTTTTTTGGATTTTGATGAATTTTTTTGTTGGAGGAGCTAAATTTGAGTGAATTTAGATGAAATTTACTTTTATTTTTTTGGATTTTATATAAATTTTTAGTCAAATTGTAATAAAGGAATTTGAACCAACCTCGATTTTTTGGATTTTGATGATTTTGGTTGTTGGAGGAGTTAAATTTGAGTAAATTTAGATGAAATTAACACCTTATTTTTGGATTTTATATAAATTTTTAGTCAAATTGTAATAAAGGAATTTGAACCAACTTCGATTTTTTTGGATTTTGATGAATTTTTTTGTTGGAGGAGCTAAATTTGAGTGAATTTAGATGAAATTTACTTTCATTTTTTTGATTTCATATAAATTTTTAGTCAAATTGTTATAAAGGAATTTGAACCAACATCGATTTTTTTGGATTTGGATAAATTTTTTTGTTGGAGGAGCTAAATTTGAGTGAATTTAGATGAAATTTACTTTAATTTTTTGGATTTCATATAATTTTTTAGTCAAATTGTAATAAAGGAATTTGAACCACCTTCGATTTTTTTGGATTTTGATTTGTTTTTTTGTTGGAGGAGTTAAATTTGAGTGAATTTAGATGAAATTTACTTTTATTTTTTGGATTTTATATAAATTTTTAGTCAAATTGTAATAAAGGAATTTGAACCAACTTCGATTTTTTTTTAATTTTGATGAATTTTTTTGTTGGAGGAGTTAAATTTGAGTGAATTTAGATGAAATTTACTTCTATTTTTTTTGATTTCATATAAATTTTTTGTCAAATTGTAATAAAGGAATTTGAACCAACTTCGATTTTTTTGGATTTTGATGAGTTTTTTTGTTGGAGTTAAATTTGAGTGAATTTAGATGAAATTTTCTTTTATTTTTTTTTATTTCATATAAATTTTTAGTCAAATTGTAATAAAGTACTTTGAAACCAACTTGGATTTTTTTTGGATTTTGATGATTTTGGTTGTTGGAGGAGTTAAAGTTGAGTAAATTTAGATGAAATTAACACCTTTTTTTTGGATTTTATATAAATTTTTAGTCAAATTGTAATAAAGGAATTTGAACCAACTTCGATTTTTTTTTAATTTTGATGAATTTTTTTGTTGGAGGAGTTAAATTTGAGTGAATTTAGATGAAATTTACTTCTATTTTTTTTTATTTCATATAAATTTTTAGTCAAATTGTAATAAAGGAATTTGAACCAACTTCGATTTTTTTGGATTTTGATGAGTTTTATTGTTGGAGTTAAATTTGAGTGAATTTAGATGAAATTTTCTTTTATTTTTTTTTATTTCATATAAATTTTTAGTCAAATTGTAATAAAGTACTTTGAAACCAACTTCGATTTTTTTGGATTTTGATGAATTTTTTTGTTGGAGGAGCTAAATTTGAGTGAATTTAGATGAAATTTACTTTTACTTTATTGGATTTTATATAAATTTTTAGTCAAATTGTAATAAAGGAATTTGAACCAATTTCGTTTTTTTTGGATTTTGGTGATTTTGGTTGTTGGAGGAGTTAAATTTGAGTAAATCTAGATGAAATTAACACCTATTTTTTTGGATTTTATATAAATTTTTAGTCAAATTGTAATAAAGTAATTTGAAACCAACTTCGATTTTTTTGGATTGTGATGAATTTTTTTGTTGGAGGAGCTAAATTTGAGTAAGTTTAGATGAAATTTACTTTTATTTTTTTGGATTTTATATAAATTTTTAGTCAAATTAATAAAGGAATTTGAACCAACTTCGATTTTTTTGGATTTTGATGAGTTTTTTAGTTTGGAGGAGCTAAATTTGAGTGAATTTAGATGAAATTTACTTTCATTTTTTGGATTTTATATAAATTTTTAGTCAAATTGTAATAAAGGAATTTGAACCAACTTCGATTTATTTGAATTTTGATGAGTTTTTTTGTTGGAGGAGTTAAATTTGAGTAAATCTAGATGAAATTAACACCTATTTTTTTGGATTTTATATAAATTTTTAGTCAAATTGTAATAAAGTACATTGAAACCAACTTGGATTTTTTTGAATTTTGATGAGTTTTTTTGTTTGGAGGAGCTAAATTTGAGTGAATTTAGATGAAATTTACTTTTATTTTTTTGGATTTTATATAAATTTTTAGTCTAATTGTAATAAAGGAATTTGAACCAACTTCGATTTATTTGAATTTTGATGAATTTTTTTGTTGGAGGAGCTAAATTTGTGTGAATTTAGATGAAATTTACTTTCATTTTTTGGATTTTATATAAATTTTTAGTCAAATTGTAATAAAGGAATTTGAACCAACTTCGATTTTTTTGAATTTTGATGAATTTTTTTGTTGGAGGAGCTAAATTTGTGTGAATTTAGATGAAATTTACTTTTATTTTTTTGGATTTTATATAAATTTTTAGTCAAATTGTAATAAAGGAATTTGAACCAACTTCGATTTTTTTGGATTTTGATGAGTTTTTTTGTTGGAGTTAAATTTGAGTGAATTTAGATGAAATTTTCTTCTATTTTTTTTATTTCATATAAATTTTTAGTCAAATTGTAATAAAGTACTTTGAAACCAACTTGGATTTTTTTGGATTTTGATGATTTTGGTTGTTGGAGGAGTTAAAGTTGAGTAAATTTAGATGAAATTAACACCTTTTTTTGGATTTTATATAAATTTTTAGTCAAATTGTAATAAAGGGATTTGAAACAACTTCGATTTTTTTGGATTTTGATGAATTTTTTTGTAGGAGGAGCTAAATTTGATTGAATTTAGATGAAATTTACTTTCATTTTTTTGGATTTTATATAAATTTTTAGTCAAATTGTAATAAAGTACTTAGAAACCAACTTCGATTTTTTTGGATTTTGATGAATTTTTTTGTTGGAGGAGCTAAATTTGAGTGAATTTAGATGAAATTTACTTTTATTTTTTTGGATTTTATATAAATTTTTAGTCAAATTGTAATAAAGGAATTTGAACCAACCTCGATTTTTTGGATTTTGATGATTTTGGTTGTTGGAGGAGTTAAATTTGAGTAAATTTAGATGAAATTAACACCTTATTTTTGGATTTTATATAAATTTTTAGTCAAATTGTAATAAAGGAATTTGAACCAACTTCGATTTTTTTGGATTTTGATGAATTTTTTTGTTGGAGGAGCTAAATTTGAGTGAATTTAGATGAAATTTACTTTCATTTTTTTGATTTCATATAAATTTTTAGTCAAATTGTTATAAAGGAATTTGAACCAACATCGATTTTTTTGGATTTGGATAAATTTTTTTGTTGGAGGAGCTAAATTTGAGTGAATTTAGATGAAATTTACTTTAATTTTTTGGATTTCATATAATTTTTTAGTCAAATTGTAATAAAGGAATTTGAACCACCTTCGATTTTTTTGGATTTTGATTTGTTTTTTTGTTGGAGGAGTTAAATTTGAGTGAATTTAGATGAAATTTACTTTTATTTTTTGGATTTTATATAAATTTTTAGTCAAATTGTAATAAAGGAATTTGAACCAACTTCGATTTTTTTTTAATTTTGATGAATTTTTTTGTTGGAGGAGTTAAATTTGAGTGAATTTAGATGAAATTTACTTCTATTTTTTTTGATTTCATATAAATTTTTTGTCAAATTGTAATAAAGGAATTTGAACCAACTTCGATTTTTTTGGATTTTGATGAATTTTTTTGTTGGAGTTAAATTTGAGTGAATTTAGATGAAATTTTCTTTTATTTTTTTTTATTTCATATAAATTTTTAGTCAAATTGTAATAAAGTACTTTGAAACCAACTTGGATTTTTTTGGATTTTGATGATTTTGGTTGTTGGAGGAGTTAAATTTGAGTATATTTAGATGAAATTAACACCTTATTTTTGGATTTTATATAAATTTTTTGTCAAATTGTAATAAAGGGATTTGAAACAACTTCGATTTTTTTGGATTTTGATGAATTTTTTTGTAGGAGGTGCTAAATTTGATTGAATTTAGATGAAATTTACTTTCATTTTTTTGGATTTTATATAAATTTTTAGTCAAATTGTAATAAAGTACTTAGAAACCAACTTCGATTTTTTTGGATTTTGATGAATTTTTTTGTTGGAGGAGCTAAATTTGAGTGAATTTAGATGAAATTTACTTTTATTTTTTTGGATTTTATATAAATTTTTAGTCAAATTGTAATAAAGGAATTTGAACCAACTTCGATTTTATTGGATTTTGATGAATTTTTTTGTTGGAGGAGCTAAATTTGAGTGAATTTAGATGAAATTTACTTTCATTTTTTTTGGATTTTATATAAATTTTTAGTTAAATTGTAATAAAGTAATTTGAAACCAACTTCGATTTTTTTTGGATTTTGATGAGTTTTTTTGTTGGAGGAGCTAAATTTGAGTGAAATTAGATGAAATTTACTTTTATTTTTTTGGATTTTATATAAATTTTTAGTCAAATTGTAATAAAGTACATTGAAACCAACTTGGATTTTTTTGAATTTTGATGAGTTTTTTTGTTTGGAGGAGCTAAATTTGAGTGAATTTAGATGAAATTTACTTTTATTTTTTTGGATTTTATATAAATTTTTAGTCTAATTGTAATAAAGGAATTTGAACCAACTTCGATTTATTTGAATTTTGATGAATTTTTTTGTTGGAGGAGCTAAATTTGTGTGAATTTAGATGAAATTTACTTTCATTTTTTGGATTTTATATAAATTTTTAGTCAAATTGTAATAAAGGAATTTGAACCAACTTCGATTTTTTTGAATTTTGATGAATTTTTTTGTTGGAGGAGCTAAATTTGTGTGAATTTAGATGAAATTTACTTTTATTTTTTTGGATTTTATATAAATTTTTAGTCAAATTGTAATAAAGGAATTTGAACCAACTTCGATTTTTTTGGATTTTGATGAGTTTTTTTGTTGGAGTTAAATTTGAGTGAATTTAGATGAAATTTTCTTCTATTTTTTTTATTTCATATAAATTTTTAGTCAAATTGTAATAAAGTACTTAGAAACCAACTTCGATTTTTTTGGATTTTGATGAATTTTTTTGTTGGAGGAGCTAAATTTGAGTGAATTTAGATGAAATTTACTTTTATTTTTTTGGATTTTATATAAATTTTTAGTCAAATTGTAATAAAGGAATTTGAACCAACTTCGATTTTTTTGGATTTTGATGATTTTGGTTGTTGGAGGAGTTAAATTTGAGTAAATTTAGATGAAATTAACACCTTATTTTTGGATTTTATATAAATTTTTAGTCAAATTGTAATAAAGGGATTTGAAACAACTTCGATTTTTTGGATTTTAATGAATTTTTTGTAGGAGGAGCTAAATTTGATTGAATTTAGATGAAATTTACTTTCATCTTTTTGGATTTTATATAAATTTTTAGTCAAATTGTAATAAAGTACATTGAAACCAACTTGGATTTTTTTGAATTTTGATGAATTTTTTTGTTGGAGGAGCTAAATTTGAGTGAATTTAGATGAAATTTACTTTCATCTTTTTGGATTTTAAATAAATTTTTAGTCAAATAGTAATAAAGGAATTTGAACCAACTTCGATTTTTTTGGATTTTGATGATTTTGGTTGTTGGAGGAGTTAAATTTGAGTAAATTTAGATGAAATTAACACCTTATTTTTGGATTTTATATAAATTTTTAGTCAAATTGTAATAAAGGGATTTGAAACAACTTCGATTTTTTTGGATTTTGATGAATTTTTTGTAGGAGGAGCTAAATTTGATTGAATTTAGATGAAATTTACTTTCATCTTTTTGGATTTTATATAAATTTTTAGTCAAATTGTAATAAAGTACATTGAAACCAACTTGGATTTTTTTGAATTTTGATGAATTTTTTTGTTGGAGGAGCTAAATTTGAGTGAATTTAGATGAAATTTACTTTCATCTTTTTGGATTTTATATAAATTTTTAGTCAAATTGCAATAAAGTACATTGAAACCAACTTGGATTTTTTTGAATTTTGATGAATTTTTTTGTTGGAGGAGCTAAATTTGAGTGAATTTAGATGAAATTTACTTTTATTTTTTTGGATTTTATATAAATTTTTAATCAAATTGTAATAAAGTAATTTGAAAACAACTTCGATTTTTTTGGATTTTGATGAGTTTTTTTGTTTGGAGGAGCTAAATTTGAGTGAATTTAGATGAAATTTACTTTTATTTTTTTGGATTTTATATAAATTTTTAGTCAAATTGTAATAAAGGAATTTGAACCAACTTCGATTTATTTGAATTTTGATGAATTTTTTTGTTGGAGGAGCTAAATTTGTGTGAATTTAGATGAAATTTACTTTCATTTTTTGGATTTTATATAAATTTTTAGTCAAATTGTAATAAAGGAATTTGAACCAACTTCGATTTTTTTGAATTTTGATGAATTTTTTTGTTGGAGGAGCTAAATTTGTGTGAATTTAGATGAAATTTACTTTTATTTTTTTGGATTTTATATAAATTTTTAGTCAAATTGTAATAATGGAATTTGAACCAACTTCGATTTTTTTGGATTTTGATGAGTTTTTTTGTTGGAGTTAAAGTTGAGTAAATTTAGATGAAATTAACACCTTTTTTTGGATTTTATATAAATTTTTAGTCAAATTGTAATAAAGGGATTTGAAACAACTTCGATTTTTTTGGATTTTGATGAATTTTTTTGTAGGAGGAGCTAAATTTGATTGAATTTAGATGAAATTTACTTTCATTTTTTTGGATTTTATATAAATTTTTAGTCAAATTGTAATAAAGTACTTAGAAACCAACTTCGATTTTTTTGGATTTTGATGAATTTTTTTGTTGGAGGAGCTAAATTTGAGTGAATTTAGATGAAATTTACTTTTATTTTTTTGGATTTTATATAAATTTTTAATCAAATTGTAATAAAGTAATTTGAAAACAACTTCGATTTTTTTGGATTTTGATGAGTTTTTTTGTTTGGAGGAGCTAAATTTGAGTGAATTTAGATGAAATTTACTTTTATTTTTTTGGATTTTATATAAATTTTTAGTCAAATTGTAATAAAGGAATTTGAACCAACTTCGATTTATTTGAATTTTGATGAATTTTTTTGTTGGAGGAGCTAAATTTGTGTGAATTTAGATGAAATTTACTTTCATTTTTTGGATTTTATATAAATTTTTAGTCAAATTGTAATAAAGGAATTTGAAACAACTTCGATTTTTTTGGATTTTGATGAATTTTTTGTAGGAGGAGCTAAATTTGATTGAATTTAGATGAAATTTACTTTCATTTTTTTGGATTTTATATAAATTTTTAGTCAAATTGTAATAAAGTACTTAGAAACCAACTTCGATTTTTTTGGATTTTGATGAATTTTTTTGTTGGAGGAGCTAAATTTGAGTGAATTTAGATGCAAATTTACTTTTATTTTTTTGGATTTTATATAAATTTTTAGTCAAATTGTAATAAAGGAATTTGAACCAACTTCGATTTTTTTGGATTTTGATGATTTTGGTTGTTGGAGGAGTTAAATTTGAGTAAATTTAGATGAAATTAACACCTTATTTTTGGATTTTATATAAATTTTTAGTCAAATTGTAATAAAGGGATTTGAAACAACTTCGATTTTTTTGGATTTTGATGAATTTTTTTGTAGGAGGAGCTAAATTTGATTGAATTTAGATGAAATTTACTTTCATTTTTTTGGATTTTATATAAATTTTTAGTCAAATTGTAATAAAGGAATTTGAACCAACTTCGATTTTTTTGGATTTTGATGAGTTTTTTTGTTGGAGTTAAATTTGAGTGAATTTAGATGAAATTTTCTTCTATTTTTTTTTATTTCATATAAATTTTTAGTCAAATTGTAATAAAGTACTTTGAAACCAACTTGGATTTTTTTGGATTTTGATGATTTTGGTTGTTGGAGGAGTTAAAGTTGAGTAAATTTAGATGATATTAACACCTTTTTTTGGATTTTATATAAATTTTTAGTCAAATTGTAATAAAGGGATTTGAAACAACTTCGATTTTTTTGGATTTTGATGAATTTTTTTGTAGGAGGAGCTAAATTTGATTGAATTTAGATGAAATTTACTTTCATTTTTTTGGATTTTATATAAATTTTTAGTCAAATTGTAATAAAGTACTTAGAAACCAACTTCGATTTTTTTGGATTTTGATGAATTTTTTTGTTGGAGGAGCTAAATTTGAGTGAATTTAGATGAAATTTACTTTTATTTTTTTGGATTTTATATAAATTTTTAATCAAATTGTAATAAAGTAATTTGAAAACAACTTCGATTTTTTTGGATTTTGATGAGTTTTTTTGTTTGGAGGAGCTAAATTTGAGTGAATTTAGATGAAATTTACTTTTATTTTTTTGGATTTTATATAAATTTTTAGTCAAATTGTAATAAAGGAATTTGAACCAACTTCGATTTATTTGAATTTTGATGAATTTTTTTGTTGGAGGAGCTAAATTTGTGTGAATTTAGATGAAATTTACTTTCATTTTTTGGATTTTATATAAATTTTTAGTCAAATTGTAATAAAGGAATTTGAACCAACTTCGATTTTTTTGAATTTTGATGAATTTTTTTGTTGGAGGAGCTAAATTTGTGTGAATTTAGATGAAATTTACTTTTATTTTTTTGGATTTTATATAAATTTTTAGTCAAATTGTAATAAAGGAATTTGAACCAACTTCGATTTTTTTGGATTTTGATGAGTTTTTTTGTTGGAGTTAAATTTGAGTGAATTTAGATGAAATTTTCTTCTATTTTTTTTATTTCATATAAATTTTTAGTCAAATTGTAATAAAGTACTTAGAAACCAACTTCGATTTTTTTGGATTTTGATGAATTTTTTTGTTGGAGGAGCTAAATTTGAGTGAATTTAGATGAAATTTACTTTTATTTTTTTGGATTTTATATAAATTTTTAGTCAAATTGTAATAAAGGAATTTGAACCAACTTCGATTTTTTTGGATTTTGATGATTTTGGTTGTTGGAGGAGTTAAATTTGAGTAAATTTAGATGAAATTAACACCTTATTTTTGGATTTTATATAAATTTTTAGTCAAATTGTAATAAAGGGATTTGAAACAACTTCGATTTTTTTGGATTTTAATGAATTTTTTGTAGGAGGAGCTAAATTTGATTGAATTTAGATGAAATTTACTTTCATCTTTTTGGATTTTATATAAATTTTTAGTCAAATTGTAATAAAGTACATTGAAACCAACTTGGATTTTTTTGAATTTTGATGAATTTTTTTGTTGGAGGAGCTAAATTTGAGTGAATTTAGATGAAATTTACTTTCATCTTTTTGGATTTTAAATAAATTTTTAGTCAAATAGTAATAAAGGAATTTGAACCAACTTCGATTTTTTTGGATTTTGATGATTTTGGTTGTTGGAGGAGTTAAATTTGAGTAAATTTAGATGAAATTAACACCTTATTTTTGGATTTTATATAAATTTTTAGTCAAATTGTAATAAAGGGATTTGAAACAACTTCGATTTTTTTGGATTTTGATGAATTTTTTGTAGGAGGAGCTAAATTTGATTGAATTTAGATGAAATTTACTTTCATCTTTTTGGATTTTATATAAATTTTTAGTCAAATTGTAATAAAGTACATTGAAACCAACTTGGATTTTTTTGAATTTTGATGAATTTTTTTGTTGGAGGAGCTAAATTTGAGTGAATTTAGATGAAATTTACTTTCATCTTTTTGGATTTTATATAAATTTTTAGTCAAATTGCAATAAAGTACATTGAAACCAACTTGGATTTTTTTGAATTTTGATGAATTTTTTTGTTGGAGGAGCTAAATTTGAGTGAATTTAGATGAAATTTACTTTTATTTTTTTGGATTTTATATAAATTTTTAATCAAATTGTAATAAAGTAATTTGAAAACAACTTCGATTTTTTTGGATTTTGATGAGTTTTTTTGTTTGGAGGAGCTAAATTTGAGTGAATTTAGATGAAATTTACTTTTATTTTTTTGGATTTTATATAAATTTTTAGTCAAATTGTAATAAAGGAATTTGAACCAACTTCGATTTATTTGAATTTTGATGAATTTTTTTGTTGGAGGAGCTAAATTTGTGTGAATTTAGATGAAATTTACTTTCATTTTTTGGATTTTATATAAATTTTTAGTCAAATTGTAATAAAGGAATTTGAACCAACTTCGATTTTTTTGAATTTTGATGAATTTTTTTGTTGGAGGAGCTAAATTTGTGTGAATTTAGATGAAATTTACTTTTATTTTTTTGGATTTTATATAAATTTTTAGTCAAATTGTAATAATGGAATTTGAACCAACTTCGATTTTTTTGGATTTTGATGAGTTTTTTTGTTGGAGTTAAAGTTGAGTAAATTTAGATGAAATTAACACCTTTTTTTGGATTTTATATAAATTTTTAGTCAAATTGTAATAAAGGGATTTGAAACAACTTCGATTTTTTTGGATTTTGATGAATTTTTTTGTAGGAGGAGCTAAATTTGATTGAATTTAGATGAAATTTACTTTCATTTTTTTGGATTTTATATAAATTTTTAGTCAAATTGTAATAAAGTACTTAGAAACCAACTTCGATTTTTTTGGATTTTGATGAATTTTTTTGTTGGAGGAGCTAAATTTGAGTGAATTTAGATGAAATTTACTTTTATTTTTTTGGATTTTATATAAATTTTTAATCAAATTGTAATAAAGTAATTTGAAAACAACTTCGATTTTTTTGGATTTTGATGAGTTTTTTTGTTTGGAGGAGCTAAATTTGAGTGAATTTAGATGAAATTTACTTTTATTTTTTTGGATTTTATATAAATTTTTAGTCAAATTGTAATAAAGGAATTTGAACCAACTTCGATTTATTTGAATTTTGATGAATTTTTTTGTTGGAGGAGCTAAATTTGTGTGAATTTAGATGAAATTTACTTTCATTTTTTGGATTTTATATAAATTTTTAGTCAAATTGTAATAAAGGAATTTGAAACAACTTCGATTTTTTTGGATTTTGATGAATTTTTTTGTAGGAGGAGCTAAATTTGATTGAATTTAGATGAAATTTACTTTCATTTTTTTGGATTTTATATAAATTTTTAGTCAAATTGTAATAAAGTACTTAGAAACCAACTTCGATTTTTTTGGATTTTGATGAATTTTTTTGTTGGAGGAGCTAAATTTGAGTGAATTTAGATGCAAATTTACTTTTATTTTTTTGGATTTTATATAAATTTTTAGTCAAATTGTAATAAAGGAATTTGAACCAACTTCGATTTTTTTGGATTTTGATGATTTTGGTTGTTGGAGGAGTTAAATTTGAGTAAATTTAGATGAAATTAACACCTTATTTTTGGATTTTATATAAATTTTTAGTCAAATTGTAATAAAGGGATTTGAAACAACTTCGATTTTTTTGGATTTTGATGAATTTTTTTGTAGGAGGAGCTAAATTTGATTGAATTTAGATGAAATTTACTTTCATTTTTTTGGATTTTATATAAATTTTTAGTCAAATTGTAATAAAGGAATTTGAACCAACTTCGATTTTTTTGGATTTTGATGAGTTTTTTTGTTGGAGTTAAATTTGAGTGAATTTAGATGAAATTTTCTTCTATTTTTTTTTATTTCATATAAATTTTTAGTCAAATTGTAATAAAGTACTTTGAAACCAACTTGGATTTTTTTGGATTTTGATGATTTTGGTTGTTGGAGGAGTTAAAGTTGAGTAAATTTAGATGATATTAACACCTTTTTTTGGATTTTATATAAATTTTTAGTCAAATTGTAATAAAGGGATTTGAAACAACTTCGATTTTTTTGGATTTTGATGAATTTTTTTGTAGGAGGAGCTAAATTTGATTGAATTTAGATGAAATTTACTTTCATTTTTTTGGATTTTATATAAATTTTTAGTCAAATTGTAATAAAGTACTTAGAAACCAACTTCGATTTTTTTGGATTTTGATGAATTTTTTTGTTGGAGGAGCTAAATTTGAGTGAATTTAGATGAAATTTACTTTTATTTTTTTGGATTTTATATAAATTTTTAATCAAATTGTAATAAAGTAATTTGAAAACAACTTCGATTTTTTTGGATTTTGATGAGTTTTTTTGTTTGGAGGAGCTAAATTTGAGTGAATTTAGATGAAATTTACTTTTATTTTTTTGGATTTTATATAAATTTTTAGTCAAATTGTAATAAAGGAATTTGAACCAACTTCGATTTATTTGAATTTTGATGAATTTTTTTGTTGGAGGAGCTAAATTTGTGTGAATTTAGATGAAATTTACTTTCATTTTTTGGATTTTATATAAATTTTTAGTCAAATTGTAATAAAGGAATTTGAACCAACTTCGATTTTTTTGAATTTTGATGAATTTTTTTGTTGGAGGAGCTAAATTTGTGTGAATTTAGATGAAATTTACTTTTATTTTTTGGATTTTATATAAATTTTTAGTCAAATTGTAATAAAGGAATTTGAACCAACTTCGATTTTTTTGGATTTTGATGAGTTTTTTTGTTGGAGGAGCTAAATTTGAGTGAAATTAGATGAAATTTACTTTTATTTTTTTGGATTTTATATAAATTTTTAGTCAAATTGTAATAAAGGAATTTGAACCAACTTCGATTTATTTGAATTTTGATGAATTTTTTTGTTGGAGGAGCTAAATTTGAGTGAATTTAGATGAAATTTACTTTCATTTTTTTGATTTTATATAAATTTTTAGTCAAATTATAATAAAGGAATTTGAACCAACTTCGATTTTTTTGGATTTTGATGAGTTTTTTTGTTGGAGGAGTTAAATTTGAGTAAATCTAGATGAAATTAACACCTATTTTTTTGGATTTTATATAAATTTTTAGTCAAATTGTAATAAAGTAATTTGAAACCAACTTCGATTTTTTTGGATTTTGATGAATTTTTTTGTTGGAGGAGCTAAATTTGAGTGAATTTAGATGAAATATACTTTTATTTTTTTGGATTTTATATAAATTTTTAATCAAATTGTAATAAAGTAATTTGAAAACAACTTCGATTTTTTTGGATTTTGATGAGTTTTTTTGTTGGAGGATTTAAATTTGAGTGAATTTAGATGAATTTTACTTCCATTTTTATTATTTCATATAAATTTTTAGTCAAATAGTAATAAAGGAATTTGAACCAACTTCGATTTTTTTGGATTTTGATGATTTTGGTTGTTGGAGGAGTTAAATTTGAGTAAATTTAGATGAAATTAACACCTTATTTTTGGATTTTATATAAATTTTTAGTCAAATTGTAATAAAGGGATTTGAAACAACTTCGATTTTTTTGGATTTTGATGAATTTTTTTGTAGGAGGTGCTAAATTTGATTGAATTTAGATGAAATTTACTTTCATTTTTTTGGATTTTATATAAATTTTTAGTCAAATTGTAATAAAGTACTTAGAAACCAACTTCGATTTTTTTGGATTTTGATGAATTTTTTTGTTGGAGGAGCTAAATTTGAGTGAATTTAGATGAAATTTACTTTTATTTTTTTGGATTTTATATAAATTTTTAGTCAAATTGTAATAAAGGAATTTGAACCAACTTCGATTTTTTTGGATTTTGATGAATTTTTTTGTTGGAGGAGCTAAATTTGAGTGAATTTAGATGAAATTTACTTTCATTTTTTTGGATTTTATATAAATTTTTAGTTAAATTGTAATAAAGTAATTTGAAACCAACTTCGATTTTTTTGGATTTTGATGAGTTTTTTTGTTGGAGGAGCTAAATTTGAGTGAAATTAGATGAAATTTACTTTTATTTTTTTGGATTTTATATAAATTTTTAGTCAAATTGTAATAAAGTACATTGAAACCAACTTGGTTTTTTTGAATTTTGATGAGTTTTTTTGTTTGGAGGAGCTAAATTTGAGTGAATTTAGATGAAATTTACTTTTATTTTTTTGGATTTTATATAAATTTTTAGTCTAATTGTAATAAAGGAATTTGAACCAACTTCGATTTATTTGAATTTTGATGAATTTTTTGGTTGGAGGAGCTAAATTTGTGTGAATTTAGATGAAATTTACTTTCATTTTTTGGATTTTATATAAATTTTTAGTCAAATTGTAATAAAGGAATTTGAACCAACTTCGATTTTTTTGAATTTTGATGAATTTTTTTGTTGGAGGAGCTAAATTTGTGTGAATTTAGATGAAATTTACTTTTATTTTTTTGGATTTTATATAAATTTTTAGTCAAATTGTAATAAAGGAATTTGAACCAACTTCGATTTTTTTGGATTTTGATGAGTTTTTTTGTTGGAGTTAAATTTGAGTGAATTTAGATGAAATTTTCTTCTATTTTTTTTATTTCATATAAATTTTTAGTCAAATTGTAATAAAGTACTTTGAAACCAACTTCGATTTTTTTGGATTTTGATGAATTTTTTTGTTGGTGGAGCTAAATTTGAGTGAATTTAGATGAAATTTACTTTTATTTTTTTGGATTTTATATAAATTTTTAGTCAAATTGTAATAAAGGAATTTGAACCAACTTCGATTTTTTTGGATTTTGATGATTTTGGTTGTTGGAGGAGTTAAATTTGAGTAAATTTAGATGAAATTAACACCTTATTTTTGGATTTTATATAAATTTTTAGTCAAATTGTAATAAAGGGATTTGAAACAACTTCGATTTTTTTGGATTTTGATGAATTTTTTGTAGGAGGAGCTAAATTTGATTGAATTTAGATGAAATTTACTTTCATCTTTTTGGATTTTATATAAATTTTTAGTCAAATTGTAATAAAGTACATTGAAACCAACTTGGATTTTTTTGAATTTTGATGAATTTTTTTGTTGGAGGAGCTAAATTTGAGTGAATTTAGATGAAATTTACTTTCATCTTTTTGGATTTTATATAAATTTTTAGTCAAATAGTAATAAAGGAATTTGAACCAACTTCGATTTTTTTGGATTTTGATGATTTTGGTTGTTGGAGGAGTTAAATTTGAGTAAATTTAGATGAAATTAACACCTTATTTTTGGATTTTATATAAATTTTTAGTCAAATTGTAATAAAGGGATTTGAAACAACTTCGATTTTTTTGGATTTTGATGAATTTTTTGTAGGAGGAGCTAAATTTGATTGAATTTAGATGAAATTTACTTTCATCTTTTTGGATTTTATATAAATTTTTAGTCAAATTGTAATAAAGTACATTGAAACCAACTTGGATTTTTTTGAATTTTGATGAATTTTTTTGTTGGAGGAGCTAAATTTGAGTGAATTTAGATGAAATTTACTTTCATCTTTTTGGATTTTATATAAATTTTTAGTCAAATTGTAATAAAGTACATTGAAACCAACTTGGATTTTTTTGAATTTTGATGAATTTTTTTGTTGGAGGAGCTAAATTTGAGTGAATTTAGATGAAATTTACTTTTATTTTTTTGGATTTTATATAAATTTTTAATCAAATTGTAATAAAGTAATTTGAAAACAACTTCGATTTTTTTGGATTTTGATGAGTTTTTTTGTTTGGAGGAGCTAAATTTGAGTGAATTTAGATGAAATTTACTTTTATTTTTTTGGATTTTATATAAATTTTTAGTCAAATTGTAATAAAGGAATTTGAACCAACTTCGATTTATTTGAATTTTGATGAATTTTTTTGTTGGAGGAGCTAAATTTGTGTGAATTTAGATGAAATTTACTTTCATTTTTTGGATTTTATATAAATTTTTAGTCAAATTGTAATAAAGGAATTTGAACCAACTTCGATTTTTTTGAATTTTGATGAATTTTTTTGTTGGAGGAGCTAAATTTGTTTGAATTTAGATGAAATTTACTTTTATTTTTTTGGATTTTATATAAATTTTTAGTCAAATTGTAATAAAGGGATTTGAAACAACTTCGATTTTTTTGGATTTTGATGAATTTTTTTGTAGGAGGAGCTAAATTTGATTGAATTTAGATGAAATTTACTTTCATTTTTTTGGATTTTATATAAATTTTTAGTCAAATTGTAATAAAGTACTTAGAAACCAACTTCGATTTTTTTGGATTTTGATGAATTTTTTTGTTGGAGGAGCTAAATTTGAGTGAATTTAGATGAAATTTACTTTTATTTTTTTGGATTTTATATAAATTTTTAATCAAATTGTAATAAAGTAATTTGAAAACAACTTCGATTTTTTTGGATTTTGATGAGTTTTTTTGTTTGGAGGAGCTAAATTTGAGTGAATTTAGATGAAATTTACTTTTATTTTTTTGGATTTTATATAAATTTTTAGTCAAATTGTAATAAAGGAATTTGAACCAACTTCGATTTATTTGAATTTTGATGAATTTTTTTGTTGGAGGAGCTAAATTTGTGTGAATTTAGATGAAATTTACTTTCATTTTTTGGATTTTATATAAATTTTTAGTCAAGTTGTAATAAAGGAATTTGAACCAACTTCGATTTTTTTGAATTTTGATGAATTTTTTTGTTGGAGGAGCTAAATTTGTGTGAATTTAGATGAAATTTACTTTTATTTTTTTGGATTTTATATAAATTTTTAGTCAAATTGTAATAAAGGAATTTGAACCAACTTCGATTTTTTTGGATTTTGATGAGTTTTTTTGTTGGAGTTAAATTTGAGTGAATTTAGATGAAATTTTCTTCTATTTTTTTTTATTTCATATAAATTTTTAGTCAAATTGTAATAAAGTACTTTGAAACCAACTTGGATTTTTTTGGATTTTGATGATTTTGGTTGTTGGAGGAGTTAAAGTTGAGTAAATTTAGATGAAATTAACACCTTTTTTTGGATTTTATATAAATTTTTAGTCAAATTGTAATAAAGGGATTTGAAACAACTTCGATTTTTTTGGATTTTGATGAATTTTTTTGTAGGAGGAGCTAAATTTGATTGAATTTAGATGAAATTTACTTTCATTTTTTTGGATTTTATATAAATTTTTAGTCAAATTGTAATAAAGGGATTTGAAACAACTTCGATTTTTTTGGATTTTGATGATTTTGGTTGTTGGAGGAGTTAAATTTGAGTAAATTTAGATGAAATTAACACCTTATTTTTGGATTTTATATAAATTTTTAGTCAAATTGTAATAAAGGGATTTGAAACAACTTCGATTTTTTTGGATTTTGATGAATTTTTTGTAGGAGGAGCTAAATTTGATTGAATTTAGATGAAATTTACTTTCATCTTTTTGGATTTTATATAAATTTTTAGTCAAATTGTAATAAAGTACATTGAAACCAACTTGGATTTTTTTGAATTTTGATGAATTTTTTTGTTGGAGGAGCTAAATTTGAGTGAATTTAGATGAAATTTACTTTCATCTTTTTGGATTTTATATAAATTTTTAGTCAAATAGTAATAAAGGAATTTGAACCAACTTCGATTTTTTTGGATTTTGATGATTTTGGTTGTTGGAGGAGTTAAATTTGAGTAAATTTAGATGAAATTAACACCTTATTTTTGGATTTTATATAAATTTTTAGTCAAATTGTAATAAAGGGATTTGAAACAACTTCGATTTTTTTGGATTTTGATGAATTTTTTGTAGGAGGAGCTAAATTTGATTGAATTTAGATGAAATTTACTTTCATCTTTTTGGATTTTATATAAATTTTTAGTCAAATTGTAATAAAGTACATTGAAACCAACTTGGATTTTTTTGAATTTTGATGAATTTTTTTGTTGGAGGAGCTAAATTTGAGTGAATTTAGATGAAATTTACTTTCATCTTTTTGGATTTTATATAAATTTTTAGTCAAATTGTAATAAAGTACATTGAAACCAACTTGGATTTTTTTGAATTTTGATGAATTTTTTTGTTGGAGGAGCTAAATTTGAGTGAATTTAGATGAAATTTACTTTTATTTTTTTGGATTTTATATAAATTTTTAATCAAATTGTAATAAAGTAATTTGAAAACAACTTCGATTTTTTTGGATTTTGATGAGTTTTTTTGTTTGGAGGAGCTAAATTTGAGTGAATTTAGATGAAATTTACTTTTATTTTTTTGGATTTTATATAAATTTTTAGTCAAATTGTAATAAAGGAATTTGAACCAACTTCGATTTATTTGAATTTTGATGAATTTTTTTGTTGGAGGAGCTAAATTTGTGTGAATTTAGATGAAATTTACTTTCATTTTTTGGATTTTATATAAATTTTTAGTCAAATTGTAATAAAGGAATTTGAACCAACTTCGATTTTTTTGAATTTTGATGAATTTTTTTGTTGGAGGAGCTAAATTTGTTTGAATTTAGATGAAATTTACTTTTATTTTTTTGGATTTTATATAAATTTTTAGTCAAATTGTAATAAAGGGATTTGAAACAACTTCGATTTTTTTGGATTTTGATGAATTTTTTTGTAGGAGGAGCTAAATTTGATTGAATTTAGATGAAATTTACTTTCATTTTTTTGGATTTTATATAAATTTTTAGTCAAATTGTAATAAAGTACTTAGAAACCAACTTCGATTTTTTTGGATTTTGATGAATTTTTTTGTTGGAGGAGCTAAATTTGAGTGAATTTAGATGAAATTTACTTTTATTTTTTTGGATTTTATATAAATTTTTAATCAAATTGTAATAAAGTAATTTGAAAACAACTTCGATTTTTTTGGATTTTGATGAGTTTTTTTGTTTGGAGGAGCTAAATTTGAGTGAATTTAGATGAAATTTACTTTTATTTTTTTGGATTTTATATAAATTTTTAGTCAAATTGTAATAAAGGAATTTGAACCAACTTCGATTTATTTGAATTTTGATGAATTTTTTTGTTGGAGGAGCTAAATTTGTGTGAATTTAGATGAAATTTACTTTCATTTTTTGGATTTTATATAAATTTTTAGTCAAGTTGTAATAAAGGAATTTGAACCAACTTCGATTTTTTTGAATTTTGATGAATTTTTTTGTTGGAGGAGCTAAATTTGTGTGAATTTAGATGAAATTTACTTTTATTTTTTTGGATTTTATATAAATTTTTAGTCAAATTGTAATAAAGGAATTTGAACCAACTTCGATTTTTTTGGATTTTGATGAGTTTTTTTGTTGGAGTTAAATTTGAGTGAATTTAGATGAAATTTTCTTCTATTTTTTTTTATTTCATATAAATTTTTAGTCAAATTGTAATAAAGTACTTTGAAACCAACTTGGATTTTTTTGGATTTTGATGATTTTGGTTGTTGGAGGAGTTAAAGTTGAGTAAATTTAGATGAAATTAACACCTTTTTTTGGATTTTATATAAATTTTTAGTCAAATTGTAATAAAGGGATTTGAAACAACTTCGATTTTTTTGGATTTTGATGAATTTTTTTGTAGGAGGAGCTAAATTTGATTGAATTTAGATGAAATTTACTTTCATTTTTTTGGATTTTATATAAATTTTTAGTCAAATTGTAATAAAGTACTTAGAAACCAACTTCGATTTTTTTGGATTTTGATGAATTTTTTTGTTGGAGGAGCTAAATTTGAGTGAATTTAGATGAAATTTACTTTTATTTTTTGGATTTTATATAAATTTTTAGTCAAATTGTAATAAAGGAATTTGAACCAACTTCGATTTATTTGAATTTTGATGAATTTTTTTGTTGGAGGAGCTAAATTTGTGTGAATTTAGATGAAATTTACTTTCATTTTTTGGATTTTATATAAATTTTTAGTCAAATTGTAATAAAGGAATTTGAACCAACTTCGATTTTTTTGAATTTTGATGAATTTTTTTGTTGGAGGAGCTAAATTTGTGTGAATTTAGATGAAATTTACTTTTATTTTTTTGGATTTTATATAAATTTTTAGTCAAATTGTAATAAAGGAATTTGAACCAACTTCGATTTTTTTGGATTTTGATGAGTTTTTTTGTTGGAGGAGCTAAATTTGAGTGAAATTAGATGAAATTTACTTTTATTTTTTTGGATTTTATATAAATTTTTAGTCAAATTATAATAAAGGAATTTGAACCAACTTCGATTTTTTTGGATTTTGATGAGTTTTTTTGTTGGAGGAGTTAAATTTGAGTAAATCTAGATGAAATTAACACCTATTTTTTTGGATTTTATATAAATTTTTAGTCAAATTGTAATAAAGTAATTTGAAACCAACTTCGATTTTTTTGGATTTTGATGAATTTTTTTGTTGGAGGAGCTAAATTTGAGTGAATTTAGATGAAATATACTTTTATTTTTTTGGATTTTATATAAATTTTTAATCAAATTGTAATAAAGTAATTTGAAAACAACTTCGATTTTTTTGGATTTTGATGAGTTTTTTTGTTGGAGGATTTAAATTTGAGTGAATTTAGATGAATTTTACTTCCATTTTTATTATTTCATATAAATTTTTAGTCAAATAGTAATAAAGGAATTTGAACCAACTTCGATTTTTTTGGATTTTGATGATTTTGGTTGTTGGAGGAGTTAAATTTGAGTAAATTTAGATGAAATTAACACCTTATTTTTGGATTTTATATAAATTTTTAGTCAAATTGTAATAAAGGGATTTGAAACAACTTCGATTTTTTTGGATTTTGATGAATTTTTTGTAGGAGGAGCTAAATTTGATTGAATTTAGATGAAATTTACTTTCATCTTTTTGGATTTTATATAAATTTTTAGTCAAATTGTAATAAAGTACATTGAAACCAACTTGGATTTTTTTGAATTTTGATGAATTTTTTTGTTGGAGGAGCTAAATTTGAGTGAATTTAGTTGAAATTTACTTTCATCTTTTTGGATTTTATATAAATTTTTAGTCAAATTGTAATAAAGTACATTGAAACCAACTTGGATTTTTTTGAATTTTGATGAATTTTTTTGTTGGAGGAGCTAAATTTGAGTGAATTTAGATGAAATTTACTTTTATTTTTTTGGATTTTATATAAATTTTTAATCAAATTGTAATAAAGTAATTTGAAAACAACTTCGATTTTTTTGGATTTTGATGAGTTTTTTTGTTTGGAGGAGCTAAATTTGAGTGAATTTAGATGAAATTTACTTTTATTTTTTTGGATTTTATATAAATTTTTAGTCAAATTGTAATAAAGGAATTTGAACCAACTTCGATTTATTTGAATTTTGATGAATTTTTTTGTTGGAGGAGCTAAATTTGTGTGAATTTAGATGAAATTTACTTTCATTTTTTGGATTTTATATAAATTTTTAGTCAAATTGTAATAAAGGAATTTGAACCAACTTCGATTTTTTTGAATTTTGATGAATTTTTTTGTTGGAGGAGCTAAATTTGTTTGAATTTAGATGAAATTTACTTTTATTTTTTTGGATTTTATATAAATTTTTAGTCAAATTGTAATAAAGGGATTTGAAACAACTTCGATTTTTTTGGATTTTGATGAATTTTTTTGTAGGAGGAGCTAAATTTGATTGAATTTAGATGAAATTTACTTTCATTTTTTTGGATTTTATATAAATTTTTAGTCAAATTGTAATAAAGTACTTAGAAACCAACTTCGATTTTTTTGGATTTTGATGAATTTTTTTGTTGGAGGAGCTAAATTTGAGTGAATTTAGATGAAATTTACTTTTATTTTTTTGGATTTTATATAAATTTTTAATCAAATTGTAATAAAGTAATTTGAAAACAACTTCGATTTTTTTGGATTTTGATGAGTTTTTTTGTTTGGAGGAGCTAAATTTGAGTGAATTTAGATGAAATTTACTTTTATTTTTTTGGATTTTATATAAATTTTTAGTCAAATTGTAATAAAGGAATTTGAACCAACTTCGATTTATTTGAATTTTGATGAATTTTTTTGTTGGAGGAGCTAAATTTGTGTGAATTTAGATGAAATTTACTTTCATTTTTTGGATTTTATATAAATTTTTAGTCAAGTTGTAATAAAGGAATTTGAACCAACTTCGATTTTTTTGAATTTTGATGAATTTTTTTGTTGGAGGAGCTAAATTTGTGTGAATTTAGATGAAATTTACTTTTATTTTTTTGGATTTTATATAAATTTTTAGTCAAATTGTAATAAAGGAATTTGAACCAACTTCGATTTTTTTGGATTTTGATGAGTTTTTTTGTTGGAGTTAAATTTGAGTGAATTTAGATGAAATTTTCTTCTATTTTTTTTTATTTCATATAAATTTTTAGTCAAATTGTAATAAAGTACTTTGAAACCAACTTGGATTTTTTTGGATTTTGATGATTTTGGTTGTTGGAGGAGTTAAAGTTGAGTAAATTTAGATGAAATTAACACCTTTTTTTGGATTTTATATAAATTTTTAGTCAAATTGTAATAAAGGGATTTGAAACAACTTCGATTTTTTTGGATTTTGATGAATTTTTTTGTAGGAGGAGCTAAATTTGATTGAATTTAGATGAAATTTACTTTCATTTTTTTGGATTTTATATAAATTTTTAGTCAAATTGTAATAAAGTACTTAGAAACCAACTTCGATTTTTTTGGATTTTGATGAATTTTTTTGTTGGAGGAGCTAAATTTGAGTGAATTTAGATGAAATTTACTTTTATTTTTTGGATTTTATATAAATTTTTAGTCAAATTGTAATAAAGGAATTTGAACCAACTTCGATTTATTTGAATTTTGATGAATTTTTTTGTTGGAGGAGCTAAATTTGTGTGAATTTAGATGAAATTTACTTTCATTTTTTGGATTTTATATAAATTTTTAGTCAAATTGTAATAAAGGAATTTGAACCAACTTCGATTTTTTTGAATTTTGATGAATTTTTTTGTTGGAGGAGCTAAATTTGTGTGAATTTAGATGAAATTTACTTTTATTTTTTTGGATTTTATATAAATTTTTAGTCAAATTGTAATAAAGGAATTTGAACCAACTTCGATTTTTTTGGATTTTGATGAGTTTTTTTGTTGGAGGAGCTAAATTTGAGTGAAATTAGATGAAATTTACTTTTATTTTTTTGGATTTTATATAAATTTTTAGTCAAATTGTAATAAAGGAATTTGAACCAACTTCGATTTTTTTGGATTTTGATGAGTTTTTTTGTTGGAGTTAAATTTGAGTGAATTTAGATGAAATTTTCTTCTATTTTTTTTATTTCATATAAATTTTTAGTCAAATTGTAATAAAGTACTTTGAAACCAACTTCGATTTTTTTGGATTTTGATGAATTTTTTTGTTGGTGGAGCTAAATTTGAGTGAATTTAGATGAAATTTACTTTTATTTTTTTGGATTTTATATAAATTTTTAGTCAAATTGTAATAAAGGAATTTGAACCAACTTCGATTTTTTTGGATTTTGATGATTTTGGTTGTTGGAGGAGTTAAATTTGAGTAAATTTAGATGAAATTAACACCTTATTTTTGGATTTTATATAAATTTTTAGTCAAATTGTAATAAAGGGATTTGAAACAACTTCGATTTTTTTGGATTTTGATGAATTTTTTGTAGGAGGAGCTAAATTTGATTGAATTTAGATGAAATTTACTTTCATCTTTTTGGATTTTATATAAATTTTTAGTCAAATTGTAATAAAGTACATTGAAACCAACTTGGATTTTTTTAAATTTTGATGAATTTTTTTGTTGGAGGAGCTAAATTTGAGTGAATTTAGATGAAATTTACTTTCATCTTTTTGGATTTTATATAAATTTTTAGTCAAATAGTAATAAAGGAATTTGAACCAACTTTGATTTTTTTGGATTTTGATGATTTTGGTTGTTGGAGGAGTTAAATTTGAGTAAATTTAGATGAAATTAACACCTTATTTTTGGATTTTATATAAATTTTTAGTCAAATTGTAATAAAGGGATTTGAAACAACTTCGATTTTTTTGGATTTTGATGAATTTTTTGTAGGAGGAGCTAAATTTGATTGAATTTAGATGAAATTTACTTTCATCTTTTTGGATTTTATATAAATTTTTAGTCAAATTGTAATAAAGTACATTGAAACCAACTTGGATTTTTTTGAATTTTGATGAATTTTTTTGTTGGAGGAGCTAAATTTGAGTGAATTTAGATGAAATTTACTTTCATCTTTTTGGATTTTATATAAATTTTTAGTCAAATTGTAATAAAGTACATTGAAACCAACTTGGATTTTTTTGAATTTTGATGAATTTTTTTGTTGGAGGAGCTAAATTTGAGTGAATTTAGATGAAATTTACTTTTATTTTTTTGGATTTTATATAAATTTTTAATCAAATTGTAATAAAGTAATTTGAAAACAACTTCGATTTTTTTGGATTTTGATGAGTTTTTTTGTTTGGAGGAGCTAAATTTGAGTGAATTTAGATGAAATTTACTTTTATTTTTTTGGATTTTATATAAATTTTTAGTCAAATTGTAATAAAGGAATTTGAACCAACTTCGATTTATTTGAATTTTGATGAATTTTTTTGTTGGAGGAGCTAAATTTGTGTGAATTTAGATGAAATTTACTTTCATTTTTTGGATTTTATATAAATTTTTAGTCAAATTGTAATAAAGGAATTTGAACCAACTTCGATTTTTTTGAATTTTGATGAATTTTTTTGTTGGAGGAGCTAAATTTGTTTGAATTTAGATGAAATTTACTTTTATTTTTTTGGATTTTATATAAATTTTTAGTCAAATTGAAATAAAGGGATTTGAAACAACTTCGATTTTTTTGGATTTTGATGAATTTTTTTGTAGGAGGAGCTAAATTTGATTGAATTTAGATGAAATTTACTTTCATTTTTTTGGATTTTATATAAATTTTTAGTCAAATTGTAATAAAGTACTTAGAAACCAACTTCGATTTTTTTGGATTTTGATGAATTTTTTTGTTGGAGGAGCTAAATTTGAGTGAATTTAGATGAAATTTACTTTTATTTTTTTGGATTTTATATAAATTTTTAATCAAATTGTAATAAAGTAATTTGAAAACAACTTCGATTTTTTTGGATTTTGATGAGTTTTTTTGTTTGGAGGAGCTAAATTTGAGTGAATTTAGATGAAATTTACTTTTATTTTTTTGGATTTTATATAAATTTTTAGTCAAATTGTAATAAAGGAATTTGAACCAACTTCGATTTATTTGAATTTTGATGAATTTTTTTGTTGGAGGAGCTAAATTTGTGTGAATTTAGATGAAATTTACTTTCATTTTTTGGATTTTATATAAATTTTTAGTCAAGTTGTAATAAAGGAATTTGAACCAACTTCGATTTTTTTGAATTTTGATGAATTTTTTTGTTGGAGGAGCTAAATTTGTGTGAATTTAGATGAAATTTACTTTTATTTTTTTGGATTTTATATAAATTTTTAGTCAAATTGTAATAAAGGAATTTGAACCAACTTCGATTTTTTTGGATTTTGATGAGTTTTTTTGTTGGAGTTAAATTTGAGTGAATTTAGATGAAATTTTCTTCTATTTTTTTTTATTTCATATAAATTTTTAGTCAAATTGTAATAAAGTACTTTGAAACCAACTTGGATTTTTTTGGATTTTGATGATTTTGGTTGTTGGAGGAGTTAAAGTTGAGTAAATTTAGATGAAATTAACACCTTTTTTTGGATTTTATATAAATTTTTAGTCAAATTGTAATAAAGGGATTTGAAACAACTTCGATTTTTTTGGATTTTGATGAATTTTTTTGTAGGAGGAGCTAAATTTGATTGAATTTAGATGAAATTTACTTTCATTTTTTTGGATTTTATATAAATTTTTAGTCAAATTGTAATAAAGGGATTTGAAACAACTTCGATTTTTTTGGATTTTGATGATTTTGGTTGTTGGAGGAGTTAAATTTGAGTAAATTTAGATGAAATTAACACCTTATTTTTGGATTTTATATAAATTTTTAGTCAAATTGTAATAAAGGGATTTGAAACAACTTCGATTTTTTTGGATTTTGATGAATTTTTTGTAGGAGGAGCTAAATTTGATTGAATTTAGATGAAATTTACTTTCATCTTTTTGGATTTTATATAAATTTTTAGTCAAATTGTAATAAAGTACATTGAAACCAACTTGGATTTTTTTGAATTTTGATGAATTTTTTTGTTGGAGGAGCTAAATTTGAGTGAATTTAGATGAAATTTACTTTCATCTTTTTGGATTTTATATAAATTTTTAGTCAAATAGTAATAAAGGAATTTGAACCAACTTCGATTTTTTTGGATTTTGATGATTTTGGTTGTTGGAGGAGTTAAATTTGAGTAAATTTAGATGAAATTAACACCTTATTTTTGGATTTTATATAAATTTTTAGTCAAATTGTAATAAAGGGATTTGAAACAACTTCGATTTTTTTGGATTTTGATGAATTTTTTGTAGGAGGAGCTAAATTTGATTGAATTTAGATGAAATTTACTTTCATCTTTTTGGATTTTATATAAATTTTTAGTCAAATTGTAATAAAGTACATTGAAACCAACTTGGATTTTTTTGAATTTTGATGAATTTTTTTGTTGGAGGAGCTAAATTTGAGTGAATTTAGATGAAATTTACTTTCATCTTTTTGGATTTTATATAAATTTTTAGTCAAATTGTAATAAAGTACATTGAAACCAACTTGGATTTTTTTGAATTTTGATGAATTTTTTTGTTGGAGGAGCTAAATTTGAGTGAATTTAGATGAAATTTACTTTTATTTTTTTGGATTTTATATAAATTTTTAATCAAATTGTAATAAAGTAATTTGAAAACAACTTCGATTTTTTTGGATTTTGATGAGTTTTTTTGTTTGGAGGAGCTAAATTTGAGTGAATTTAGATGAAATTTACTTTTATTTTTTTGGATTTTATATAAATTTTTAGTCAAATTGTAATAAAGGAATTTGAACCAACTTCGATTTATTTGAATTTTGATGAATTTTTTTGTTGGAGGAGCTAAATTTGTGTGAATTTAGATGAAATTTACTTTCATTTTTTGGATTTTATATAAATTTTTAGTCAAATTGTAATAAAGGAATTTGAACCAACTTCGATTTTTTTGAATTTTGATGAATTTTTTTGTTGGAGGAGCTAAATTTGTTTGAATTTAGATGAAATTTACTTTTATTTTTTTGGATTTTATATAAATTTTTAGTCAAATTGTAATAAAGGGATTTGAAACAACTTCGATTTTTTTGGATTTTGATGAATTTTTTTGTAGGAGGAGCTAAATTTGATTGAATTTAGATGAAATTTACTTTCATTTTTTTGGATTTTATATAAATTTTTAGTCAAATTGTAATAAAGTACTTAGAAACCAACTTCGATTTTTTTGGATTTTGATGAATTTTTTTGTTGGAGGAGCTAAATTTGAGTGAATTTAGATGAAATTTACTTTTATTTTTTTGGATTTTATATAAATTTTTAATCAAATTGTAATAAAGTAATTTGAAAACAACTTCGATTTTTTTGGATTTTGATGAGTTTTTTTGTTTGGAGGAGCTAAATTTGAGTGAATTTAGATGAAATTTACTTTTATTTTTTTGGATTTTATATAAATTTTTAGTCAAATTGTAATAAAGGAATTTGAACCAACTTCGATTTATTTGAATTTTGATGAATTTTTTTGTTGGAGGAGCTAAATTTGTGTGAATTTAGATGAAATTTACTTTCATTTTTTGGATTTTATATAAATTTTTAGTCAAGTTGTAATAAAGGAATTTGAACCAACTTCGATTTTTTTGAATTTTGATGAATTTTTTTGTTGGAGGAGCTAAATTTGTGTGAATTTAGATGAAATTTACTTTTATTTTTTTGGATTTTATATAAATTTTTAGTCAAATTGTAATAAAGGAATTTGAACCAACTTCGATTTTTTTGGATTTTGATGAGTTTTTTTGTTGGAGTTAAATTTGAGTGAATTTAGATGAAATTTTCTTCTATTTTTTTTTATTTCATATAAATTTTTAGTCAAATTGTAATAAAGTACTTTGAAACCAACTTGGATTTTTTTGGATTTTGATGATTTTGGTTGTTGGAGGAGTTAAAGTTGAGTAAATTTAGATGAAATTAACACCTTTTTTTGGATTTTATATAAATTTTTAGTCAAATTGTAATAAAGGGATTTGAAACAACTTCGATTTTTTTGGATTTTGATGAATTTTTTTGTAGGAGGAGCTAAATTTGATTGAATTTAGATGAAATTTACTTTCATTTTTTTGGATTTTATATAAATTTTTAGTCAAATTGTAATAAAGTACTTAGAAACCAACTTCGATTTTTTTGGATTTTGATGAATTTTTTTGTTGGAGGAGCTAAATTTGAGTGAATTTAGATGAAATTTACTTTTATTTTTTGGATTTTATATAAATTTTTAGTCAAATTGTAATAAAGGAATTTGAACCAACTTCGATTTATTTGAATTTTGATGAATTTTTTTGTTGGAGGAGCTAAATTTGTGTGAATTTAGATGAAATTTACTTTCATTTTTTGGATTTTATATAAATTTTTAGTCAAATTGTAATAAAGGAATTTGAACCAACTTCGATTTTTTTGAATTTTGATGAATTTTTTTGTTGGAGGAGCTAAATTTGTGTGAATTTAGATGAAATTTACTTTTATTTTTTTGGATTTTATATAAATTTTTAGTCAAATTGTAATAAAGGAATTTGAACCAACTTCGATTTTTTTGGATTTTGATGAGTTTTTTTGTTGGAGGAGCTAAATTTGAGTGAAATTAGATGAAATTTACTTTTATTTTTTTGGATTTTATATAAATTTTTAGTCAAATTGTAATAAAGGAATTTGAACCAACTTCGATTTATTTGAATTTTGATGAATTTTTTTGTTGGAGGAGCTAAATTTGAGTGAATTTAGATGAAATTTACTTTCATTTTTTTGATTTTATATAAATTTTTAGTCAAATTATAATAAAGGAATTTGAACCAACTTCGATTTTTTTGGATTTTGATGAGTTTTTTTGTTGGAGGAGTTAAATTTGAGTAAATCTAGATGAAATTAACACCTATTTTTTTGGATTTTATATAAATTTTTAGTCAAATTGTAATAAAGTAATTTGAAACCAACTTCGATTTTTTTGGATTTTGATGAATTTTTTTGTTGGAGGAGCTAAATTTGAGTGAATTTAGATGAAATATACTTTTATTTTTTTGGATTTTATATAAATTTTTAATCAAATTGTAATAAAGTAATTTGAAAACAACTTCGATTTTTTTGGATTTTGATGAGTTTTTTTGTTGGAGGATTTAAATTTGAGTGAATTTAGATGAATTTTACTTCCATTTTTATTATTTCATATAAATTTTTAGTCAAATAGTAATAAAGGAATTTGAACCAACTTCGATTTTTTTGGATTTTGATGATTTTGGTTGTTGGAGGAGTTAAATTTGAGTAAATTTAGATGAAATTAACACCTTATTTTTGGATTTTATATAAATTTTTAGTCAAATTGTAATAAAGGGATTTGAAACAACTTCGATTTTTTTGGATTTTGATGAATTTTTTGTAGGAGGAGCTAAATTTGATTGAATTTAGATGAAATTTACTTTCATCTTTTTGGATTTTATATAAATTTTTAGTCAAATTGTAATAAAGTACATTGAAACCAACTTGGATTTTTTTGAATTTTGATGAATTTTTTTGTTGGAGGAGCTAAATTTGAGTGAATTTAGTTGAAATTTACTTTCATCTTTTTGGATTTTATATAAATTTTTAGTCAAATTGTAATAAAGTACATTGAAACCAACTTGGATTTTTTTGAATTTTGATGAATTTTTTTGTTGGAGGAGCTAAATTTGAGTGAATTTAGATGAAATTTACTTTTATTTTTTTGGATTTTATATAAATTTTTAATCAAATTGTAATAAAGTAATTTGAAAACAACTTCGATTTTTTTGGATTTTGATGAGTTTTTTTGTTTGGAGGAGCTAAATTTGAGTGAATTTAGATGAAATTTACTTTTATTTTTTTGGATTTTATATAAATTTTTAGTCAAATTGTAATAAAGGAATTTGAACCAACTTCGATTTATTTGAATTTTGATGAATTTTTTTGTTGGAGGAGCTAAATTTGTGTGAATTTAGATGAAATTTACTTTCATTTTTTGGATTTTATATAAATTTTTAGTCAAATTGTAATAAAGGAATTTGAACCAACTTCGATTTTTTTGAATTTTGATGAATTTTTTTGTTGGAGGAGCTAAATTTGTTTGAATTTAGATGAAATTTACTTTTATTTTTTTGGATTTTATATAAATTTTTAGTCAAATTGTAATAAAGGGATTTGAAACAACTTCGATTTTTTTGGATTTTGATGAATTTTTTTGTAGGAGGAGCTAAATTTGATTGAATTTAGATGAAATTTACTTTCATTTTTTTGGATTTTATATAAATTTTTAGTCAAATTGTAATAAAGTACTTAGAAACCAACTTCGATTTTTTTGGATTTTGATGAATTTTTTTGTTGGAGGAGCTAAATTTGAGTGAATTTAGATGAAATTTACTTTTATTTTTTTGGATTTTATATAAATTTTTAATCAAATTGTAATAAAGTAATTTGAAAACAACTTCGATTTTTTTGGATTTTGATGAGTTTTTTTGTTTGGAGGAGCTAAATTTGAGTGAATTTAGATGAAATTTACTTTTATTTTTTTGGATTTTATATAAATTTTTAGTCAAATTGTAATAAAGGAATTTGAACCAACTTCGATTTATTTGAATTTTGATGAATTTTTTTGTTGGAGGAGCTAAATTTGTGTGAATTTAGATGAAATTTACTTTCATTTTTTGGATTTTATATAAATTTTTAGTCAAGTTGTAATAAAGGAATTTGAACCAACTTCGATTTTTTTGAATTTTGATGAATTTTTTTGTTGGAGGAGCTAAATTTGTGTGAATTTAGATGAAATTTACTTTTATTTTTTTGGATTTTATATAAATTTTTAGTCAAATTGTAATAAAGGAATTTGAACCAACTTCGATTTTTTTGGATTTTGATGAGTTTTTTTGTTGGAGTTAAATTTGAGTGAATTTAGATGAAATTTTCTTCTATTTTTTTTTATTTCATATAAATTTTTAGTCAAATTGTAATAAAGTACTTTGAAACCAACTTGGATTTTTTTGGATTTTGATGATTTTGGTTGTTGGAGGAGTTAAAGTTGAGTAAATTTAGATGAAATTAACACCTTTTTTTGGATTTTATATAAATTTTTAGTCAAATTGTAATAAAGGGATTTGAAACAACTTCGATTTTTTTGGATTTTGATGAATTTTTTTGTAGGAGGAGCTAAATTTGATTGAATTTAGATGAAATTTACTTTCATTTTTTTGGATTTTATATAAATTTTTAGTCAAATTGTAATAAAGTACTTAGAAACCAACTTCGATTTTTTTGGATTTTGATGAATTTTTTTGTTGGAGGAGCTAAATTTGAGTGAATTTAGATGAAATTTACTTTTATTTTTTGGATTTTATATAAATTTTTAGTCAAATTGTAATAAAGGAATTTGAACCAACTTCGATTTATTTGAATTTTGATGAATTTTTTTGTTGGAGGAGCTAAATTTGTGTGAATTTAGATGAAATTTACTTTCATTTTTTGGATTTTATATAAATTTTTAGTCAAATTGTAATAAAGGAATTTGAACCAACTTCGATTTTTTTGAATTTTGATGAATTTTTTTGTTGGAGGAGCTAAATTTGTGTGAATTTAGATGAAATTTACTTTTATTTTTTTGGATTTTATATAAATTTTTAGTCAAATTGTAATAAAGGAATTTGAACCAACTTCGATTTTTTTGGATTTTGATGAGTTTTTTTGTTGGAGGAGCTAAATTTGAGTGAAATTAGATGAAATTTACTTTTATTTTTTTGGATTTTATATAAATTTTTAGTCAAATTGTAATAAAGGAATTTGAACCAACTTCGATTTATTTGAATTTTGATGAATTTTTTTGTTGGAGGAGCTAAATTTGAGTGAATTTAGATGAAATTTACTTTCATTTTTTTGATTTTATATAAATTTTTAGTCAAATTATAATAAAGGAATTTGAACCAACTTCGATTTTTTTGGATTTTGATGAGTTTTTTTGTTGGAGGAGTTAAATTTGAGTAAATCTAGATGAAATTAACACCTATTTTTTTGGATTTTATATAAATTTTTAGTCAAATTGTAATAAAGTAATTTGAAACCAACTTCGATTTTTTTGGATTTTGATGAATTTTTTTGTTGGAGGAGCTAAATTTGAGTGAATTTAGATGAAATATACTTTTATTTTTTTGGATTTTATATAAATTTTTAATCAAATTGTAATAAAGTAATTTGAAAACAACTTCGATTTTTTTGGATTTTGATGAGTTTTTTTGTTGGAGGATTTAAATTTGAGTGAATTTAGATGAATTTTACTTCCATTTTTATTATTTCATATAAATTTTTAGTCAAATAGTAATAAAGGAATTTGAACCAACTTCGATTTTTTTGGATTTTGATGATTTTGGTTGTTGGAGGAGTTAAATTTGAGTAAATTTAGATGAAATTAACACCTTATTTTTGGATTTTATATAAATTTTTAGTCAAATTGTAATAAAGGGATTTGAAACAACTTCGATTTTTTTGGATTTTGATGAATTTTTTTGTTTGGAGGAGCTAAATTTGAGTGAATTTAGATGAAATTTACTTTTATTTTTTTGGATTTTATATAAATTTTTAGTCTAATTGTAATAAAGGAATTTGAACCAACTTCGATTTATTTGAATTTTGATGAATTTTTTTGTTGGAGGAGCTAAATTTGTGTGAATTTAGATGAAATTTACTTTCATTTTTTGGATTTTATATAAATTTTTAGTCAAATTGTAATAAAGGAATTTGAACCAACTTCGATTTTTTTGAATTTTGATGAATTTTTTTGTTGGAGGAGCTAAATTTGTGTGAATTTAGATGAAATTTACTTTTATTTTTTTGGATTTTATATAAATTTTTAGTCAAATTGTAATAAAGGAATTTGAACCAACTTCGATTTTTTTGGATTTTGATGAGTTTTTTTGTTGGAGTTAAATTTGAGTGAATTTAGATGAAATTTTCTTCTATTTTTTTTATTTCATATAAATTTTTAGTCAAATTGTAATAAAGTACTTTGAAACCAACTTCGATTTTTTTGGATTTTGATGAATTTTTTTGTTGGTGGAGCTAAATTTGAGTGAATTTAGATGAAATTTACTTTTATTTTTTTGGATTTTATATAAATTTTTAGTCAAATTGTAATAAAGGAATTTGAACCAACTTCGATTTTATTGGATTTTGATGAATTTTTTTGTTGGAGGAGCTAAATTTGAGTGAATTTAGATGAAATTTACTTTCATTTTTTTTGGATTTTATATAAATTTTTAGTTAAATTGTAATAAAGTAATTTGAAACCAACTTCGATTTTTTTGGATTTTGATGAGTTTTTTTGTTGGAGGAGCTAAATTTGAGTGAAATTAGATGAAATTTACTTTTATTTTTTTGGATTTTATATAAATTTTTAGTCAAATTGTAATAAAGTACATTGAAACCAACTTGGATTTTTTTGAATTTTGATGAGTTTTTTTGTTTGGAGGAGCTAAATTTGAGTGAATTTAGATGAAATTTACTTTTATTTTTTTGGATTTTATATAAATTTTTAGTCTAATTGTAATAAAGGAATTTGAACCAACTTCGATTTATTTGAATTTTGATGAATTTTTTTGTTGGAGGAGCTAAATTTGTGTGAATTTAGATGAAATTTACTTTCATTTTTTGGATTTTATATAAATTTTTAGTCAAATTGTAATAAAGGAATTTGAACCAACTTCGATTTTTTTGAATTTTGATGAATTTTTTTGTTGGAGGAGCTAAATTTGTGTGAATTTAGATGAAATTTACTTTTATTTTTTTGGATTTTATATAAATTTTTAGTCAAATTGTAATAAAGGAATTTGAAACAACTTCGATTTTTTTGAATTTTGATGAATTTTTTTGTAGGAGGAGCTAAATTTGATTGAATTTAGATGAAATTTACTTTCATTTTTTTGGATTTTATATAAATTTTTAGTCAAATTGTAATAAAGTACTTAGAAACCAACTTCGATTTTTTTGGATTTTGATGAGTTTTTTTGTTTGGAGGAGCTAAATTTGAGTGAATTTAGATGAAATTTACTTTTATTTTTTTGGATTTTATATAAATTTTTAGTCAAATTGTAATAAAGGAATTTGAACCAACTTCGATTTATTTGAATTTTGATGAATTTTTTTGTTGGAGGAGCTAAATTTGTGTGAATTTAGATGAAATTTACTTTCATTTTTTGGATTTTATATAAATTTTTAGTCAAATTGTAATAAAGGAATTTGAACCAACTTCGATTTTTTTGAATTTTGATGAATTTTTTTGTTGGAGGAGCTAAATTTGTTTGAATTTAGATGAAATTTACTTTTATTTTTTTGGATTTTATATAAATTTTTAGTCAAATTGTAATAAAGGGATTTGAAACAACTTCGATTTTTTTGGATTTTGATGAATTTTTTTGTAGGAGGAGCTAAATTTGATTGAATTTAGATGAAATTTACTTTCATTTTTTTGGATTTTATATAAATTTTTAGTCAAATTGTAATAAAGTACTTAGAAACCAACTTCGATTTTTTTGGATTTTGATGAATTTTTTTGTTGGAGGAGCTAAATTTGAGTGAATTTAGATGAAATTTACTTTTATTTTTTTGGATTTTATATAAATTTTTAATCAAATTGTAATAAAGTAATTTGAAAACAACTTCGATTTTTTTGGATTTTGATGAGTTTTTTTGTTTGGAGGAGCTAAATTTGAGTGAATTTAGATGAAATTTACTTTTATTTTTTTGGATTTTATATAAATTTTTAGTCAAATTGTAATAAAGGAATTTGAACCAACTTCGATTTATTTGAATTTTGATGAATTTTTTTGTTGGAGGAGCTAAATTTGTGTGAATTTAGATGAAATTTACTTTCATTTTTTGGATTTTATATAAATTTTTAGTCAAGTTGTAATAAAGGAATTTGAACCAACTTCGATTTTTTTGAATTTTGATGAATTTTTTTGTTGGAGGAGCTAAATTTGTGTGAATTTAGATGAAATTTACTTTTATTTTTTTGGATTTTATATAAATTTTTAGTCAAATTGTAATAAAGGAATTTGAACCAACTTCGATTTTTTTGGATTTTGATGAGTTTTTTTGTTGGAGTTAAATTTGAGTGAATTTAGATGAAATTTTCTTCTATTTTTTTTTATTTCATATAAATTTTTAGTCAAATTGTAATAAAGTACTTTGAAACCAACTTGGATTTTTTTGGATTTTGATGATTTTGGTTGTTGGAGGAGTTAAAGTTGAGTAAATTTAGATGAAATTAACACCTTTTTTTGGATTTTATATAAATTTTTAGTCAAATTGTAATAAAGGGATTTGAAACAACTTCGATTTTTTTGGATTTTGATGAATTTTTTTGTAGGAGGAGCTAAATTTGATTGAATTTAGATGAAATTTACTTTCATTTTTTTGGATTTTATATAAATTTTTAGTCAAATTGTAATAAAGGGATTTGAAACAACTTCGATTTTTTTGGATTTTGATGATTTTGGTTGTTGGAGGAGTTAAATTTGAGTAAATTTAGATGAAATTAACACCTTATTTTTGGATTTTATATAAATTTTTAGTCAAATTGTAATAAAGGGATTTGAAACAACTTCGATTTTTTTGGATTTTGATGAATTTTTTGTAGGAGGAGCTAAATTTGATTGAATTTAGATGAAATTTACTTTCATCTTTTTGGATTTTATATAAATTTTTAGTCAAATTGTAATAAAGTACATTGAAACCAACTTGGATTTTTTTGAATTTTGATGAATTTTTTTGTTGGAGGAGCTAAATTTGAGTGAATTTAGATGAAATTTACTTTCATCTTTTTGGATTTTATATAAATTTTTAGTCAAATAGTAATAAAGGAATTTGAACCAACTTCGATTTTTTTGGATTTTGATGATTTTGGTTGTTGGAGGAGTTAAATTTGAGTAAATTTAGATGAAATTAACACCTTATTTTTGGATTTTATATAAATTTTTAGTCAAATTGTAATAAAGGGATTTGAAACAACTTCGATTTTTTTGGATTTTGATGAATTTTTTGTAGGAGGAGCTAAATTTGATTGAATTTAGATGAAATTTACTTTCATCTTTTTGGATTTTATATAAATTTTTAGTCAAATTGTAATAAAGTACATTGAAACCAACTTGGATTTTTTTGAATTTTGATGAATTTTTTTGTTGGAGGAGCTAAATTTGAGTGAATTTAGATGAAATTTACTTTCATCTTTTTGGATTTTATATAAATTTTTAGTCAAATTGTAATAAAGTACATTGAAACCAACTTGGATTTTTTTGAATTTTGATGAATTTTTTTGTTGGAGGAGCTAAATTTGAGTGAATTTAGATGAAATTTACTTTTATTTTTTTGGATTTTATATAAATTTTTAATCAAATTGTAATAAAGTAATTTGAAAACAACTTCGATTTTTTTGGATTTTGATGAGTTTTTTTGTTTGGAGGAGCTAAATTTGAGTGAATTTAGATGAAATTTACTTTTATTTTTTTGGATTTTATATAAATTTTTAGTCAAATTGTAATAAAGGAATTTGAACCAACTTCGATTTATTTGAATTTTGATGAATTTTTTTGTTGGAGGAGCTAAATTTGTGTGAATTTAGATGAAATTTACTTTCATTTTTTGGATTTTATATAAATTTTTAGTCAAATTGTAATAAAGGAATTTGAACCAACTTCGATTTTTTTGAATTTTGATGAATTTTTTTGTTGGAGGAGCTAAATTTGTTTGAATTTAGATGAAATTTACTTTTATTTTTTTGGATTTTATATAAATTTTTAGTCAAATTGTAATAAAGGGATTTGAAACAACTTCGATTTTTTTGGATTTTGATGAATTTTTTTGTAGGAGGAGCTAAATTTGATTGAATTTAGATGAAATTTACTTTCATTTTTTTGGATTTTATATAAATTTTTAGTCAAATTGTAATAAAGTACTTAGAAACCAACTTCGATTTTTTTGGATTTTGATGAATTTTTTTGTTGGAGGAGCTAAATTTGAGTGAATTTAGATGAAATTTACTTTTATTTTTTTGGATTTTATATAAATTTTTAATCAAATTGTAATAAAGTAATTTGAAAACAACTTCGATTTTTTTGGATTTTGATGAGTTTTTTTGTTTGGAGGAGCTAAATTTGAGTGAATTTAGATGAAATTTACTTTTATTTTTTTGGATTTTATATAAATTTTTAGTCAAATTGTAATAAAGGAATTTGAACCAACTTCGATTTATTTGAATTTTGATGAATTTTTTTGTTGGAGGAGCTAAATTTGTGTGAATTTAGATGAAATTTACTTTCATTTTTTGGATTTTATATAAATTTTTAGTCAAGTTGTAATAAAGGAATTTGAACCAACTTCGATTTTTTTGAATTTTGATGAATTTTTTTGTTGGAGGAGCTAAATTTGTGTGAATTTAGATGAAATTTACTTTTATTTTTTTGGATTTTATATAAATTTTTAGTCAAATTGTAATAAAGGAATTTGAACCAACTTCGATTTTTTTGGATTTTGATGAGTTTTTTTGTTGGAGTTAAATTTGAGTGAATTTAGATGAAATTTTCTTCTATTTTTTTTTATTTCATATAAATTTTTAGTCAAATTGTAATAAAGTACTTTGAAACCAACTTGGATTTTTTTGGATTTTGATGATTTTGGTTGTTGGAGGAGTTAAAGTTGAGTAAATTTAGATGAAATTAACACCTTTTTTTGGATTTTATATAAATTTTTAGTCAAATTGTAATAAAGGGATTTGAAACAACTTCGATTTTTTTGGATTTTGATGAATTTTTTTGTAGGAGGAGCTAAATTTGATTGAATTTAGATGAAATTTACTTTCATTTTTTTGGATTTTATATAAATTTTTAGTCAAATTGTAATAAAGTACTTAGAAACCAACTTCGATTTTTTTGGATTTTGATGAATTTTTTTGTTGGAGGAGCTAAATTTGAGTGAATTTAGATGAAATTTACTTTTATTTTTTGGATTTTATATAAATTTTTAGTCAAATTGTAATAAAGGAATTTGAACCAACTTCGATTTATTTGAATTTTGATGAATTTTTTTGTTGGAGGAGCTAAATTTGTGTGAATTTAGATGAAATTTACTTTCATTTTTTGGATTTTATATAAATTTTTAGTCAAATTGTAATAAAGGAATTTGAACCAACTTCGATTTTTTTGAATTTTGATGAATTTTTTTGTTGGAGGAGCTAAATTTGTGTGAATTTAGATGAAATTTACTTTTATTTTTTTGGATTTTATATAAATTTTTAGTCAAATTGTAATAAAGGAATTTGAACCAACTTCGATTTTTTTGGATTTTGATGAGTTTTTTTGTTGGAGGAGCTAAATTTGAGTGAAATTAGATGAAATTTACTTTTATTTTTTTGGATTTTATATAAATTTTTAGTCAAATTGTAATAAAGGAATTTGAACCAACTTCGATTTATTTGAATTTTGATGAATTTTTTTGTTGGAGGAGCTAAATTTGAGTGAATTTAGATGAAATTTACTTTCATTTTTTTGATTTTATATAAATTTTTAGTCAAATTATAATAAAGGAATTTGAACCAACTTCGATTTTTTTGGATTTTGATGAGTTTTTTTGTTGGAGGAGTTAAATTTGAGTAAATCTAGATGAAATTAACACCTATTTTTTTGGATTTTATATAAATTTTTAGTCAAATTGTAATAAAGTAATTTGAAACCAACTTCGATTTTTTTGGATTTTGATGAATTTTTTTGTTGGAGGAGCTAAATTTGAGTGAATTTAGATGAAATATACTTTTATTTTTTTGGATTTTATATAAATTTTTAATCAAATTGTAATAAAGTAATTTGAAAACAACTTCGATTTTTTTGGATTTTGATGAGTTTTTTTGTTGGAGGATTTAAATTTGAGTGAATTTAGATGAATTTTACTTCCATTTTTATTATTTCATATAAATTTTTAGTCAAATAGTAATAAAGGAATTTGAACCAACTTCGATTTTTTTGGATTTTGATGATTTTGGTTGTTGGAGGAGTTAAATTTGAGTAAATTTAGATGAAATTAACACCTTATTTTTGGATTTTATATAAATTTTTAGTCAAATTGTAATAAAGGGATTTGAAACAACTTCGATTTTTTTGGATTTTGATGAATTTTTTGTAGGAGGAGCTAAATTTGATTGAATTTAGATGAAATTTACTTTCATCTTTTTGGATTTTATATAAATTTTTAGTCAAATTGTAATAAAGTACATTGAAACCAACTTGGATTTTTTTGAATTTTGATGAATTTTTTTGTTGGAGGAGCTAAATTTGAGTGAATTTAGTTGAAATTTACTTTCATCTTTTTGGATTTTATATAAATTTTTAGTCAAATTGTAATAAAGTACATTGAAACCAACTTGGATTTTTTTGAATTTTGATGAATTTTTTTGTTGGAGGAGCTAAATTTGAGTGAATTTAGATGAAATTTACTTTTATTTTTTTGGATTTTATATAAATTTTTAATCAAATTGTAATAAAGTAATTTGAAAACAACTTCGATTTTTTTGGATTTTGATGAGTTTTTTTGTTTGGAGGAGCTAAATTTGAGTGAATTTAGATGAAATTTACTTTTATTTTTTTGGATTTTATATAAATTTTTAGTCAAATTGTAATAAAGGAATTTGAACCAACTTCGATTTATTTGAATTTTGATGAATTTTTTTGTTGGAGGAGCTAAATTTGTGTGAATTTAGATGAAATTTACTTTCATTTTTTGGATTTTATATAAATTTTTAGTCAAATTGTAATAAAGGAATTTGAACCAACTTCGATTTTTTTGAATTTTGATGAATTTTTTTGTTGGAGGAGCTAAATTTGTTTGAATTTAGATGAAATTTACTTTTATTTTTTTGGATTTTATATAAATTTTTAGTCAAATTGTAATAAAGGGATTTGAAACAACTTCGATTTTTTTGGATTTTGATGAATTTTTTTGTAGGAGGAGCTAAATTTGATTGAATTTAGATGAAATTTACTTTCATTTTTTTGGATTTTATATAAATTTTTAGTCAAATTGTAATAAAGTACTTAGAAACCAACTTCGATTTTTTTGGATTTTGATGAATTTTTTTGTTGGAGGAGCTAAATTTGAGTGAATTTAGATGAAATTTACTTTTATTTTTTTGGATTTTATATAAATTTTTAATCAAATTGTAATAAAGTAATTTGAAAACAACTTCGATTTTTTTGGATTTTGATGAGTTTTTTTGTTTGGAGGAGCTAAATTTGAGTGAATTTAGATGAAATTTACTTTTATTTTTTTGGATTTTATATAAATTTTTAGTCAAATTGTAATAAAGGAATTTGAACCAACTTCGATTTATTTGAATTTTGATGAATTTTTTTGTTGGAGGAGCTAAATTTGTGTGAATTTAGATGAAATTTACTTTCATTTTTTGGATTTTATATAAATTTTTAGTCAAGTTGTAATAAAGGAATTTGAACCAACTTCGATTTTTTTGAATTTTGATGAATTTTTTTGTTGGAGGAGCTAAATTTGTGTGAATTTAGATGAAATTTACTTTTATTTTTTTGGATTTTATATAAATTTTTAGTCAAATTGTAATAAAGGAATTTGAACCAACTTCGATTTTTTTGGATTTTGATGAGTTTTTTTGTTGGAGTTAAATTTGAGTGAATTTAGATGAAATTTTCTTCTATTTTTTTTTATTTCATATAAATTTTTAGTCAAATTGTAATAAAGTACTTTGAAACCAACTTGGATTTTTTTGGATTTTGATGATTTTGGTTGTTGGAGGAGTTAAAGTTGAGTAAATTTAGATGAAATTAACACCTTTTTTTGGATTTTATATAAATTTTTAGTCAAATTGTAATAAAGGGATTTGAAACAACTTCGATTTTTTTGGATTTTGATGAATTTTTTTGTAGGAGGAGCTAAATTTGATTGAATTTAGATGAAATTTACTTTCATTTTTTTGGATTTTATATAAATTTTTAGTCAAATTGTAATAAAGTACTTAGAAACCAACTTCGATTTTTTTGGATTTTGATGAATTTTTTTGTTGGAGGAGCTAAATTTGAGTGAATTTAGATGAAATTTACTTTTATTTTTTGGATTTTATATAAATTTTTAGTCAAATTGTAATAAAGGAATTTGAACCAACTTCGATTTATTTGAATTTTGATGAATTTTTTTGTTGGAGGAGCTAAATTTGTGTGAATTTAGATGAAATTTACTTTCATTTTTTGGATTTTATATAAATTTTTAGTCAAATTGTAATAAAGGAATTTGAACCAACTTCGATTTTTTTGAATTTTGATGAATTTTTTTGTTGGAGGAGCTAAATTTGTGTGAATTTAGATGAAATTTACTTTTATTTTTTTGGATTTTATATAAATTTTTAGTCAAATTGTAATAAAGGAATTTGAACCAACTTCGATTTTTTTGGATTTTGATGAGTTTTTTTGTTGGAGGAGCTAAATTTGAGTGAAATTAGATGAAATTTACTTTTATTTTTTTGGATTTTATATAAATTTTTAGTCAAATTGTAATAAAGGAATTTGAACCAACTTCGATTTATTTGAATTTTGATGAATTTTTTTGTTGGAGGAGCTAAATTTGAGTGAATTTAGATGAAATTTACTTTCATTTTTTTGATTTTATATAAATTTTTAGTCAAATTATAATAAAGGAATTTGAACCAACTTCGATTTTTTTGGATTTTGATGAGTTTTTTTGTTGGAGGAGTTAAATTTGAGTAAATCTAGATGAAATTAACACCTATTTTTTTGGATTTTATATAAATTTTTAGTCAAATTGTAATAAAGTAATTTGAAACCAACTTCGATTTTTTTGGATTTTGATGAATTTTTTTGTTGGAGGAGCTAAATTTGAGTGAATTTAGATGAAATATACTTTTATTTTTTTGGATTTTATATAAATTTTTAATCAAATTGTAATAAAGTAATTTGAAAACAACTTCGATTTTTTTGGATTTTGATGAGTTTTTTTGTTGGAGGATTTAAATTTGAGTGAATTTAGATGAATTTTACTTCCATTTTTATTATTTCATATAAATTTTTAGTCAAATAGTAATAAAGGAATTTGAACCAACTTCGATTTTTTTGGATTTTGATGATTTTGGTTGTTGGAGGAGTTAAATTTGAGTAAATTTAGATGAAATTAACACCTTATTTTTGGATTTTATATAAATTTTTAGTCAAATTGTAATAAAGGGATTTGAAACAACTTCGATTTTTTTGGATTTTGATGAATTTTTTTGTTTGGAGGAGCTAAATTTGAGTGAATTTAGATGAAATTTACTTTTATTTTTTTGGATTTTATATAAATTTTTAGTCTAATTGTAATAAAGGAATTTGAACCAACTTCGATTTATTTGAATTTTGATGAATTTTTTTGTTGGAGGAGCTAAATTTGTGTGAATTTAGATGAAATTTACTTTCATTTTTTGGATTTTATATAAATTTTTAGTCAAATTGTAATAAAGGAATTTGAACCAACTTCGATTTTTTTGAATTTTGATGAATTTTTTTGTTGGAGGAGCTAAATTTGTGTGAATTTAGATGAAATTTACTTTTATTTTTTTGGATTTTATATAAATTTTTAGTCAAATTGTAATAAAGGAATTTGAACCAACTTCGATTTTTTTGGATTTTGATGAGTTTTTTTGTTGGAGTTAAATTTGAGTGAATTTAGATGAAATTTTCTTCTATTTTTTTTATTTCATATAAATTTTTAGTCAAATTGTAATAAAGTACTTTGAAACCAACTTCGATTTTTTTGGATTTTGATGAATTTTTTTGTTGGTGGAGCTAAATTTGAGTGAATTTAGATGAAATTTACTTTTATTTTTTTGGATTTTATATAAATTTTTAGTCAAATTGTAATAAAGGAATTTGAACCAACTTCGATTTTATTGGATTTTGATGAATTTTTTTGTTGGAGGAGCTAAATTTGAGTGAATTTAGATGAAATTTACTTTCATTTTTTTTGGATTTTATATAAATTTTTAGTTAAATTGTAATAAAGTAATTTGAAACCAACTTCGATTTTTTTGGATTTTGATGAGTTTTTTTGTTGGAGGAGCTAAATTTGAGTGAAATTAGATGAAATTTACTTTTATTTTTTTGGATTTTATATAAATTTTTAGTCAAATTGTAATAAAGTACATTGAAACCAACTTGGATTTTTTTGAATTTTGATGAGTTTTTTTGTTTGGAGGAGCTAAATTTGAGTGAATTTAGATGAAATTTACTTTTATTTTTTTGGATTTTATATAAATTTTTAGTCTAATTGTAATAAAGGAATTTGAACCAACTTCGATTTATTTGAATTTTGATGAATTTTTTTGTTGGAGGAGCTAAATTTGTGTGAATTTAGATGAAATTTACTTTCATTTTTTGGATTTTATATAAATTTTTAGTCAAATTGTAATAAAGGAATTTGAACCAACTTCGATTTTTTTGAATTTTGATGAATTTTTTTGTTGGAGGAGCTAAATTTGTGTGAATTTAGATGAAATTTACTTTTATTTTTTTGGATTTTATATAAATTTTTAGTCAAATTGTAATAAAGGAATTTGAAACAACTTCGATTTTTTTGGATTTTGATGAATTTTTTTGTAGGAGGAGCTAAATTTGATTGAATTTAGATGAAATTTACTTTCATTTTTTTGGATTTTATATAAATTTTTAGTCAAATTGTAATAAAGTACTTAGAAACCAACTTCGATTTTTTTGGATTTTGATGAATTTTTTTGTTGGAGTTAAATTTGAGTGAATTTAGATGAAATTTTCTTCTATTTTTTTTATTTCATATAAATTTTTAGTCAAATTGTAATAAAGTACTTTGAAACCAACTTGGATTTTTTTGGATTTTGATGATTTTGGTTGTTGGAGGAGTTAAAGTTGAGTAAATTTAGATGAAATTAACACCTTTTTTTGGATTTTATATAAATTTTTAGTCAAATTGTAATAAAGGGATTTGAAACAACTTCGATTTTTTTGGATTTTGATGAATTTTTTTGTAGGAGGAGCTAAATTTGATTGAATTTAGATGAAATTTACTTTCATTTTTTTGGATTTTATATAAATTTTTAGTCAAATTGTAATAAAGTACTTAGAAACCAACTTCGATTTTTTTGGATTTTGATGAATTTTTTTGTTGGAGGAGCTAAATTTGAGTGAATTTAGATGAAATTTACTTTTATTTTTTTGGATTTTATATAAATTTTTAGTCAAATTGTAATAAAGGAATTTGAACCAACTTCGATTTTTTGGATTTTGATGATTTTGGTTGTTGGAGGAGCTAAATTTGAGTGAATTTAGATGAAATTTACTTTTATTTTTTTGGATTTTATATAAATTTTTAGTCAAATTGTAATAAAGGAATTTGAACCAACTTCGATTTTTTTGGATTTTGATGATTTTGGTTGTTGGAGGAGTTAAATTTGAGTAAATTTAGATGAAATTAACACCTTATTTTTGGATTTTATATAAATTTTTAGTCAAATTGTAATAAAGGGATTTGAAACAACTTCGATTTTTTTGGATTTTGATGAATTTTTTTGTAGGAGGAGCTAAATTTGATTGAATTTAGATGAAATTTACTTTCATTTTTTTGGATTTTATATAAATTTTTAGTCAAATTGTAATAAAGGAATTTGAACCAACTTCGATTTTTTTGGATTTTGATGAGTTTTTTTGTTGGAGTTAAATTTGAGTGAATTTAGATGAAATTTTCTTCTATTTTTTTTTATTTCATATAAATTTTTAGTCAAATTGTAATAAAGTACTTTGAAACCAACTTGGATTTTTTTGGATTTTGATGATTTTGGTTGTTGGAGGAGTTAAAGTTGAGTAAATTTAGATGATATTAACACCTTTTTTTGGATTTTATATAAATTTTTAGTCAAATTGTAATAAAGGGATTTGAAACAACTTCGATTTTTTTGGATTTTGATGAATTTTTTTGTAGGAGGAGCTAAATTTGATTGAATTTAGATGAAATTTACTTTCATTTTTTTGGATTTTATATAAATTTTTAGTCAAATTGTAATAAAGTACTTAGAAACCAACTTCGATTTTTTTGGATTTTGATGAATTTTTTTGTTGGAGGAGCTAAATTTGAGTGAATTTAGATGAAATTTACTTTTATTTTTTTGGATTTTATATAAATTTTTAATCAAATTGTAATAAAGTAATTTGAAAACAACTTCGATTTTTTTGGATTTTGATGAGTTTTTTTGTTTGGAGGAGCTAAATTTGAGTGAATTTAGATGAAATTTACTTTTATTTTTTTGGATTTTATATAAATTTTTAGTCAAATTGTAATAAAGGAATTTGAACCAACTTCGATTTTTTTGGATTTTGATGAATTTTTTTGTTGGAGGAGCTAAATTTGAGTGAATTTAGATGAAATTTACTTTCATTTTTTTGGATTTTATATAAATTTTTAGTTAAATTGTAATAAACTAATTTGAAACCAACTTCGATTTTTTTGGATTTTGATGAGTTTTTTTGTTGGAGGAGCTAAATTTGAGTGAAATTAGATGAAATTTACTTTTATTTTTTTGGATTTTATATAAATTTTTAGTCAAATTGTAATAAAGTACATTGAAACCAACTTGGATTTTTTTGAATTTTGATGAGTTTTTTTGTTTGGAGGAGCTAAATTTGAGTGAATTTAGATGAAATTTACTTTTATTTTTTTGGATTTTATATAAATTTTTAGTCTAATTGTAATAAAGGAATTTGAACCAACTTCGATTTATTTGAATTTTGATGAATTTTTTTGTTGGAGGAGCTAAATTTGTGTGAATTTAGATGAAATTTACTTTCATTTTTTGGATTTTATATAAATTTTTAGTCAAATTGTAATAAAGGAATTTGAACCAACTTCGATTTTTTTGAATTTTGATGAATTTTTTTGTTGGAGGAGCTAAATTTGTGTGAATTTAGATGAAATTTACTTTTATTTTTTTGGATTTTATATAAATTTTTAGTCAAATTGTAATAAAGGAATTTGAACCAACTTCGATTTTTTTGGATTTTGATGAGTTTTTTTGTTGGAGTTAAATTTGAGTGAATTTAGATGAAATTTTCTTCTATTTTTTTTATTTCATATAAATTTTTAGTCAAATTGTAATAAAGTACTTTGAAACCAACTTCGATTTTTTTGGATTTTGATGAATTTTTTTGTTGGTGGAGCTAAATTTGAGTGAATTTAGATGAAATTTACTTTTATTTTTTTGGATTTTATATAAATTTTTAGTCAAATTGTAATAAAGGAATTTGAACCAACTTCGATTTTTTTGGATTTTGATGATTTTGGTTGTTGGAGGAGTTAAATTTGAGTAAATTTAGATGAAATTAACACCTTATTTTTGGATTTTATATAAATTTTTAGTCAAATTGTAATAAAGGGATTTGAAACAACTTCGATTTTTTTGGATTTTGATGAATTTTTTGTAGGAGGAGCTAAATTTGATTGAATTTAGATGAAATTTACTTTCATCTTTTTGGATTTTATATAAATTTTTAGTCAAATTGTAATAAAGTACATTGAAACCAACTTGGATTTTTTTGAATTTTGATGAATTTTTTTGTTGGAGGAGCTAAATTTGAGTGAATTTAGATGAAATTTACTTTCATCTTTTTGGATTTTATATAAATTTTTAGTCAAATAGTAATAAAGGAATTTGAACCAACTTCGATTTTTTTGGATTTTGATGATTTTGGTTGTTGGAGGAGTTAAATTTGAGTAAATTTAGATGAAATTAACACCTTATTTTTGGATTTTATATAAATTTTTAGTCAAATTGTAATAAAGGGATTTGAAACAACTTCGATTTTTTTGGATTTTGATGAATTTTTTGTAGGAGGAGCTAAATTTGATTGAATTTAGATGAAATTTACATTCATCTTTTTGGATTTTATATAAATTTTTAGTCAAATTGTAATAAAGTACATTGAAACCAACTTGGATTTTTTTGAATTTTGATGAATTTTTTTGTTGGAGGAGCTAAATTTGAGTGAATTTAGATGAAATTTACTTTCATCTTTTTGGATTTTATATAAATTTTTAGTCAAATTGTAATAAAGTACATTGAAACCAACTTGGATTTTTTTGAATTTTGATGAATTTTTTTGTTGGAGGAGCTAAATTTGAGTGAATTTAGATGAAATTTACTTTTATTTTTTTGGATTTTATATAAATTTTTAATCAAATTGTAATAAAGTAATTTGAAAACAACTTCGATTTTTTTGGATTTTGATGAGTTTTTTTGTTTGGAGGAGCTAAATTTGAGTGAATTTAGATGAAATTTACTTTTATTTTTTTGGATTTTATATAAATTTTTAGTCAAATTGTAATAAAGGAATTTGAACCAACTTCGATTTATTTGAATTTTGATGAATTTTTTTGTTGGAGGAGCTAAATTTGTGTGAATTTAGATGAAATTTACTTTCATTTTTTGGATTTTATATAAATTTTTAGTCAAATTGTAATAAAGGAATTTGAACCAACTTCGATTTTTTTGAATTTTGATGAATTTTTTTGTTGGAGGAGCTAAATTTGTGTGAATTTAGATGAAATTTACTTTTATTTTTTTGGATTTTATATAAATTTTTAGTCAAATTGTAATAAAGGGATTTGAAACAACTTCGATTTTTTTGGATTTTGATGAATTTTTTTGTAGGAGGAGCTAAATTTGATTGAATTTAGATGAAATTTACTTTCATTTTTTTGGATTTTATATAAATTTTTAGTCAAATTGTAATAAAGGAATTTGAACCAACTTCGATTTTTTTGAATTTTGATGAATTTTTTTGTTGGAGGAGCTAAATTTGTGTGAATTTAGATGAAATTTACTTTTATTTTTTTGGATTTTATATAAATTTTTAGTCAAATTGTAATAAAGGAATTTGAACCAACTTCGATTTTTTTGGATTTTGATGAGTTTTTTTGTTGGAGTTAAATTTGAGTGAATTTAGATGAAATTTTCTTCTATTTTTTTTTATTTCATATAAATTTTTAGTCAAATTGTAATAAAGTACTTTGAAACCAACTTGGATTTTTTTGGATTTTGATGATTTTGGTTGTTGGAGGAGTTAAAGTTGAGTAAATTTAGATGAAATTAACACCTTTTTTTGGATTTTATATAAATTTTTAGTCAAATTGTAATAAAGGGATTTGAAACAACTTCGATTTTTTTGGATTTTGATGAATTTTTTTGTAGGAGGAGCTAAATTTGATTGAATTTAGATGAAATTTACTTTCATTTTTTTGGATTTTATATAAATTTTTAGTCAAATTGTAATAAAGTACTTAGAAACCAACTTCGATTTTTTTGGATTTTGATGAATTTTTTTGTTGGAGGAGCTAAATTTGAGTGAATTTAGATGAAATTTACTTTTATTTTTTTGGATTTTATATAAATTTTTAGTCAAATTGTAATAAAGGAATTTGAACCAACTTCGATTTTTTTGGATTTTGATGAATTTTTTTGTTGGAGGAGCTAAATTTGAGTGAATTTAGATGAAATTTACTTTCATTTTTTTGGATTTTATATAAATTTTTAGTTAAATTGTAATAAAGTAATTTGAAACCAACTTCGATTTTTTTGGATTTTGATGAGTTTTTTTGTTGGAGGAGCTAAATTTGAGTGAAATTAGATGAAATTTACTTTTATTTTTTTGGATTTTATATAAATTTTTAGTCAAATTGTAATAAAGGAATTTGAACCAACTTCGATTTTTTTGGATTTTGATGAATTTTTTTGTTGGAGGAGCTAAATTTGAGTGAATTTAGATGAAATTTACTTTCATTTTTTTGATTTCATATAAATTTTTAGTCAAATTGTTATAAAGGAATTTGAACCAACATCGATTTTTTTGGATTTGGATAAATTTTTTTGTTGGAGGAGCTAAATTTGAGTGAATTTAGATGAAATTTACTTTAATTTTTTGGATTTCATATAATTTTTTAGTCAAATTGTAATAAAGGAATTTGAACCAACTTCGATTTTTTTGGATTTTGATTTGTTTTTTTGTTGGAGGAGTTAAATTTGAGTGAATTTAGATGAAATTTACTTTTATTTTTTGGATTTTATATAAATTTTTAGTCAAATTGTAATAAAGGAATTTGAACCAACTTCGATTTTTTTTTAATTTTGATGAATTTTTTTGTTGGAGGAGTTAAATTTGAGTGAATTTAGATGAAATTTACTTCTATTTTTTTTTATTTCATATAAATTTTTAGTCAAATTGTAATAAAGGAATTTGAACCAACTTCGATTTTTTTGGATTTTGATGAGTTTTATTGTTGGAGTTAAATTTGAGTGAATTTAGATGAAATTTTCTTTTATTTTTTTTTATTTCATATAAATTTTTAGTCAAATTGTAATAAAGTACTTTGAAACCAACTTCGATTTTTTTGGATTTTGATGAATTTTTTTGTTGGAGGAGCTAAATTTGAGTGAATTTAGATGAAATTTACTTTTACTTTATTGGATTTTATATAAATTTTTAGTCAAATTGTAATAAAGGAATTTGAACCAATTTCGTTTTTTTTGGATTTTGGTGATTTTGGTTGTTGGAGGAGTTAAATTTGAGTAAATCTAGATGAAATTAACACCTATTTTTTTGGATTTTATATAAATTTTTAGTCAAATTGTAATAAAGTAATTTGAAACCAACTTCGATTTTTTTGGATTTTGATGAATTTTTTTGTTGGAGGAGCTAAATTTGAGTGAGTTTAGATGAAATTTACTTTTATTTTTTTGGATTTTATATAAATTTTTAGTCAAATTAATAAAGGAATTTGAACCAACTTCGATTTTTTTGGATTTTGATGAATTTTTTTGTTGGAGGAGCTAAATTTGAGTGAATTTAGATGAAATTTACTTTCATTTTTTTGGATTTTATATAAATTTTTAGTTAAATTGTAATAAAGTAATTTGAAACCAACTTCGATTTTTTTGGATTTTGATGAATTTTTTTGTTGGAGGAGCTAAATTTGAGTGAATTTAGATGAAATTTACTTTTACTTTATTGGATTTTATATAAATTTTTAGTCAAATTGTAATAAAGGAATTTGAACCAATTTCGTTTTTTTTGGATTTTGGTGATTTTGGTTGTTGGAGGAGTTAAATTTGAGTAAATCTAGATGAAATTAACACCTATTTTTTTGGATTTTATATAAATTTTTAGTCAAATTGTAATAAAGGAATTTGAACCAACTTCGATTTATTTGAATTTTGATGAATTTTTTTGTTGGAGGAGCTAAATTTGAGTGAATTTAGATGAAATTTACTTTCATTTTTTGGATTTTATATAAATTTTTAGTCAAATTATAATAAAGGAATTTGAACCAACTTCGATTTTTTTGGATTTTGATGAGTTTTTTTGTTGGAGGAGTTAAATTTGAGTAAATCTAGATGAAATTAACACCTATTTTTTTGGATTTTATAAAAATTTTTTAGCCAAATTGTAATAAAGTAATTTGAAACCAACTTCGATTTTTTTGGATTATGATGAATTTTTTTGTTGGAGGAGCTAAATTTGAGTGAATTTAGATGAAATATACTTTTATTTTTTTGGATTTTATATAAATTTTTAATCAAATTGTAATAAAGTAATTTGAAAACAACTTCGATTTTTTTGGATTTTGATGAGTTTTTTTGTTGGAGGATTTAAATTTGAGTGAATTTAGATGAAATTTACTTCCATTTTTTTTATTTCATATAAATTTTTAGTCAAATAGTAATAAAGGAATTTGAACCAACTTCGATTTTTTTGGATTTTGATGATTTTGGTTGTTGGAGGTGTTAAATTTGAGTAAATTTAGATGAAATTAACACCTTATTCTTGGATTTTATATAAATTTTTAGTCAAATTGTAATAAAGGGATTTGAAACAACTTCGATTTTTTTGGATTTTGATGAATTTTTTTGTAGGAGGTGCTAAATTTGATTGAATTTAGATGAAATTTACTTTCATTTATTTGGATTTTATATAAATTTTTAGTCAAATTGTAATAAAGTACTTAGAAACCAACTTCGATTTTTTTGGATTTTGATGAATTTTTTTGTTGGAGGAGCTAAATTTGAGTGAATTTAGATGAAATTTACTTTTATTTTTTTGGATTTTATATAAATTTTTAGTCAAATTGTAATAAAGGAATTTGAACCAACTTCGATTTTTTTGGATTTTGATGAATTTTTTTGTTGGAGGAGCTAAATTTGAGTGAATTTAGATGAAATTTACTTTCATTTTTTTGGATTTTATATAAATTTTTAGTTAAATTGTAATAAAGTAATTTGAAACCAACTTCGATTTTTTTGGATTTTGATGAGTTTTTTTGTTGGAGGAGCTAAATTTGAGTGAAATTAGATGAAATTTACTTTTATTTTTTTGGATTTTATATAAATTTTTAGTCAAATTGTAATAAAGTACATTGAAACCAACTTGGATTTTTTTGAATTTTGATGAATTTTTTTGTTGGAGGAGCTAAATTTGAGTGAATTTAGATGAAATTTACTTTCATCTTTTTGGATTTTATATAAATTTTTAGTCAAATAGTAATAAAGGAATTTGAACCAACTTCGATTTTTTTGGATTTTGATGATTTTGGTTGTTGGAGGAGTTAAATTTGAGTAAATTTAGATGAAATTAACACCTTATTTTTGGATTTTATATAAATTTTTAGTCAAATTGTAATAAAGGGATTTGAAACAACTTCGATTTTTTTGGATTTTGATGAATTTTTTGTAGGAGGAGCTAAATTTGATTGAATTTAGATGAAATTTACTTTCATCTTTTTGGATTTTATATAAATTTTTAGTCAAATTGTAATAAAGTACATTGAAACCAACTTGGATTTTTTTGAATTTTGATGAATTTTTTTGTTGGAGGAGCTAAATTTGAGTGAATTTAGATGAAATTTACTTTCATCTTTTTGGATTTTATATAAATTTTTAGTCAAATTGTAATAAAGTACATTGAAACCAACTTGGATTTTTTTGAATTTTGATGAATTTTTTTGTTGGAGGAGCTAAATTTGAGTGAATTTAGATGAAATTTACTTTTATTTTTTTGGATTTTATATAAATTTTTAATCAAATTGTAATAAAGTAATTTGAAAACAACTTCGATTTTTTTGGATTTTGATGAGTTTTTTTGTTTGGAGGAGCTAAATTTGAGTGAATTTAGATGAAATTTACTTTTATTTTTTTGGATTTTATATAAATTTTTAGTCAAATTGTAATAAAGGAATTTGAACCAACTTCGATTTATTTGAATTTGGATAAATTTTTTTGTTGGAGGAGCTAAATTTGAGTGAATTTAGATGAAATTTACTTTAATTTTTTGGATTTCATATAATTTTTTAGTCAAATTGTAATAAAGGAATTTGAACCAACTTCGATTTTTTTTGATTATGATTTGTTTTTTTGTTGGAGGAGTTAAATTTGAGTGAATTTAGATGAAATTTACTTTTATTTTTTGGATTTTATATAAATTTTTAGTCAAATTGTAATAAAGGAATTTGAACCAACTTCGATTTTTTTTTAATTTTGATGAATTTTTTTGTTGGAGGAGTTAAATTTGAGTGAATTTAGATGAAATTTACTTCTATTTTTTTGATTTCATATAAATTTTTAGTCAAATTGTAATAAAGGAATTTGAACCAACTTCGATTTTTTTGGATTTTGATGAGTTTTTTTGTTGGAGTTAAATTTGAGTGAATTTAGATGAAATTTTCTTTTAATTTTTTTTATTTCATATAAATTTTTAGTCAAATTGTAATAAAGGAATTTGAACCAACTTCGATTTTTTTGGATTTTGATGATTTTGGTTGTTGGAGGAGTTAAATTTGAGTAAATTTAGATGAAATTAACACCTTATTTTTGGATTTTATATAAATTTTTAGTCAAATTGTTATAAAGGGATTTGAAACAACTTCGATTTTTTTGGATTTTGATGAATTTTTTTGTAGGAGGTGCTAAATTTGATTGAATTTAGATGAAATTTACTTTCATTTTTTTGGATTTTATATAAATTTTTAGTCAAATTGTAATAAAGTACTTAGAAACCAACTTCGATTTTTTTGGATTTTGATGAATTTTTTTGTTGGAGGAGCTAAATTTGAGTGAATTTAGATGAAATTTACTTTTATTTTTTTGGATTTTATATAAATTTTTAGTCAAATTGTAATAAAGGAATTTGAACCAACTTCGATTTTTTTGGATTTTGATGAATTTTTTTGTTGGAGGAGCTAAATTTGAGTGAATTTAGATGAAATTTACTTTCATTTTTTTGGATTTTATATAAATTTTTAGTTAAATTGTAATAAAGTAATTTGAAACCAACTTCGATTTTTTTGGATTTTGATGAGTTTTTTTGTTGGAGGAGCTAAATTTGAGTGAAATTAGATGAAATTTACTTTTATTTTTTTGGATTTTATATAAATTTTTAGTCAAATTGTAATAAAGGAATTTGAACCAACTTCGATTTTTTTGGATTTTGATGAATTTTTTTGTTGGAGGAGCTAAATTTGAGTGAATTTAGATGAAATTTACTTTCATTTTTTTGATTTCATATAAATTTTTAGTCAAATTGTTATGAAGGAATTTGAACCAACATCGATTTATTTGAAGTTTGATGAATTTTTTTGTTGGAGGAGCTAAATTTGTGTGAATTTAGATGAAATTTACTTTCATTTTTTGGATTTTATATAAATTTTTAGTCAAATTGTAATAAAGGAATTTGAACCAACTTCGATTTTTTTTTAATTTTGATGAATTTTTTTGTTGGAGGAGTTAAATTTGAGTGAATTTAGATGAAATTTACTTCTATTTTTTTTGATTTCATATAAATTTTTAGTCAAATTGTAATAAAGGAATTTGAACCAACTTCGATTTTTTTGGATTTTGATGAGTTTTTTTGTTGGAGTTAAATTTGAGTGAATTTAGATGAAATTTTCTTTTATTTTTTTTTATTTCATATAAATTTTTAGTCAAATTGTAATAAAGTACTTTGAAACCAACTTGGATTTTTTTTGGATTTTGATGATTTTGGTTGTTGGAGGAGTTAAAGTTGAGTTAATTTAGATGAAATTAACACCTTTTTTTTGGATTTTATATAAATTTTTAGTCAAATTGTAATAAAGGGATTTGAAACAACTTCGATTTTTTTGGATTTTGATGAATTTTTTGTAGGAGGAGCTAAATTTGAGTGAATTTAGATGAAATTTACTTTTATTTTTTTGGATTTTATATAAATTTTTAGTCAAATTGTAATAAAGGAATTTGAACCAACTTCGATTTATTTGGATTTTGATGAATTTTTTTGTTGGAGGAGCTAAATTTGAGTGAATTTAGATGAAATTTACTTTTACTTTATTGGATTTTATATAAATTTTTAGTCAAATTGTAATAAAGGAATTTGAACCAATTTCGTTTTTTTGGATTTTGGTGATTTTGGTTGTTGGAGGAGTTAAATTTGAGTAAATCTAGATGAAATTAACACCTATTTTTTTGGATTTTATATAAATTTTTAGTCAAATTGTAATAAAGTAATTTGAAACCAACTTCGATTTTTTTGGATTTTGATGAATTTTTTTGTTGGAGGAGCTAAATTTGAGTGAATTTAGATGAAATATACTTTTATTTTTTTGGATTTTATATAAATTTTTAATCAAATTGTAATAAAGTAATTTGAAAACAACTTCGATTTTTTTGGATTTTGATGACTTTTTTTGTTGGAGGATTTAAATTTGAGAGAATTTAGATGAAATTTACTTCTATTTTTTTTATTTCATATAAATTTTTAGTCAAATAGTAATAAAGGAATTTGAACCAACTTCGATTTTTTTGGATTTTGATGATTTTGGTTGTTGGAGGAGTTAAATTTGAGTAAATTTAGATGAAATTAACACCTTATTTTTGGATTTTATATAAATTTTTAGTCAAATTGTTATAAAGGGATTTGAAACAACTTCGATTTTTTTGGATTTTGATGAATTTTTTTGTAGGAGGTGCTAAATTTGATTGAATTTAGATGAAATTTACTTTCATTTTTTTGGATTTTATATAAATTTTTAGTCAAATTGTAATAAAGTACTTAGAAACCAACTTCGATTTTTTTGGATTTTGATGAATTTTTTTGTTGGAGGAGCTAAATTTGAGTGAATTTAGATGAAATTTACTTTCATTTTTTTGGATTTTATATAAATTTTTAGTTAAATTGTAATAAAGTAATTTGAAACCAACTTCGATTTTTTTGGATTTTGATGAGTTTTTTTGTTGGAGGAGCTAAATTTGAGTGAAATTAGATGAAATTTACTTTTATTTTTTTGGATTTTATATAAATTTTTAGTCAAATTGTAATAAAGGAATTTGAACCAACTTCGATTTTTTTGGATTTTGATGAATTTTTTTGTTGGAGGAGCTAAATTTGAGTGAATTTAGATGAAATTTACTTTCATTTTTTTGATTTCATATAAATTTTTAGTCAAATTGTTATAAAGGAATTTGAACCAACATCGATTTATTTGAAGTTTGATGAATTTTTTTGTTGGAGGAGCTAAATTTGTGTGAATTTAGATGAAATTTACTTTCATTTTTTGGATTTTATATAAATTTTTAGTCAAATTGTAATAAAGGAATTTGAACCAACTTCGATTTTTTTTTAATTTTGATGAATTTTTTTGTTGGAGGAGTTAAATTTGAGTGAATTTAGATGAAATTTACTTCTATTTTTTTTGATTTCATATAAATTTTTAGTCAAATTGTAATAAAGGAATTTGAACCAACTTCGATTTTTTTGGATTTTGATGAGTTTTTTTGTTGGAGTTAAATTTGAGTGAATTTAGATGAAATTTTCTTTTATTTTTTTTTATTTCATATAAATTTTTAGTCAAATTGTAATAAAGTACTTTGAAACCAACTTGGATTTTTTTTGGATTTTGATGATTTTGGTTGTTGGAGGAGTTAAAGTTGAGTAAATTTAGATGAAATTAACACCTTTTTTTTGGATTTTATATAAATTTTTAGTCAAATTGTAATAAAGGGATTTGAAACAACTTCGATTTTTTTGGATTTTGATGAATCTTTTGTAGGAGGAGCTAAATTTGAGTGAATTTAGATGAAATTTACTTTTATTTTTTTGGATTTTATATAAATTTTTAGTCAAATTGTAATAAAGGAATTTGAACCAACTTCGATTTATTTGGATTTTGATGAATTTTTTTGTTGGAGGAGCTAAATTTGAGTGAGTTTAGATGAAATTTACTTTTATTTTTTTGGATTTTATATAAATTTTTAGTCAAATTAATAAAGGAATTTGAACCAACTTCGATTTTTTTGGATTTTGATGATTTTGGTTGTTGGAGGAGTTAAATTTGAGTAAATTTAGATGAAATTAACACCTTTTTTTTGGATTTTATATAAATTTTTAGTCAAATTGTAATAAAGTAATTTGAACCAACTTCGATTTTTTTGGATTTTGATGATTTTGGTTGTTGGAGGAGTTAAATTTGATTGAATTTAGATGAAATTTACTTTCATTTTTTTGGATTTTAAATAAATTTTTAGTCAAATTGTAATAAAGTACATTGAGACCAACTTGGATTTTTTTGGATTTTGATGAATTTTTTTGTTGGAGGAGCTAAATTTGAGTGAATTTAGATGAAATTTACTTTTATTTTTATTGATTTTATATAAATTTTTAGTCAAATTGGAATAAAGTAATTTGAACCAACTTCGATTTTTTTGGATTTTGATGAGTTTTTTGTTGGAGGAGCTAAATTTGAGTGAATTTAGATGAAATTTACTTTCATTTTTTTGGATTTTATATAAATTTTTAGTTAAATTGTAATAAAGTAATTTGAAACCAACTTCGATTTTTTTGGATTTTGATGAGTTTTTTTGTTGGAGGAGCTAAATTTGAGTGAAATTAGATGAAATTTACTTTTATTTTTTTGGATTTTATATAAATTTTTAGTCAAATTGTAATAAAGTACATTGAAACCAACTTGGATTTTTTTGAATTTTGATGAATTTTTTTGTTGGAGGAGCTAAATTTGAGTGAATTTAGATGAAATTTACTTTCATCTTTTTGGATTTTATATAAATTTTTAG
>CAWLCU010000219.1:85000-87500 GCA_963855975.1 Andrena chrysosceles | reverse complement strand
GGTAGGTAGGTAGGTAGGTAGGTAGGTAGGTAGGTAGGTATGTAGGTAGGCAGGTGGGCAGGTGGGTAGGTGGGTAGGTGGGTAGGTAGGTAGGTAGGTAGGTATGTAGGTAGGCAGGTGGGCAGGTGGGTAGGTGGGTAGGTGGGTAGGTGGGTAGGTGGGCAGGTGGGCAGGTGGGTAGGTGGGTAGGTGGGTAGGTGGGTAGGTGGGTAGGTGGGTAGGTGGGCAGGTGGGCAGGTGGGCAGGTGGGCAGGTGGGCAGGTGGGCAGGTGGGCAGGTGGGTAGGTGGGTAGGAGGGTAGGTGGGTAGGTGGGTAGGTGGGTAGGTGGGTAGGTGGGTAGGCGGGTAGGTGGGTAGGCGGGTAGGTGGGTAGGTGGGTAGGTGGGTAGGTGGGTAGGTGGGTAGGTGGGTAGGTGGGTAGGTGGGTAGGTGGGTAGCTGGGAAGGTGGGTAGCTGGGTAGGTGGGTAGCTGGGTAGGTAGGTAGCTGGGTAGGTAGGTAGCTGGGTAGGTAGGTAGCTGGGTAGGTAGGTAGCTGGGTAGGTAGGTAGCTGGGTAGGTAGGTAGCTGGGTAGGTAGGTAGCTGGGTAGGTAGGTAGCCGGGTAGGTAGGTAGCCGGGTAGGTAGGTAGCCGTGTAGGTAGGTAGCCGGGTAGGTAGGTAGCCGGGTAGGTAGGTAGCCGGGTAGGTAGGTAGCTGGGTAGGTAGGTAGCTGGGTAGGTAGGTAGCTGGGTAGGTAGGTAGCTGGGTAGGTAGGTAGGTAGGTAGGTAGGTAGGTAGGTAGGTAGGTAGGTAGGTAGGTAGGTAGGTAGGTAGGTAGGTAGGTAGGTAGGTAGGTAGGTAGGTAGGTAGGTAGGTAGGTAGGTAGGTAGTTGGGTAGGTAGGTAGTTGGGTAGGTAGGTAGTTGGGTAGTTAGGTAGTTGGGTAGGTAGGTAGTTGGGTAGGTAGGTAGTTGGGTAGGTAGGTAGTTGGGTAGGTAGGTAGTTGGGTAGGTAGGTAGTTGGGTAGGTACGTAGTTGGGTAGGTAGGTAGGTAGGTAGGTAGGTAGGTAGTTGGGTAGGTAGGTAGGTAGTTGGGTAGGTAGGTAGTTGGGTAGGTAGGTAGTTGGGTAGGTAGGTAGTTGGGTAGGTAGTTAGTTGGGTAGGTAGGTAGTTGGGTAGGTAGGTAGTTGGGTAGGTAGGTAGGTAGGTAGGTAGGTAGGTAGGTAGGTAGGTAGGTAGGAAGGTAGGTAGGTATGTAGGTAGGTAGGTAGGTAGGTAGGTAGGTAGGTAGGTAGGTAGGTAGGTAGGTGTAGGTAGGTGGGCAGGTGGGCAGGTGTAGGTAGGTGTAGGTAGGTGTAGGTAGGTGTAGGTAGGTGTAGGTAGGTGTAGGTAGGTGGGCAGGTGGGCAGGTGGGCAGGTGGGTAGGTGGGTAGGTGGGTAGGTGGGTAGGTGGGCAGGTGGGCAGGTGGGTAGGTGGGTAGGTGGGTAGGTGGGTAGGTGGGTAGGTGGGTAGGTGGGCAGGTGGGCAGGTGGGCAGGTGGGCAGGTGGGCAGGTGGGCAGGTGGGCAGGTGGGCAGGTGGGTAGGTGGGTAGGAGGGTAGGTGGGTAGGTGGGTAGGTGGGTAGGTGGGTAGGTGGGTAGGCGGGTAGGTGGGTAGGCGGGTAGGTGGGTAGGTGGGTAGGTGGGTAGGTGGGTAGGTGGGTAGGTGGGTAGGTGGGTAGCTGGGAAGGTGGGTAGCTGGGTAGGTGGGTAGCTGGGTAGGTAGGTAGCTGGGTAGGTAGGTAGCTGGGTAGGTAGGTAGCTGGGTAGGTAGGTAGCTGGGTAGGTAGGTAGCTGGGTAGGTAGGTAGCTGGGTAGGTAGGTAGCTGGGTAGGTAGGTAGCCGGGTAGGTAGGTAGCCGGGTAGGTAGGTAGCCGTGTAGGTAGGTAGCCGGGTAGGTAGGTAGCCGGGTAGGTAGGTAGCCGGGTAGGTAGGTAGCTGGGTAGGTAGGTAGCTGGGTAGGTAGGTAGCTGGGTAGGTAGGTAGCTGGGTAGGTAGGTAGGTAGGTAGGTAGGTAGGTAGGTAGGTAGGTAGGTAGGTAGGTAGGTAGGTAGGTAGGTAGGTAGGTAGGTAGGTAGGTAGGTAGGTAGGTAGGTAGGTAGGTAGGTAGGTAGGTAGTTGGGTAGGTAGGTAGGTAGTTGGGTAGTTAGGTAGTTGGGTAGGTAGGTAGTTGGGTAGGTAGGTAGTTGGGTAGGTAGGTAGTTGGGTAGGTAGGTAGTTGGGTAGGTAGGTAGTTGGGTAGGTACGTAGTTGGGTAGGTAGGTAGGTAGGTAGGTAGTTGGGTAGGTAGGTAGGTAGTTGGGTAGGTAGGTAGTTGGGTAGGTAGGTAGTTGGGTAGGTAGGTAGTTGGGTAGGTAGGTAGTTGGGTAGGTAGTTAGTTGGGTAGGTAGGTAGTTGGGTAGGTAGGTAGTTGGGTAGGTAGGTAGTTGGGTAGGTAGGTAGTTGGGTTGGTAGGTAGTTGGGTAGGTAGTTAGTTGGGTAGG
>CAWLCU010000219.1:15000-17500 GCA_963855975.1 Andrena chrysosceles | reverse complement strand
TAGGTAGCCGGGTAGGTAGGTAGCTGGGTAGGTAGGTAGCTGGGTAGGTAGGTAGCTGGGTAGGTAGGTAGCTGGGTAGGTAGGTAGGTAGGTAGGTAGGTAGGTAGGTAGGTAGGTAGGTAGGTAGGTAGGTAGGTAGGTAGGTAGGTAGGTAGGTAGGTAGGTAGGTAGGTAGGTAGGAAGGTAGGTAGGTAGGTAGGTAGGTAGGTACGTAGGTAGGTAGGTAGGTAGGTAGGTAGGTAGGTAGGTAGGTAGGTAGGTAGGTAGGTAGGTAGGTAGGTAGGTAGGTAGGTAGGTAGGTAGGTAGGTAGGTAGGTAGGTAGGTAGGTAGGTAGTTGGGTAGGTAGGTAGTTGGGTAGGTAGGTAGTTGGGTAGTTAGGTAGTTGGGTAGGTAGGTAGTTGGGTAGGTAGGTAGTTGGGTAGGTAGGTAGTTGGGTAGGTAGGTAGTTGGGTAGGTAGGTAGTTGGGTAGGTACGTAGTTGGGTAGGTAGGTAGGTAGGTAGGTAGGTAGGTAGGTAGTTGGGTAGGTAGGTAGGTAGTTGGGTAGGTAGGTAGTTGGGTAGGTAGGTAGTTGGGTAGGTAGGTAGTTGGGTAGGTAGGTAGTTGGGTAGGTAGGTAGTTGGGTAGGTAGGTAGTTGGGTAGGTAGGTAGTTGGGTAGGTAGGTAGTTGGGTTGGTAGGTAGTTGGGTAGGTAGTTAGTTGGGTAGGTAGGTAGTTGGGTAGGTAGGTAGTTGGGTAGGTAGGTAGTTGGGTAGGTAGGTAGTTGGGTAGGTAGGTAGTTGGGTAGGTAGGTAGGTAGGTAGGTAGGTAGGTAGGTAGGTAGGTAGGTAGGTAGGTAGGTAGGTAGGTAGGTAGGTAGGTAGGTAGGTAGGTAGGTAGGTAGGTAGGTAGGTAGGTAGGTAGGTAGGTAGGTAGGTAGGTAGGTAGGTAGGTAGGTAGGTAGGTAGGTAGGTAGGTAGGTAGGTAGGTAGGTAGGTAGGTAGGTAGGTAGGTAGGTAGGTAGGTAGGTAGGTAGGTAGGTAGGTAGGTAGGTAGGTAGGTAGGTAGGTAGGTAGGTAGGTAGGTAGGTAGGTAGGTAGGTAGGTAGGTAGGTAGGTAGGTAGGTAGGTAGGTAGGTAGGTAGGTAGGTAGGTAGGTAGGTAGGTAGGTAGGTAGGTAGGTAGGTAGGTAGGTAGGTAGGTAGGTAGGTAGGTAGGTAGGTAGGTAGGTAGGTAGGTAGGTAGGTAGGTAGGTAGGTAGGTAGGTAGGTAGGTAGGTAGGTAGGTAGGTGTAGGTAGGTGGGCAGGTGGGCAGGTGTAGGTAGGTGTAGGTAGGTGTAGGTAGGTGTAGGTAGGTGGGCAGGTGGGCAGGTGGGCAGGTGGGCAGGTGGGTAGGTGGGTAGGTGGGTAGGTGGGTAGGTGGGCAGGTGGGCAGGTGGGTAGGTGGGTAGGTGGGTAGGTGGGTAGGTGGGTAGGTGGGCAGGTGGGCAGGTGGGCAGGTGGGCAGGTGGGCAGGTGGGCAGGTGGGCAGGTGGGCAGGTGGGTAGGTGGGTAGGTGGGTAGGCGGGTAGGTGGGTAGGCGGGTAGGTGGGTAGGCGGGTAGGTGGGTAGGTGGGTAGGTGGGTAGGTGGGTAGGTGGGTAGGTGGGTAGGTGGGTAGCTGGGAAGGTGGGTATCTGGGTAGGTGGGTAGCTGGGTAGGTAGGTAGCTGGGTAGGTAGGTAGCTGGGTAGGTAGGTAGCTGGGTAGGTAGCTGGGTAGGTAGGTAGCTGGGTAGGTAGGTAGCTGGGTAGGTAGGTAGCTGGGTAGGTAGGTAGCTGGGTAGGTAGGTAGCTGGGTAGGTAGGTAGCTGGGTAGGTAGGTAGCTGGGTAGGTAGGTAGCTGGGTAGGTAGGTAGCTGGGTAGGTATGTAGCTGGGTAGGTAGGTAGCTGGGTTGGTAGGTAGCTGGGTAGGTAGGTAGCTGGGTAGGTAGGTAGCTGGGTAGGTAGGTAGCTGGGTAGATAGGTAGCTGGGTAGGTAGGTAGCTGGGTAGGTAGGTAGCTGGGTAGGTAGGTAGCTGGGTAGGTAGGTAGGTAGGTAGGTAGGTAGGTAGGTAGGTAGGTAGGTAGGTAGGTAGTTGGGTAGGTAGGTAGTTGGGTAGGTAGGTAGTTGGGTAGGAAGGTAGTTGGGTAGGTAGGTAGTTGGGTAGGTAGGTAGTTGGGTAGGTAGGTAGTTGGGTAGGTAGGTAGTTGGGTAGGTAGGTAGTTGGGTTGGTAGTTAGTTGGGTAGGTAGGTAGTTGGGTAGGTAGGTAGTTGGGTAGGTAGGTAGTTGGGTAGGTAGGTAGTTGGGTAGGTAGGTAGGTAGGTAGGTAGGTAGGTAGGTAGGTAGGTAGGTAGGTAGGTAGGTAGGTAGGTAGGTAGGTAGGTAGGTAGGTAGGTAGGTAGGTAGGTAGGTAGGTAGGTAGGTAGGTAGGTAGGTAGGTAGGTAGGTAGGTAGGTAGGTAGGTAGGTAGGTAGGTAGGTAGGTAGGTAGGTAGGTAGGTA